>VDFB02168118.1:91431782-91453378 GCA_007258455.2 Sequoia sempervirens
TGTGTTTTCTTTGTCTGGTGAGGTTGGAACTGGAATGGAATCAAAATTTGGATTTTGGCCTTTGGTTTCTCTTTCAGGTTCCATTCCGGCCCCAACTCTGCATCTTCGGTTGTCTTTGTTTTTGGTTTCCTTTGGTAGGTGCGAGATCAGAATGGGAATCAGTTTTGGAACCTTTTTCAAGTTTCATGTTTCAGGTTTTATCCCGCTCCTGGCCCTGCGGCTTCTCTGTCTCGTGTCAGTTCCAACTCCACCTCCGTGGCATTTTCCGGAGGCGGGAGTGGGATGGTTTTCGGTCCCGGTCTCTTTTGTTCCTTTTTTTTCCCCGCTCCGGCTTCGACTCCTTCTCATTCTTGGTTCTGGCTCTACCTTGGTCTAGTTCCCTTTCCGCTTGTCTTTCTCTTCAGCGTGACTTTTGGTCCTTGGGCCAACATCTTGGTGACCCTTGCTTGTCTTGCCAACTGTGGCAGCCCCCTTTGGTTCTCGATGTGACTTTCCCTGATGTTGAAGTCCTCCCAAGTTAACGGCTGAGCTACTAATATGACTTCCTTTGTGCACGTGTTGATAATCAACAGCCACGATGAAAAAGTTACCTGATGGTTACCGTGAAATGCTTTCCTAGTCTGGTCCGCAAAATTATGACTAAGGTTTTCAGTCGACAAGACATTTCTTTTCGTCGTGACATCTCACCGAGTGTGGAGACCTCTGAGCGAGCGTTGGCTTCTCTTCGCTATGAAGTCTTGTAGTCTGACCGACTTCATTTTGTTACGCCGACCCCGCCATGCTCTTGGTATGACTTTTTGGTTTCGTTGTGATATCTTGGCAACTTCATGATGTCTCTCTATGGTCTTTTGTTTGGTGGTCCCTACTCGATGTGTGGGGGAGATGTCTCCCCAACCCCTCTGTGTCTCACCGATTATGTTACCCTTCGGTGTGACTCCCTTTTGGCCATGGTGACTTCACTGAAAGGTCTCCCCGACCTCTTTATGCTTTGCCGACGGTGGAGCCTTGTTCCTCCCAACATAGATCAAAGGTCTGCGGGCAACCATCATTATGATCTGACAGCCATTGCCCGAGTGCTCATGTGACTTGCCTGATCTTTATGCTCTATGAGGAGAGCGTCCACCCGCCACGTGTCACATGGACCCCACCTCCGAACTCGCACCACAGTATGTACATTTAAATGGATATCGACGGTCCCCAGATGACTGGCATCTGATCAACGGTGGGTGCAGGAATCATATGTGGTAGTCTGGTTCAACGGCTAATGAAGAGTTTAAAAGACAGCTGCCTAATCATTGTTGATCGATGGCCAATATTCATTTTCGTGCAATCAGGGTTTCGAAGGTGTTTGTGCACGAAGACCTGAGAACTAAGACTTCATGATGGTAGATGGAGGGTCACTGGATCTGTTGAATTTGCATTCATGGTGACTCTGAGAACGGGATGGTGTGTTCAGAGGTATGGGCACGCAGATTCTTGGGCTAATTTGATGTTGGCTAACAGACTTGTTCTGGTCGCAAGGGTTGCCCATGTCTGTCCTGCCTGATTTGACTTGATCGGATCTACATCGAGCTTTCTCATGGATCCACCTAACAGAGCATTCAAGCCTATTTAGATATCCTGGTGGATTGGATGACTTGGCCTACGAACTATTTTAGGGTTTACCCTATCATCTGCTGACATGTAAAGTCACCCTGGCCAGTTGCTTGTTGCTCTCCCTGTTCCTATAAAGGGAGATTTCATGACCAATGTGAAGGGTTCGACTCCTTAGGTTCGCTCCCTAGGGTTCAGTCCCTTGGGTTTGGTTCCCTTGGTTCAATTCCATTTTTCTAAGTTCTAGGATTAGCCTGGGATAGATTAGGGTTTGGTCTTAGGTCATTTTTGAGTCTGTAAACTGTAATGTTGAATTCCTCTGTAAATGCAATTAGTTAAGCAGGAATACATGAAGATGCTTATCTTTCATGCATATCATCAAATTGTCTCCACATTTGTAGGATTTTAATCATTTGAATAAATGCATAAGGTGTTTTTGTTCATCTTCTCATACTTCATGGGATTGTGTTATTTTTTGATAGGTCTGCTTCAAGGAAGCAGTTAAATCCTTTGAATAGATAGCAGTGATTACTTGTTTGCAGTTTGGATTTGGTAAGAAGAGTCTGGTTGATACAAGAGTCGGATTGTCAGTGTAAGGCACTGATAGCTAATGGAAGGCATTAGCAGAACAAAATCCACTAATTGAGTCCTATTTGCAGATGAATTCCATATTTTTTGTGTGACTCCATGACCCCGGATTAGGCACTGGTCTATTTGCAGCCTGGTTCCTCTCAGAAAACAATTTATAAATCATTGAATATCTTTTGTTTAGCTTGTGTCCTACCTCCTAGTTGCTTCAAGGTTGAGCTACTGAGAATCTAGCCCCATTTGAGGTCCTCAATGCTTGACATCAGGACTTATCTACTATAAAAAGCAATGTCTGGTCTTCTTTGAGGCATTGTGTGGGTATACCCGCCCTGGTTCTGCAGAGCCTAAAGTGCAGAAGATCTCAGTCTTTGATTGAATCTTGTCAATTGGTCCAGGTCCTCCGAACTACCTATGATTGGAGTTGGATACCCCATAGGTAGAATAGGAGACCAACCTAGTTTGCAAGAAAAAAAACCAACAGATTGGCGACTCTACTAAGGACTTACTTAGAAATCCGGTTATAAAGTGCCATATCAAAAGAGTCATATCATTTTCCATGTTGGTTTTGTTCAGAGTTTGAAGAATCTCAGGCCTAGAGAAAGTTTTGTTGTAGTGAACCTGAAAGCTACAAGATCTATGGTGCTCTGTCGGATGAAACTCAGAGAAAGATTTACATGTAAGTGAGCTTCATACCATTTGAAGTTCAATCCTCTGTAAAAGAGGTGGTGACTCTGTCAAGGTGAACCTACTAAATATTTGAAGAATAGTTCCATGGTTGCAATGTTTCCAAGTATTCTTCATGCTTTTTGAACATTATTAAAAAAAAAACTTTATTCCCCTTTATTTCGTGAGATCAAGCACTATAATCAAGGGAGTTTTCAATATTGCAACTGAAATAGTTGTAGAGGGATAGGTTTCATTTGCAAGATGCATTGTTGTCCTGATACTCCCTCTACAAGCTATGATACCATGCTTAAGGCACACCATGAGGATGATTCAGAGTCCTTTGATGACTCTCATTTTCAGTATGATGAAGAACAGAGCCAAGTGAAAAGAGGAAGTGGGAGTAGTAGTTTAAACCATCATTGCACTAATGATGTGCCTCCTCCTACTGAAAATGATATAGAGCAGTTGCAAGATGTGTTGAATGATGAGTGTATCCCTTTGTATACACTTGATGAAGTTTTCACAGAATGTGACAATATGCAGAGCACTGGAGCTAGTTGTTTTCAGCTTCAGGGTGATGTAAATGATAAAAATGCCAGCCTTTTGTCACATAATAGTTAGCATTTTGAAAGTATGCCTGACTTTCAAATGCATAAGGATCATGTACATGTTTATTAGGTAGATATTTGTGATCAGACTATGTTTTCATATGGTCTTGATCAGTATTCACATGTATTGCCACATGATATAGAATCAAAGAATCAAGAAGGTGGCAATAATGAGACCTATTGATATGGTTACCAGTTAAAGACAAAATTAAACACAGGGCAAGTTTTCACTTGCACAAGGGCAACCTGATACTTGTGATTGCAGAGGTGCATTCATTTATACTATTGTAGATTGGTAGGGGCAAGCATGAGTTAGGGGATGTCAGCTCATTTAGTAGAATTATGTTCGGCAGAGGTAAGAGTTGGCTCTCATTTTTTCATTTGGTGGCCTAGTGTCATCAAATGAAATAAATAATCAACAATGTGACTCTTGAATTTCCTGTTCATGGACAATTCTTGATGTGGTGCTTCATCTGAAGCATTTCTTTTTCCATGAACATTAGGTTAGGTTTTTTCTTTTTTGGTCGGTTTTGTTTTGCTATGTCTCCTAACCTTGTCCAACTGGCTCCTCGCTATTTTGGGTTTCCTTTTGTTCTAGTCTGCTCTCCCAGTGATCTGAATTCTTGCTATGCCCACCAGGGGCATACATCCCCCAACTGGAGCCACTGTTAGCATCATTTCTGGTTCTCTCATTTTCCAGTTGTTTGCCTTTGATTTTCCTGACAAATCTTTAGCTTGGGATTTTTCTATCTTTCTGGCATGTAGGATAAATGGGCTCCCATTAGGGTTGAGTTCAACATGCTAAGTGTTCATGTCCCGAATGGCTAGATCTTTCTTTTCTTCCTTCCCTTGTGTTTTTCTTTGTCTGGTGGGGGCGGAACCAGAATGGAATCAAAATCTATATTTTGGCCTTTGGTTTCTCTTTCGGGTTCCATTCCGGCCCCGACTCCGCATCTTTAGTTGTCTTTGTTTTTGGTTTCCTTTGCTGGGCGCGAGATCAGAACAAGAATCAGTTTTGGAACCTTTTTCAAGTTTCTTGTTTCAGATTTTATCCCGCTCCCGGCCCCCGGCTTCTCTGTCTTGTGTCGGTTCCGACTCCACCTCCATGGTCTTTTGTGAAGGGGAGAGTAGGATGGTTTTTAGTCTCGGTCTCTTTTGTTCCTTTTTGTTCCCCGCTTTGGCTCTGACTCCTTCTCTTTCTTGGTTCCGGCTCTGCCTTGGTCTGGTTCCCTTTCCGCTTGTCTTTCTCTTCGGCCTGACTTTTGGTCCTTGGGCCAACATCTTGGCAACCCCTGCTTGTCTTGTCGACTATGGTGGCCCCCTTTGGTTCTCAGTGTGACTTTCCCTGACGTTGAAGTCCTCCCAAGTTAATGGCTGAGCTACTAATATGAATTCCTTTGTGCACGTGTTGATAATCAACGGCCACGATGAAAAAGTTACCTGATGGTTACCATGAAATGCTTTCCTAGTCTGGTCTGCCAAATTGCTGACTAAGGTTTTCAGTCGGCAAGACATTTATTTTTGCTGTAACATCTCACCAAGCGTGGAGACCTCTAGGCGAGCATTGGATTCTCTTCGCTATGAAGTCTTGCAGTCTGGCTGACTTCATTTTGTTACACCGACCTCGCCATGCTCTCATTATGACTTTTTGGTTTTGTTGTGATCTCTTGGCGACTTCGTGATGTCTCTCCGTGGTCTTTTGTTTGGTGGTCCCTGCTCGATGTGTCAGGGAGATGTCTCCCTGATCCCTCTATGTCTCGCTGATTATGTTACCCTTTGGTGTGACTCCCTTTCAGCCATGGTGACTTCGCTGAAAGGTCTCCCTGACCTCTTTATGCTTTGCCGATGGTGGAGCCCTTGTTCCTCCCAACATAGATCAATGGTCCATGGGAAACCATCATTATGATCTGACGACCATCGCCTGAGCGCTCATGTGACTTGCCTGATCTTTATGCTCTGTGAGGAGAGCGTCCGCCCGCCATGTGTCACATGGACCCCACCTCCGAACTCGCACCACAGTGTGTACATTTAAACAGAGATCGACGGTCCCAGAATGACTGGCATCTAATTGACGGTGGGCGCAGGAATCATATGTGGTAGCGTGGTTCAATGGCTAATAAAGATTTTAAAAGACAGCTTCCCGATCACTGTTGATCGATGGCCAATATTCATTTTTACGCGATCAGGGTTTCCAAGGTGTTTGTGCATGAAGACCTGAGAATTGAGACTTGATGACGGTAGATGGAGGGTCGCTGGATCCGCTGAATTTGCATTCATGGCGACTCTAAGAATGGGATGGCGTGTTCAGAGGTATGGGTGCACGGATTCTTGGGCTGATTTGATGTTGGCTGACAAACTTGTTCTGGTTGCCAGGGTCGCCCATGTCTGTCCTACCTGATTTGACCTAATCGAATCTACATCGAGCTTTCTCATGGATCCACCTGACAGAGCATTCAATGATATTCAGATATGCTGGTGGATCGGATGACTTGGCTTGCGAACTATTTTAGGGTTTTCCCTGTCATCTGCTTACATGTAAAGTCACCCTGGCCAGTTCCTTGTTGCTCTCCCTGTTCCTATAAAGGGAGATTTCATGGCCAGTGTGAAGGGTTCGGCTCCTTGGGTTCACTCCCTAGGGTTCGGTCCCTTGGGTTTGGTTCCCTTGGTTCAGTTCCATTTTTCTAAGTTCTGGGATTAGCCTGGGATAAATTAGGGTTTGGTCTTAGGTCATTTTTTGAATTTGTAAACTGTAATGTTGAATTCCTCTGTAAATGCAATCAGTTAAGCAAGAATACATGAAAATGCTTATCTTTCATGCATATCATCAAATTGTCTCCACATTTGTAGGATTTTAATCATTTGAATAAATGCATAAGGTGTTTTTGTTCATCTTCTCATACTTCATGGGACTGTGTTATTTGTTGATAGGTCTTCTTTAAGGAAGTAGTTAAATCCTTTGAATAGATAGTAGTGATTACTTGTTTGTAGGTTGGATTTGGTAAGAAGAGTCTGGTTGATACAAGAGCTGGATTGTCAGTGTAAGGCATTGATAGCTGATGTAAGGAATTAGTAGAACAAAATCCACTAATTGAGTCCTATTTGCAGATGAATTCCATCTTTTGTGTGTGACTCCATGACCCCAGATTAGGCACTAATCTATTTGCAGCCTGGTTCCTCTCAGAAAACAATTTATAAATTATTGAATATCTTTTGTTTAGCTTGTGTCCTACCTCCTAGTTGCTTCAAGGTTGAGCTACTAAGAATCTAGCTCCATTTGAGGTCCTCAATGCTTGACATCAGGAGTTATCTGCTATAAAAATCAATGTCTGGTCTTCTTTGAGGCATTGTGTGGGTATACCCACCCTGGTTCTGCAGAGCCTAAAGTGCAAGAAGATCTTAGTCTCTAACTGAATCTTGTCAGTTGGTCTAGGTCCTCCAAGCTTCCCATGATTGGAGTTGGCTACCCCATAGGTAGAATAGGAGACCAACCTGGTGTGCAAGAAAAATAACCAACAGACCCGATGCTAATTGTTGAGTTTGAATCAAATGAAGGGGTGAGTGGTATAGGGTATAACCCTAATATTGAAACCTTGGCATTCTAGGCCAAACAAAAGAGTACACAAAAACCAAGGTTACTAGATGATATGTAGGTAATGAAAGGGACAATTATGGTGAAAACATTAAGGGATACATCTCCTCTACAAGATGCAACCATGACAATGCATTCGACTATGTTCACCTAAGCTGCAATTAAGGAGATGGAAGCTGGATTGGGAGAGTACAAAAGATAACAAAAGTTTTTAAATTATGTAGTCAATAAATTTTTTAGGGAAAATGTGAAGTTAAAGGAACAATTGAAAGGAGAAGGATGCTCATAGAATAGGAAATAATGTTATAATAGCATCCTTCTTCTCCACTAGTTGATATAGAAAATGTTTTTACTAAACAAGTGAGCATTCTTAGACAAGATATTGAAGAGTTAAAGAAATCAAACAATGATAGTAATGAAGGAGTGAATAAGAAAATCTACAATGTTTTAGAAAAGGTCCTTGAGAATAGGATAAAGCTAATTGTGGATAAGTTGGAAAGTCTGTATGATTGCTACAGTTCACTGACATAGGTAATTGATTAGATTAAAACATGTCTACCCATACTCGATCCCCTTTTTAAGAAATGACATCCCATACACCACACATTGGTAATCTTGTGCAGAATCTTACAGAAGAGTATTGTGGCTCTTGTAGCATTGAAACCTATAGAGTAGATGGCCAAAATAGTTATAAATGAATTCCAATATATGCAAGGAGAGGACCAAAAGATCATAATAAAAATAGATTCATTTCATACTCTAAATCAGTGGTTTGTGCCAAAACTATTGAAAGATGATGACTATTAGAAGGACCTCAATGAATGGAAGAGTGAATTTGGCTAGATTGTTCCATAGTGCATCACTCACATACAAAAGGATGGTGAGTTGAGTCTTGATAGGTTTGACTTAATCATGGATGGAGTAATAGCATTGGATGCTGGATATTCTAAGTTTATCATGGATGGCAGGGCATTACTAGGCAACCAATGGAAAATTCACCTTGCGAATATATTGAAAATTCAAGAATACAAATAGCCACATGAGTATATAGTGTATGAGTGGGAGTAGAGGTATATGGGTCCTCCCCCTAAATAGTAGGCCTTGGGGCTATCACAATGGAAGAACCACATATTCAGATACACTAATATGGAGAAAGAACCTTGAATATATCTTCAATGATCATGGATTTCTTATGGAGATTAACGGACCATGGTGTCACAAGTGGTGCAAACTTCATTAGTTATCTACTTTCTCTATTTTATGTTTTAAGAAAAACTAATGTTTAGTTTAATTTATATGAAGAGACATGAATTTTGAAAATATGTCATATTTTGTAATGGTCTGAAGCTTGTTGCTTCTCTTATAAAAGACAAACCAATATTGAATTTTGATATCATCATCATAGGAATTTATAGAAACATAAACGATGAGACTTATGCTATATTGTAATATCTATTTAAAGAAATCAATGAACACGAAGATTTAATTTGGTGCTCGAAGTCTGGTCTCAATTATTTTTTGATAATACTATGTATGATTGGATTTTTTATGTATTTTAGGTTGGAATATAGGGGTATATTATGAATTGGTATCAATTATTTGTTCATAATCATCTGCATTGTTGATTACATTTCATTGCACATCTTTCAAACTCAAAGCATTACTTCAAATTGCATAACTAATAACTAGACGCTAATAGATGACAAAATTTCAATTACAATATAGTTTTGACAACGTCAACCTAAGCAATTATGCAATTACTTCACATTGCCTAACTAATAACTAGGAGCAACTACCAATTGTATTTTCTTGACATGGAATTCCATGAGACCACATTTCTTTGAGGCATTTTTTTCAAATAGTTCACTGCCTTGTCTATGCTACCACATTTTTCATACATTTTGTCTACCAAAGAATTTTATCAAATAGTTAACTTCCTTGTTTCTATGGATAAAATCCTAAAACAAGTGATTTCAAACAAGCTATGGATGCTTGGAAAAAATCTATCAAAGCATAATAGTAAGTAATTGCATAGACAAGGCAGTGAACTGGTTGAAAAGATTCCTCAAAGAAAATTGGTCTCATGGTTATGGAATGCCATGAAAATCCATAACAATTCACTTTTCATGGTATTCATCATGGCATTCCATGACCATGAGACCACCTTTCTTTGAGGTGTTATTTCCAAAGTTCATTACCTTGTCTATGCTACCACATTTTTCATACATGTCTACCAAAGCATTTTATCAAATAGATAACTACCTTGTTGCTATGGATAAAAGCCTCAAATAGGTGATTTCAAACAAGCTATGGATGATATGAAAAAATATATAAAAGCATAATAGTAAGAAACAAGCTATGGTCTCATGGTTTTTTTTTTCCACGAAAATTAGCATGATTTTATTTGTATTTTTTTGTAGGTTTTAAACATGTTTTTTTGGAAATTTTTCTATTTGAAATGGGGAAAAATCTCTATGGTCAGTTTTGTTCCTTTTTTAATTGTAGGATTCTCATAGTTAGTGAAAAAGGTAGGGATCATTATGGAATGGAAGATATTCATAGAGCCTTTGAATTATACCCATACTATGCAATGGCATTGAATCATTTAGCAAACCATTTTTTCTTCACAAGGAAGCATTTTCTTGTGGAACAGTTGACTAAGACATCTTTTGTTTCAACTAACCACCCTCTCATGAAAGCTCATTCTTATTATAATATTGCACGAGCTTATCATAGTAAAGGTGATTATGTAACCACTGGCTGCTACTACATGGAATCAGTCAAGGAAAGCCATAGGCCACAAAATTTTGTGGACAAGTTCAATTAAAGCTGGGTGATCTTAAGAGTTCTCTCTCAAATTTTGTTTTTTGTAGGTCCACTCTGAGAAATGTGAGAGATTAAAAGTTTTAGGCTATATATATGCTCAACAAGGGTAGATAGAGAAGGCTTTGGAAATTTTAAGAAAGGAAAATCATATAGATCCACATGATTCCCATGCATTTATCAAGATGGGTGAGTTATTAATATCGATAGACCCTAGTGTAGCCTTAGATTCTCTTAAGACAACAAAGTCTCTTCTGAAGAAGAGTAGAGAAGAAGTACCCATTTAGTTGTTAAGAAAAATTTGGGTTATTCATTTTGAGCGTGATGAACTAGATTTGGGTCAACAAACTTTTATGGAGGCATTAGGAAATGGTATTTTTGTTGAATTCATAAATAAAAGCCTTAGTGCCAATTATGCAATTTTTCTTTGTGCTTTAAGGATATGGAATTCTTCCATCGACTAGAAGAAGGTGGTGTTTCACTTTAGTTACCATGGGATAAAGTTACAACACTAGTTTAATCTTGGTAGGTTGTTTAAATAGCTACATGAAACTGAAAAAGAAAATCTTGTATATAGGCCAAAATTGTTCAAGTTTATGTATTATATGGATGCATATCTACCTCTTGCAGCAATGGCTTAGGATTGAAATGAGATCCAACTAAGGATAAAGTTGATTGATAATGCATATAAAGTGGATAAAGCTCATCAAATGCTTTATGTATTATTGGCAACATGGAACTAAAAGTAGATGATTGGCTTAAATCAAAAGAAACAATTAAAGTAGCACACCAACTTGTCTTGGCTAAGGAAGAAAAATGAAAAGTTGATGAAGAACAAAGGATTCAAATGAAAAGGAGAAAGCAAGAGAAATAACTTCAGTGGGTTATGTAACAAGAGGAGTGATTTGAACATGTGGAGGAATTATGGAAGAGTAAGCATAAGGATGGGGATGATGATGATGATGAGGTTGGTCAATCTAAGAAGAAACAAAAAAGGAAAAGAAGAAAAAGAAGAATGATAAGGACCAAAAGGCTTATGATTCTTATATGGAGGAACTTGATGTTTCCATGGAAGATGAGGAAAATTATATGAGTCATAAGGCACAAGATGATGGAAAAAACTCAAAAGATCTTCTTGCAGCTGTAGGTCTGGAAGACTTTGATGATGGTGAGACCAATTCTCTAGTTTCAACAAAACCACAAAGGAGACATGCATACTCTAATTCTGAAGAGGATGAACCATTGTAGAAACAAAGTATGAGAAAAGATGATCCATATGATGATGATTTCTAGGCTTCCTAGGATTTAACCAAACCTAGCTCCTATTTACCAAAACAAAAATCCCCAATGCTTATGGGATATGAATGATGAGCATTTGAGTTTCAACATACTAAAATAGGTTTCCCATAAAAAACAAGAATGAGGAAAAATGAAAAGATAACATAGAGATGATTCATTTGAGGTTTTTGATAATATCTCATTTAACTATGTCAAATGGATTTGGAAGGGAGAAAGCATATTTGATTGACTAAATTTTTGAGCTAGCCTATCCATTGTCATTGTATGCATCATCTTCTCTTGGAATCTGTTGAAACTCAAATGCTCATAATTCATTTCCCAAGGGTGTTGGGGATTTTTCTCTTGGAAAATAGGATCTAGGTCTGGTTAAAGCTTAGGAATCCTATAAATCAACATCAAATGGATCATGTTCTCTTAGAATTTGTTTCTGCAATGGTTCATCATCTTCAGAATTAGAGTATGCATGTCTCCTTCATGATTTTATTGAAAGTGGATAATTTTTCTTACCATCATCAAAGTATTCTAGACCTAGAGCTCCAAGAAGATCTTGGGAATTTTTTGCATGATCTTGTGCCTTATCACTCATATAATTTTCCTCATCTTCCATGGAAACATCAAGTTCCTCCATATAAGAATCATAAGCCTTATGGTCCTTATCCTTCTTCTTTTTCTTCTTTTCCTTCTTTCGTTTCTTCTTAGACTGACTAGCCTCATCATCATCATCATCCCTATCCTTATGCTTACTCTTCCATAATTCCTTGACATGTTCAAAATTCTCCTCTTGCTACATCACCCGTCGAAGTTATTCCTCTTGATTTCTCCTTTCCATCTGAATCCTTCGTTCTTCATCAACTTTTGCTTCATCAGCCAAGACCACTTGGAATGCTACTTTAATTGTTTCTTTTTCTTTAATACAATCATCTATTTTCAGTTCCATGTTTCCAAGCATACATAAAGCATTTGATGAGTTTTTATCCACCTTAATTGCATCCCAAATCGATTCTAGGCTTGGTTCATTATAGAAAAAAATTCCAAGAGAAGATGATGTATACAATTGATGATAAGCTACCTCAAAATTGTAATCAATCAAATATGCTTTGTCCCTTCCAAATCCATTTGACATAGTTAAATGTGATCTTATCAAAAACCTAAAATGAATCATTCGTATGTTATCTTTTCATTTTTCCTCTTTCTTGTTTTTCATGGGAAACCTATTTTAGTCTCTATTTTAGAACATTTTATGTGTCCTTAAATGTATTATGCTTTATATTTCTATAAAATTCTAGATTAAGATAACCTATAATTGAAAATGGTTTAATTCATCTATTTTTATTTTACAGTCTCAAATAAGTGGATTAAATTATTTTTTTGATAAACAAATCTTTTAAAATGTAATGTCCCCTTTTCAAAATGAAACCAAGTTGAAACTCAAATGCTCATCACTCTTTTCCCATGGTCCTTGGGGTTTTTTCTCTTGGAAATTAGGAGTAGAATAATAATAAAGAGGATATTAATATCATAAAAGGTTCCACTTAAGTGTTGGCATAGAGGCCAAGAAATGTTTATGTTGCAAATGGGGCAATGATTGTGCTAGCTGAAAGGGGTTAATTTGATATTGCAAAGGAAATCTTTACATAGGTACAAGAAGTTTCTATAGGAAACATCTTTGTTAAGATTCTTGATGTGTGGGTAAATATAGCACATGTTTACTTTGCACAAGGACAATTTGTGCTTGTAGTGAAAATGTTTATGCTACAAATGGATTAGCCATTGTAAAGTGTTGGCACAAAGACCAGGAAATGTTTATGGTGTAAATGGGGCAGCCATTTTGCTATCTGAATGGGGTCAATTTCATATTGCAAAGTTAATATTTACATAGGTACAAGAAGTTTTTGTAGGAAACATCTTTTTTCAGATGCCTGATGTGTGGGTAAATCTAGGACATGTTTCGTTTGCACAAGGATAGTTTTCTCTTGCAATGAAAATGTATCAAAATTGTTTGAGGAAATTTTATTTTGGCACTGACACCCAAATTTTATTATATTTAGCTCAAACACATTATGAAATAGAATAGTGGAAAGATTGTAAAAGAAAATTATTAAGAGAAGTAGAACAATATTAAGAGCAATAGATTTTAATGAGCATTTCAAATTTGAGTTTAATCTAATGATGGTTTTGAATTACCTCTGAATTTGTTGCAGAGGGTGTCCCCAAATCCAATTTCACTATAGAGGGCCTCAGCAAATTCAAATTAATTTTAGGAAACTTTGACTTCCTTGCCCTTGCCTACCATTTTAGAAGTCTCTAGGTCATCTCTAAATCCTTATCACCCATGCAAGTAACTACTATAACTGATCAAGATGACTCATGCCAGGCTACCAAATGAAGCGAGGTCATGAGGTCAAGTTAGAAAAATGAATTTTTAATGAATGTGATGAATGAATCTGCAATGAGAGTGAATAATCATGCCAATAATTGGTTGAATTCTTTTTCAAAAAAATTGTCTAATTTGAATTTTATGACTAACTATTTAGTCATTTTTATTTTTGTGACTAAATAATTTTTTATTCAATGACCAAATTTGTCATTTATTTACTCATTTATAGCTTAGCTACAAAAAATGAGTAGAATTTAGTCATTTTTAGTTGTTGTGACTAAAAGTTTGTCAACTAGTCAATTATTTTCCAAATTCTACTATTGACTATTTTCCAAATTGTCACTCAAAATTTTCCTAGGAAACCAAATTGGATTAACTATCAACATCAAAGGTGAGTCAATTCTCAACAAGGAAGACCTATTAGGGGTTCTTCTAGGCTTTGAATGGTTCATCACCAAGCAAAAGATTGGAAAAGATAACTTAACATTCAACTCACAAGACCTAGTAATGCAAGCTAAATAATGAGTGCAAATGATGAAATTGTGCAACAGTAAGTTAGGATGTGTGTACTTGAGAAGTCTAGAAATGTAATGAGGATTCTAGAAATGCAAAAATTCTATAAAAATCGGCTAGGGAGGACTAAGACACCCTTACTATTGTCTTAGTATCACTGCTATTTTTTGGGGTAGGTGTCGAATATTCGGATCATAGAATTAGATCTAAAATAATTTTTGAAAAGTACCTTCGAGAGGTCTAAGATGCACTAGGTGGTGACTTAGTCCCATCTTGAATTTCTAAAATATCATAATGTGATACTAATGTCCAATGTTTGCACTTCTTTATTCACAAAGTCTTCAGATCTAAACCTCTAAATAACCTACAAAACAAAGGAAAATTGATTGATTGTTTAGGGGGTTTTCCTTGCTCAAACCCCTTGTTTGGTAATTGCAACCATGGTGGGATACCCATGAGCCTTCACTTATGCCCTTAGACAGGTGTGACAACATGGTGATGTATTATTTTGGAGGGTCAAATATGATAGGCTGAGGGAGGAGGATATTGTATGGAGACCTTATCTTATGGAGCTATTATGGCCAGACACTACAATACAAATGAGGCATATGCAATGAGACAAACTCTTGCTAGGATGACTCAATCACATAGTGAGAAACTTTTACTATGATCATGTCATGAGATAGTTTGGGTAGATATACAAATGACTAGTAATACTATCTTCATAAAGATGATCAGTATAGAGTACCTACAGACCTATTAACCTTAAATGGTCGATAGAAGATGATGTCATCTGGAGCAATGCAGAGGAGGATAAAAACATGCCCCAAGTCTCTGATGTTGATTACATCAATAAGACATAGGAGTATGATGAGTGGTAGGAGGTGGTCCAACCCAGAGCTATATTTCCTATGGGTTGTCCTATAGGCTTTGTAAGACCTTTACCAAATCTCAGAGAGTAGGACAGAGAGTGAGGTAGGAGGGCAGATCTAGCAGACCTATTTCCAATTGCGATGAGGAGTCAGAGGACAATGACTATAAGGGAGAGGAGGAGGATGAGGAGATAGAGGATGAGTAAAGATAACCTATGAGCAAGGATAGTGACATAGATTAGGCTAGTCCTCCTAGACTTGAGTGGAGAGATACAGTTCCCACATCTGTTATGAGGTCACATTCTGTGTATACTAGTGTATGAGAGCACAAGGAGAGTAGTAGGGTCTTCAATATTCCTACAAATCATGCTATAGACCCAAGTGATGATATTTATTGTTATGATTTATGTTTTTATGTATATCATGCTCATGTATATGTGTATACAAATATTTTGGTACCCAATGGCTTTCTTGCACTTCTAGGGTTTTCACCTAAAAGGAGAAAGATGGGACAAAATGGGAAATGTCTACACTCAAAATCAATGTAAGAATGGATGGAATATGCCTAGATGCAATTTCCTAATGCACTAAATTGATAAAGGAAATGACTTATTAATTAAAAACCTAAGATATGCAAGATGTTTGAAAGCATAGTGATGTATGCAAAAATACCTAATCTAATGCAAGTAAATAATAATAGAATTAAACAAGACTAGAGAGGTGCACCTGTAATATGAAGTCTAATGCAGAGAAGCTCTAGAATCCTACAAATTTGACTAGAAAAGGTAACTATGACACTTACACCAAGCTGGGTGACTTAGTACAGTTTCAGGAAGATTCTGTTGGAATAGGTTTCTGCCAAATGGCTACTTAGAAATGTAAAAAAAACTTTTCATCCCTAGCAGTCGGACTAATTTGCCACAACTAGAAAATTAGTCCACTTGGGAATTTCAAGAAATTTGTGATAGGATTTTGTAACTTTTAGTCTACACTTCCCTTCTTGATAGGTGTCCAATTTAGAAACTATATAAAATGGGTTGAAAGAGGTCTCCAAGCTTCAATTAGGGCTTTGTTGACTTGATTGACTTTGATGGATTGTTCACTACTTTTTAACAACAAAATATTTGACAAATCTACATACAAGACCTACAAACACACATGCAAAGAGGCAAAAAATGGTTAAGGGTTAGAGAATAGGGGTTTGCCTTGGTCAAACCCCAATTTAGTGATCAATCCCTATAAATGAAATGAAATAAATAGAGAATGATGAATGAATAACAAGCAATGTCACAAACTCACCAAACCCTTGATGTTGAAATCTGAACATATGTAATGAAGTGCTCCAATGGATGACTTGATAATGCTTAGAAATGCTTGAATGCTTGAGAATGAATTAAGAGATTTATTGCTTGATTATTCGATGAATTAGGTGTAAAATGAGAGGAAAAACCCTTTATTTATACTTGGTTTTCTAATATTTCCCAAAAGTAACACATCACAGGCCAACCTTAAGGTGAAGAGAATAAAATCCTACCAAAAAATTAAAATTATTTTTATTTTTTTGCCTAGCAGAACTTATCGCCCCAGGTTGTGACTTGCTCCCACTAGGGCAATTTTACTATGTGTTGGGGATTGAAGTGTATTTAATGATTTTTAACGAGAATATTCCCAACTATACACTTAAATATGGTCAGAAAGTGAATTAAGGGGTCCTTTAAACATAAGAAAGGGTTGAATTAGCAATGAAAAGCTTAGAAAATCACAAGAGTTTGTTACAAATCTTTACAACACTTTGAAATAAGACTTGGTAAGTAATAAAAAGGGGTTATTTAAGTGAATTATAATGAAAGGGTCCTAGAAAAGTGTGAAAGTGGGTTACAAACTTCACAACACTTTTACAAGACATCCTAGAGCTCTTAATGATTCTCAAGGGTCCAAGACCTAATGTAAATGTGTTGGCCACATTACAACATTAAATCTAGGAAAAATCAAGCCAAATTATACTAGGAGAGCCTAAACATGAGAAAAAGTAGAAGGGTTACATTTTTTGTGTCCATAGTTAGCCCCCACTTTAGTGAGAGGATGAACCTACTTCCAACTCACACTAAAGTAGTTGAATATGCAATAAAGAGGGGTTTCAATGAACTAATGCTAGAAAGATGAGATAACAATGATCAAGCCCTTAGGATGAATATCCCATGGAAAACTAAACATGAGAACAAGAAACACACATGAGAATGATGTAAATGAAGAGGAAGAGAAAGGAAAATAAAGAGTCAGATCAAAATTTGATCATTTTTCCAGCCCACTGAGGATCAGATCTAGGTTGTTTGTCATGAAAGAAAATGAATACTCACTTGGAGGCGATGGAACTCATGGCTTTCCACTGGGTAAGAAGGCCAAAATTGTGAGAAACATACACTCATGGCTGGTATGCACTCACACACATGTAGGTGGATATGGGGAAACGTCATGCCTCAGAATGGGCTTCCCACTCAACCATACCAAAGTTATACCTCTTGATAACTTTAATAAGGTGCCACAAAATAAAATGACATTTTGAGCTTCATGAGATAAGAAAAGCTTTGTATGCTTGAAGCTCATGAACAAACACGATGGAACTACAGGCATGCAAGTTATTTTATGTAAGGTGGCCATATAAAAAATGTGAAATGAAACATGCAAAATATTTTCAAAGGAAACTTTCCTAGTTCTTGTGAGGTTTTTTACTTAGATAAAATTGTATCTAATGTCTCCAAGAGAGGACCAATCAAATGATAGAAAATTTGCAACTTAGGGGATATAGTGTGTCACATCAAGCTACTAAGAGGAATGTAATATGCTAAGATAGATCACACTTATGAAGGACACTATACCCAATGTCATCCACAAAATGACAAAATAGATCGTATGAAATAACAAGGCTGCACTAAGAACCAAGAAAAAGGAAAAATGCAAATGAATAATGCCAATGTATGCCCCCACTTTAAAGGAATTGCTACACACCATTCTACGAGAAATTACTTTAAAGTAGCAAATAAAAAAATGCAAAAGAGAAAGGAAGAAGACATGAGAACCAACTTGGAAAGCCCCTATGCCAAGTCTTATTTTTTCAAGTAAGGCTATGTCATGTGAGAGAAAGGAAAAGGAAAAAGGAAGGAATTTCCCCCAAAATGAAAACACCAAACACATAAGGGATCTATGGATTTGGGGTCAATATTTTCATTATTGTAATGTTTTGAAAAGAGCTTAGAATTGTCATCATTCCCAAAATACATAGAACTAGAAAAATGACACAAAGAGAGTGAAAACAAAGAAAAGAAAGATCCATTTGGGTAAACATGGAAGAGACATACTATGTCTCAACACTTTACATCATCCCTAAAAGGAAAACACAAGCAAATGAAAATGAAAAGGAAAAAGAAAATGAATTTTTTTTTGGGTCAACATGAGACAAACATTTCTATCTCAATGCCTTGCATCATCCCCAAAAGGAAAACACAAGAAAAAGAAAAAAAATAAAAGGAAAAAGAAAAGAGGCCTTTTGGGTCAACATGAAAGAGACATTTCAGTCTCAATGGCTTGCATCATCCCCAAAAGGAAAACAAAAGAAAAAGATAAAAGAAAAAGAAAAAGAAAAGGGGTCTTTTGGGTCAACATGAAAGAGACATTTATGTCTCAATGCCTTATGTCATTCCCAAAAGGAAAACACAAGAAAAAGATAAAAGGAAAAATAAATGTATGACATATAGAAGAATGAAGGTAAAAATAGAATAATGTTACAAAGAGAAGGAGAACATCAAACATCACGTCATGGGGGAACATGATATGCACATACAAGCACACAAAAGAAAAGGAAAAATAAAATGCAAAAGACTAATAAGGAAGATGCAAGTCAACCGTTGAGCAAGTAATCCACCTCCCAATCTCAATTAGTATAAGAAAAAGAAGAATAACATTGCGAAGGGACAATGACAAATTCCTTACTAGAACAAGGCTAGAAACTTCTTTCCCCCACTGAGTGCAAGATAGGAATGATCCGAGATAGGTGATGGGAAGGGGTCATGAAATAGTGAGAAGGAAATGTTATACAACTATTACATGATAAGGTGTTGAAGGATGGTTTATGGATTTATTGGATAGCAATTATTGCCATCAAAATGATACTTTCTTATTATTTCTTTCAATTGGTGACACTGATTACTTCTATGTCCAATAACACAATGATATGCACAATGTGGAATGTTAGCATCTTTAGGATATATCACCAACCTATTGATAGGTGGTAACAATATGAGTTCTTTGTTTAAAAGGATTTGTAATTTATTTTTACATTTAGGTGGTGGATGAAGAGGAAACTTGAGTTGTAACTTATAAGGCCTCTTGTGTTTTCTAGATTCACCCTTTTCTCGAATAGAAGGAGGAGGAGGACCCAAAGTGATCCTATCATCCTTGTCATTGTTATCATGTAAGGGTTGTTCACGTGGAAGGAGGGCATTTATATCAAGAGGGGAATCAAAGATCACCATACCATGATCACAAAGTCTCCAATATTCTAAAGGAGGCTTGCTTTCATGAGGAGGAGCTTGACATCCTAACCCTTTTGTGCTTTCATCTTTTGGATTTTGTTCTAAAAGTTGGTGAATGTTATGTTCAGTTGTTGTGTCACATCCTTGTTTGCTTAAGATGGTAAAACATTTTCCATAAGTTTCTTCAAGGTTAATTGGGGTATTTGTAACTTTGGTATCATAGAATGGTTGAGGGGTTGCTTCTGTAGAAGAACTAGGTCCACCTGATGGATGGAACTTAGGTCCTTCATTTTTTTTAGGATGTAAGTAACCAAACATATCAAGAGGTGAGACTATAGGAAGGTCTTGTTGTTTCATGGATGGATAAAAGGATGCATTAGCTTCAAATTTTTCAAGGCATTTATTTAGTAACTTATTCATGTTGTCATCATCTTCTCCAATGATATCAACATCATGAGGAGAACATTCATTTGGAGTTGAAGGAGCATGAGGAAGTTCAAGATCATTAGGGTCAGTTCCAAAGGCACAGTTTGACATGTCAACTACAAATTTTAATGGCATCCAAAACTTATTAAAACATAAAGCCATGATGCAAGTGTATGAAAGAAAACTAAATGGAATAAAATAGTATATCTGGAAACTATGACAAAATGCAATAATAGAAAATAGAGATGCAAAAAATGTGCAAAAAATGCTGAAAATTAAAGTACAAAATGTGTAGGAGGACTAAATTGCCCAATGTGGAAACTTAGTCCCAATGATGATTTTTTATATATTTTTTAGAAATTTTAAATGGAATTTTATGCTTTCTAGATGCACAGCTATAGAAACAGTATGAATATACATAATCTTTTGAATTTTCAATAAAATATGATGCAAAAATGCAAGCTATATGATATTTTCACTAATGCAAGTTTGAAAACCCTAAGATGCAAATTAAACAATGAAAAACCTAATGCAATGTTGATGTAAGTTAAACCTAGGATGCAAATGCACTTGAAATTAGAAGTAAGATGTTCAAAAGTAGGGTTCACCAAAATGTATACAAATATTTTGGCACCCAATGGCTTTCTTGCACTTCTAGGGTTTTCACGTAAAAGGAGAAAGATGGGCCAAAATGGGCAACATCTACACTCAAAATCAATGCAAGAATGGATGGAATATTCATAGATCCAATGTCTTAATGCACTAAATTGATAAATGAAATGAATTATTAATGCAAAAGCTAAGATATGCAAGATGTTTGAAAACATAGTGATGTATGCAAAAACACCTTATGGCATAGAAAATTGGACACTCTTGAGAAAAGAGACAATTTCACATTTAATTTGGGTTACTTTCGAGTACCCTTGCATTAATAATCCTTCAAAACAACATTTATAGGCCCCTAAGACCCATTATTTTTTATCTAGAGGTCCATTTCACTTAAAAATCATATAAATCCTAAAAAATAACACTTAATTAATTCATATCTCAAAAACCCATCTCCAAAAACCACTAGTGGGATCCATTCACCACCTTGGGTGAATAAGTCCCCTATAGTGGCACCCATTCACCAAGGGTGGTGAATGAGTCCCTTTTGGGGATTTTGAGTAGGAATTTCACCAACTTAATTCAATTTTTCTATGGATGTCGGCCTCTTAGGTATTTATACCTATAAAAACATATTTTAGGTCATTTTCACATCTCTTTGTCATTTTTACAAAGAAAATTCAAAATTTAAGTGTTGAGAATCTTCCACAAGAAGTTTCATTAGCATTTTCTACAACAAAATTGAAGTTTTTTACAACAAGATAGGGTTTTTGCAAGTCTTCAAGCTCACTTCTCATTCAAGATCCAACATTGCAAAGAGTTGATGATGGATGCCTACGGAAAATCATGGAGAAATCTAGGTTGAGGAAATGCAACTAGCCATCAAATCACACCTAAAGACTTGTTTTCAAAGTGATTTCATCTTCCATTTTCTCTTTATCTTTAGATTTAAGGTTTGCATAATATTTGCATGTCATTTACACTCATTTGAGATGTGAAGTTTTCATCATTCAAATCACATTTACTCATCTTATTCTAGCACATTAGAATATGGTTTTGTCTTACTTTAGATTTTCCTAGTCTTAGACACACTTAGGGCTAGAGTTT
>VDFB02168118.1:91453478-91754713 GCA_007258455.2 Sequoia sempervirens
GAAACAAAAGGGGTTTTTAAAGGAGATTCTTAGCTTTCCACTGATATAAATTATGCTTTACTTTGAATTTAATAAGTAATTATTATTCATTTTCTATTCAAATTACGACTAGAGTCCTGATCGATAGGCTAATTGAAAAAAATCTATAGCTTTCAAATGGTATCACTTTTTTTGAATCCAAAACATGTGTCACATTCTATGCTTCACATACTATAGGATTAAAAAAATAAAAATTGAATTTCTTGAAGTTTTGACCAAGTTAAGGTGGTCAGACATATGATTTTTTATATTTTTTAAAAAGTTATAATAAAAAATTCATAATTAATTATTTACTTGGAAAAAAATTACAAAAAAATATGCATCACATTGGGGCATGAGTCCTATACTTATATATAAAATCTTATAGAAAATATTATCATTTTATTGTGGTTAGTGTGGTTAGATAGACACCTACTTCTTATTTTTTCCCTGAAATTTAAGTACCACTGCATTGAAATTTCAAATTTTCACCAAATAGATGTATTTTTTTTTAAACAAACCTAGTAGTTTAGAAACTACATTCAATTTTCTATAGATTCTATTCTTACATATTTTTGAAATAATATAGATAACTTATTCAAATATTTATTTCAAGTTGCCTAACTTTGATTTTTTTGAATTTTTTGCCACTTCAGGGCTTGTTTTTTCCATGATGATCCTGCACATACCCATGACCAATTTCATTTGTGGCTAGGACACCCTTGGCTTCACTCAATGAAAGTAGTCTCATCAATTTTTCACAAGTGTTTGAAGTTTCCACATGACAATAATATAGTCACCATAAATCATAGTGGCTTTAATCCTTTATCTTCCAAAGGTAACTTTTCATTAGAAGCCTTTTGGCCTTCACCCATGGAACCTATCACACCTCAAAGGAATTCTTTTTCATAGCCTATCAAAATTTTAAAGCCAAAAAGATAGGCGAATTGTCTCTTCGTAACTCGTCCCCATCCACTTCGACACCTCCTATCATAGATGAAACCATGCTTCAACCTCAGTACGACATTGAGAAAACCATACAACCTCCTGAATAACCATCCCTTAATACTTCCCCAC
This sequence comes from Sequoia sempervirens, assembly GCA_007258455.2. Classification (NCBI taxonomy): domain Eukaryota; kingdom Viridiplantae; phylum Streptophyta; class Pinopsida; order Cupressales; family Cupressaceae; genus Sequoia; species Sequoia sempervirens. Next base: position 91,454,574 of record VDFB02168118.1, read on the forward strand.
CATCATTTAAATGACCAAGGGAAATTGAAACTACTCCTATCATGCCTCCTCACCTTAAAAAAGTGTATAAAGCCAAAGAGAAAGTGGTGCATCCATCCTCTTCGGTCTCTTTTGTTCTTCCCTCTTTGGAAGTAGGACCTACGATTCCTCAATCTGCTCTTACACCTCAAAAAGTCCAAAATAGAATTAAATGAAACTGTGGTGCTAGGGAATGAAGGCGTCATCATGGTCTCCTTGCTCATCAATCTCTCCTATAAGAACATAAAGAAAATCAACCTTTACCTTTGAATGAAGTAATAGATGACCGCCCTCCTTCTCCTAACCTACCACACAACAATCCAATGCAACCTTTGCAACAAGTTGAGCCAATATAATAGCATCTACTTTTGATCCATCCATCCTTAGAAATCACCCTTCATCCTCTTGTTGTCATTAATTTTGATGATGATGATGTGACGATAGAAAAAATAGATGAAGTGCATAACAATTTAAATTATTTATTTTCATCTACAATGAGCTTAAATGATGCATCCTCTTCACCAAGTGAAGAACCTGGTACAACTCTTGGCTCAACAGTTGCAATACTTCCTTTGGATAGTCAACTTCCCTCGCATTACACTGAACATGATTAGGAGGCAGATGATTTGTTAGATGGTTGAATTGCATTCACCTAACTAGCCTTTTTTTCTTTTCTTTTCCTTTTCATGTGTGTATTGTGTTCCCCCGTATTGTGTGTTTGATGTTCCCTCTCTTTGTACACTTCTATTTGTACCTTTTTTCTTCTATTTGTTGTGCATTGTATTTTTCACTTTTATTTTGTGTTCTCCTTTTGGGGATGATGCAAAGCATAGAGCCGCCCTATGTATCGTCCATGTTGACCCAAATAGTCTTTGTCTATTTTTCTTTTTGTTTTGTGTTCTCCTTTTGGGGATGACACAAAGAGTAGAGATTCCCTATGTCTCTTCCATGTTGACCCACAAGATCTTCGTCTTTTTCTCTTTTTGTTTTGTGTTCTCCTTTTGGGGATGATGCAAAGCATTGAGACCAAAATGTCTCCTTCATGTTGACCCAAAATCTCTTTCATTTGTATTTTTGTTTTCATTCTTTTCACTTTTGTTTTGCTTTTGGGGATGATGGAAGGCATCAAGACTGTAATGTCTCTTCCATGTTGACCCAAAACAAACTTTCTTTTTCTTTTGTTTTCGCTCTTTTTGTATCATTTTTCCAGTTCTATATACATTAGGGAATGATGATACTTTTGCACTCTTTCATAAAAACATTGCAACAACGAACATACTGACCCCAAATTCATAGATCCCTTATGTGTTTGGCATGATTTCTTTTCTAGGGGGAAACTCCCTTTCTTTGTTTTTCGTTTTTCCTTGACATCACATAGCCTAACCTCAAAACATATGACTTGGCATATGGCTTTTCAAGTTGGCTTTCATGTCTTGTTTTTTTTTTCTTTTTCTTTTTCTTTTCTTCTCTACTTTAAAGTAATTTCTCATTGAATGATGTGTAGCAATTCCTTTAAAGTGGGGGGCATACATTTCAATAATTCATTTGCATTCTTGGTTCCTAGTGTAGCTTTATCGTTTATGTGTTTTTTTTGTCACTTTATGGATGACATTGGGTGTGATGTCCTTCATAAGTGATTTATCTTAGAATGTTACATTCCTCTTGGTGGCCTAATACGATGCACTGGATCCCCTAAGTTGTGAATATACTATTCTTTGTTTGGTCCTGTCTTGGAGACATTAGACACAATATTCCCTAAGTGACTGAACTTGCATAAACTAAACAAGACTCCTTCAAACATCATTTTACATTTCCTGACACATGTTTTTAGGTCCTAGGTGGGACCCATTTGCCATGGGTAGCGAATGAGTCCCCCTTGGCCCCAAATTCAAAATATCTTAAATTTCCTTTTGATATTTTATTCAAAATCACTTGATGTCAGCCTGTGATGCGGTATAAATGGGTTACTAAGGCACAAGTGTGTATAAATAAGTGATTTACACCTCACTTTACATCTCCTATAATCCTCATTCATTAAGTTCATTTATCCACCTATTCACTCAAGTATTCAAGCATTTTACAACATCAATTCAAGCACTATTCAAGCACTTTGAAGCAACCATTGACATTACTTTAGAATTGCATCATTAAGGGTCTAGTAAGTTAGTAGCAATTTCATGTTGTTAGTTTATCATTCCTTTGCATTTCATTACTTTATTGAAGGTTTGATTACCAAAAGTGGGGTTTGACCAAGGCAAACTGCTATTTACTAACCTTAAACCATTTTTCCCTATTGCATGTTTGTTTGCAAACCTAGGTATGAATATTTGACAAGACTTTTGATGTTGAAGATTGGCTTACAAGTAAACTAGGTGCTTCAAGTCAACCTAAGTCTATTTCAAGCTTGGAGAAGGTTTTCTATCCATTTTCTGTAGAATTGACTTTAGCAACCTCACAAGTAGACTTTTCTAGATCTGGTGTTGCAGACTTGTCTCATGATTTTTTAAAAATTTAGGAGAGGAATGATTCACCACCTATGGTGAATGATTCCCACCTTAGGACTGAAAATCTAAATTTTATCATATTTTGGATCCCGATAGACATAAACTTGCTTCTGACAGTATTTCAACAAGAGGAGGACTAATTCGCCACCATGGGTGAATGAGTCCCACTGTGAAAATTTAGCAATTTCCATCATCATATAGAACACTCCAGATTCATCACATTTCATCCAGGTGCACTCAGATTCATCTTGTTCCTTTCTATTCTACATAATTTCTTCATTTACTTAGTTATTTACATACCACAATGTGTTTTCAAACATAGCTTTAATTGAACTTTTGCATTCATTTAGATCAGGCAATTGCATTTAGTTAGCTTCATTTAGGTTAGAAAACATAACACATAACATTGAATTGAATGAACCATTAACATTTTTGACCTACTTCTCTCCTTTTAGGTGAAAACCCCTAGAAGAGTTAGAGAAGCCCTAAGAACCAAAAATCAATGGTTCAGGTGGAGATGAAAGAGGTCAGAAAGAATCATGGAGTATGATCCCTTGACCAAAGAAAGCATGCCAAGTGTGTGGGAGAATAAAATGTGAGAAAAGGCCAAGTTTCCAACATGTGCTTAAATTCAAATTAGGAATTTAAATATTAGACATATTTAAATACATGTGAGATTTGAGAATGTTGCCAAAAAGTGTTGTAGACATGTGACTAAATTTGAATTTGAAATTATTCAAACTTAGTGGGAAGATATTTAATTAAATAAAATCAAACTATAGACATTTGTTTATTATTTAATTAAATTTAGAAGAATGTGATTTAAGATGAAGAATTTAGAAAAGTGTGAACTATATAAATAAATTGAGAATTTATTGATAAGTAGATGAATTAAAATAGGTCATTAATTAAATAACTAGTATTTAATTAATTAATTGTCTTGACCGATTTTAGGTGCATACATTTTTCCCCTCTTTGAAAGAATGTGTTTACACATTGCTTCAAAGAAAAAATTTCTGTTGATGTAAAGAAAAAAAAAATTGATGCCCCAGACATTGATTTTCAGGTGATGATGGATGTATGCCCCCTTGGGATATAAATTGATGAAGTTTTGAAATTTTTTTTTAATAATTTTTGAATATTTTTGAAAATTTTGATGATTTTTCGATGATTCAATGATTTATCTCCCAATAAATAAAATTGACTTTGCCAATTTGATTAAATTCATGCCCTATTTTGCGTCCTTGTGTTTGATGATTGATAATCGCTTTAGCTATTTTTTCTTATGATGTTTGATGATTTTGATAGATTTGATGATCATTTAGCTCATTATAGATGAGAATCAATGATAGGATGATGATGATTGACCTCGTGATAAGTTACGATCAATGATATGATGATGATGATTTCCCTCATTATAGGTGAGGATCAATGATATGATGATGATGATTTCCCTCATTATAAGTGAGGATCAATGATATGATGATGATGATTTCCCTCATGATAGGTGAGGATCAATGTTATGATGATGATGATTTCCCTCATGATAGGTGAGGATCAATGATAGATACTCAATGAGATTTGATCAAAATCTCATTGGAGCTGATTAAATTTGATTGATTGATTGATGTTGATTGATTGATAAAATTGCTGATTTGCGATATGTTATAATGATGGGAGGATTTTAGAGTGCTATAGTCTAATTTTGGATTTTATTGGGCGATGTGGTTTGACTTCTCTGATTGATATGCCCCAATATAGGATTGATTAATGTACTGAGACTTGATGTATACACTTATTCAGTCAAAGATTTTGTGATTTTTGTCATTTTTTTGATGTATCTCTCCATGTTTGGATATCATTGTACAATTGACATTGTGATTTTGAGGTTATATGATATATGGTGATGATTATTGATTTGTGTTTATATGATTTATTATGGATTCCTATGATGGATGCACTTAATTTCTGCTTTATTATGCTTATATGATGATTATATGATGCTTATGTGATGCTTATGTAATGATTATGTGTTGTATGCAATGATGATATGATAATGCATGATTGATGATTCTATATGATTTATGGATGATGTTTACATGTGATGGATCTTATTATGCTTATGAAATGTGATAAATTTTATGTATGTTCATGAGATGATTATGCTGATCCAGTTAGTCCTTTTTCAGTCTTGGATTTGAGTAATAACAAATTCATAAACCCTAGTAAATCTATCTTCACTACATGTTTTATATGTTCATAATAATGACATTATATCCTTATAGGGAAACCTTTTTACTAGTCATGTTCTTTAGAAACTTTTTCTTCTTGGAAGTTTAACTCTGCTAGATATGTCTTTCAGTCTTCTTAAGGGAATTCAAGATCCATTTTATTAAAGGAGTAAATGATTTCAGTGATGCATCAAATTCAATTATTCCTTTACTAAAATAGAGATGATTTTCTTCTTGGAAATATTACTGTACTGGATATGTCTTTCAATCTTCTTAATGGACCATTTTCTTAATCCATTAATAATAGATGAAATGATTTTGATTATGCAAGTTAAATGTAATGGACTTCCTTTTGTGTTTTCTGATGTGGACATTATGATGTAATGCATGGATGGATGAATGGTGTGAAAATGTATATGTGAAATGATAATTTTTTCTAATGTATGAAAATGACGATGCAATTGATTAAGTAACTATATGATAATGATATATTTTTTATAATGTCAAGTGTACTCAATCCATTAATAATAGAGATAACATCATTGTGAAATTTTTTCAGCCTTGTAAAACCCCTAAATGTAGATGCAACACTAATATGAATGCAATATAGAACTTAACCATGCAAGTCTAATATGTAAAGGTTTTCATCATAATAGTCGATTTGTCATGCTTTTTATGATCATTGAGCCTTTAAAATGTTGAAAGTGAGTATAAGCATCGATGGCATAATTTCGACCATGATGACCTAAGTACTAATTTTATGATTTTTGATATTGCAAGTTAACACAAGCATCTAGGTATAATTGAATCAAGGTGACCTGAGTATTCCTTACATAAATTGACAAGACTTAATCATGTTCCTATGCAAATTTAGAATGTCATCATTGATACTTTGTATAGCACGTCTTGTAAAAATTTGCACAATAATAATGACCAACACACAGACAATAGATAAAGAAAAATCATACTCCTTCCTAGCTCCTCTAGTTCAATACATCATCAAGGTTCTCTAGAGATATGATGACAAAACAAAAGTACAATTGTTGAACCTTCATGCTAACCTGATAAAGTCATGATTCATAATAACATCATCCATCTAAAGTTTGTTTTGATTTTGATTGATTTGGATGTTTAATATGGATAGTTGATGTGCTCATGATTTCAATGTTAGGTTGCACTATGATCATTTCGGTTGGTATGTTGCCCTATTGTTGTTTGTTTGTTGGTTTAAGCTCAAATTTTATTGCCCCTAGTTAGTTCAGGATTTTTCCCCCAGTCTAGGATGAGACATGACCACGATGCCAGGATATGTACATGAGGCTTTCTGATGATAGGAAGATTGATGGAGAAATTAAATGGTGAAAGTGAATGGTCGGAATGCTCAAATAGATAGAAAATATAACCTATCACAAATAGCTCTTGTCGCTAGGTTTTCACTAGTTTTTATTGCACTTTTTCATATTTTCATAATTTTTATTTTTTATTTTGTTACCAAGATGCTTGTTTGCCGGGTTTTCATCAAGGTAACCATTTTTTAGGACATTTTCTGATGTTTTTGTATTTTATCAGGACTTTTACCAATCCACTAGATGAGTCAGGTATAACATTTCTTGAGATGCAAGCTATTGAGGGGCTCATCAAACAAATCCCCTTCGGGTGTAGACAACTGATATGCTCCTAATCTAAAGACTGATATGATGCTTTGATCCTATGTGAATGACCATTCTAGATGAAAGGACCCGATTGGAATAAATAGTATGAGTGGCAAGTATGGAGGGTGATATATATGATAGATAAAAGAGACTATGATAGGATCCCTAATGTGGACACTATGTGGGCCATCAGGCTTTAGAAAAAAAGGGAGCTTGGGCAACCGATGAGTTATGTACATGATGAGGTCCTGATCAAAGGCACATTGAAAGACATCACCAATGTATGTGTAATGATATGACATGTAGGTGAACATGGATGAGTAGAATGGGATATGTGGTATAAGTGATGTGGAGGGAGACCATAGATCAAAAATTTATTTGATTTTCTTCTTTGATAGATGCCCCCAGTGATTGGTGGGGAAGAGGCATATTTGGAGATCGGCTTTCGCATGCTTTTTTTTTTTACTCTTATTTTTGATTTTCCTGATAGCTTTTTATGTTAGCTAGGAGACTTGTCTGGATATTTTTTTCTTTTTGTTCTTGCTAAAGGAATTTACTTGATCTTTCTTTCATTGCATGCTTTCTTTTGATTTTGGATCTCCATTTGGTAAAGGCATTTTTACCTTTGATTCTTGACTTGGCTCCTTTATATTTTCTTTGAGTGATACTTGTTGACCAATGTATATGAGGTGGATGGATGTGGATGAGATGGTTGAACCAACAATGGTAGCAGTGATGCCATCGATAGAGTCTTTGATACTATTCTTTTTGGTAGTGTTAACATCAAAAGAAGCTTCCACATCTTTAGTGGCTTGGAAATATGGTTTAGTAAAGGACAAAATAGGAGATTCATACCCTATCCCATGGTAGGTGGGATGGAAAGATGACGGTTGGATATCCTCATCAAGGTAATGATAAAACAGTGGGTTATCATAGATGTCTTGGTCAAATAGGGTGATGTCATTGATATTAAAATTTTGATTGGGAGCAAATATGGGAAGGGTAGGTGTATCATCAGGATCACAAAATATTTCAATCCCAACATGGTCATCTTCCTACATGCCTTATGTATTTTTCTCAGCATCATTGTTGGAATTTTTCCTTCTCAATGGTAGTAGCAGCGACTTTTTCTAAAAAATTATCCAAATGGTATTCTCCACATCCTAGACCATGGATTTGGACCTTGGGGTTTGATAGTGAAGTAACTATGGTAGAAGCTTTTAAGGATTCAAGATCAACATGTGTCTGGGAAGAAGATACTTTGCAATTGCTAGGGGTTTCAGCTTGAAGACTTAGATTATGGCCATACATGAAAGAATTATGATCTCCTTGTATTGTGATTTAAACTCCCGCATGAGAAAACTTCAAACATTGATGGTATTTAGAGGATACTGCTTGCATTTCATGTATCCACGATATTCTAAGGATGATATTATAGGTCAAGGGGAGATCAAGGACTTGGAAAACCACATCTTTCACCATAGGGCTAACTTTGATTCATAGAGTAATTGATCCTTTAGATAAGCACTCCTCTGCATCATATCCCTTAATGGTAATCTTTCTAATAGAGTCTATTACATTTTTTTACTATCCCAATGCATGCATAAACTTTAAAGAGTAGATATTTAAACCAGATCCTCCATCTATTAGAACATGTTTGACATAACATTTATGGATCAAAACCTAATATGAAGTGAAGAATTATGTAGATGGGTGAGTGATGCATCATCATTTTCAGTAAATGATAGGTAATCAGGTGTGGTCAAGTGTCCCACCATAGCTTGGGATTGACAAAATTTCAAATCAGCTGGTACAATGTCTTGTTTGTCATGAATTTGATTGTGAATGGTAGAAATGTTAAGAATGGTAGTCTCATAGACATAGATTACATTCTTTCCTTTGTTTTTTGATGAAGAAGATTCCCCTTTTTCATAGTTTCGTAGAGGGTTCTTGAATGCTCCATGATCATTGTTCATTTGGGGCCCTTCTACAAATATGGTCTTGTTATCAATCAAGTCTTGTATCAAATGTTCTATCTATATATACAGTCATTTGTCTTGTGTCCTTTGTTTCAATGAAAATAACAGTAATGTACATCATTCCACCAGGATGGTTTAACTTTTGGGTTATAATCTCATGCCTCCAATAATTTTATGACTTTAGCTTCAAGAAGCTCTTTCAATCATGATTTAAGTGACTATCTCAAAGGTTTGATTTTTTGGCAATTTGAGGATGTTCAATATGGTGGTGGCTTCATATCAACATTGTTTTGATTATTGTTTTGGTTGTTGTTTTGATGGTTTTTTTGATTTCTTGTTGTATTTTTGTTTTGATTTTTCTTTGTGGCAGTTGTTGTCAAGTTAAATACCAGTTTGACATTTTTTTTTTCAGCCGAAGTTCATTATTACCAGTATTCTTATTTCATTGCCAAAACTTTGGTTTATCACTGTTGTTGTAATTGTTGGAGGAGCTTGATGAGTTGTTTTCATTGTAAATTTTTATGAATCCTCTTTTGACCAAATATTCTTCGATTCTAATTCCATTCTCAATAATTTTCTTGAAGGGAGGTGGACATTGTAATTCCAATTTGTAACTCATCTCATCACTTAGGTTGTCAATAAAGATTTCAATCTTTTCTTTTTCTGCTATGGGATGAGAATATCTTACAAAAAACCTTCTCCATCTTTGCAAAAATATGAGGAATGATTCACCTTTCTTCTATTTGGCATTGCAAATATCTTTCATTGTTATCTCATGTTCGATGTTATAGGAGAATTCAGTGATGAATTTCTTAACCAACTCTTCAAAGGTTTTAACTGGTGATACAAGTTTGGAGAACCATTCAAGGAATTTTCCATTTCATGGAAATAATCTCATCAAGTAAGTTTCTTCATGTGAAAATTCAAGACTAATGGTTCTAAATTCCCTCACATGATCTATTAGATCTGTTTTACCATTGTATTTATCATACTTAGGGAATTCACAATGTTTGGGAAAAGAAATAATTTTGATACTTGGATCAAAAGGATATGGACAAATGTCTTGTAGAAAGTATTGTTTTGAGGTTCTCCTTTGCATGTCAAGAATTTGTTGTTGGAGGTTTATCATTTGATGAGTTAAGGAAACCACTTGTTCTAAATCATTTTTAGGATTTTTAGGAGGTGCTTTCAATTGATTAACATCAAAGTCATCAGGAAATTTGACACCTTGTTTAGCTAGCATTAGTAAGTATTTTTCCCCATTTCTTTGAAAAATCTTTTCTAAGCATTTGTGGAAATTTGTATATTGTTCAGCATGTTGGATATATTCCTTAGTTATTTCTTCATCTTCAGTGTTGTGACTTCCATGGAAAGGATTCTCTTCAGGATCAACCATGGTGCTTTTAGTTTCAATGTTTAAAGTTTTTATGTTTTGAGTTTCAATGTTTTGAGTTCAAGTTCTTTCTCCTTGAGTTTCTGCTTTTGTAACCTTGTGTGAATGAGAATACAAGTATTATACTTTGACTAAAGTTTGATCTTTGTTTGGAGGAGTGCCAAGGATAGAAACTAAGTCAAATAGAATGAAAAATTCTATTGATGAGACTAATTTTAATTTGATTATATAGCTTTCTTTCGTGATGAAAGGATGACAAATCCTGTTGATGAAACTTGGCTTAATAATCAAAGGATATGATAGGTTTGATGATTTAGGCACTTTTAGGTGTTTGATATTGGTTTAGTTTAAATAATTCTACTTGTAAATGTCAGTTCAACAAGTTTAAGAATCTGGTGTACTTGAGGAATGATTATCTGTTGGAAAAGACATTGAATTTTGGTTTAAACTGATGAATAGGGGATGAAAATAACTCTCTGGTTTTTTATTTTATGGATGCACTATATTAGATTCTGGATGTGTTAAAATATTGTAGAGATGTGCTAAAATAGAGGATGTATGTGCTAAAATACTACACGAATGTGCTACTAAACAAACTGGATACACTAGAAGACTGCACTAACGTTCTACTAAATAGACTAGATATACTAGAAAATGTACTGCATGCACTAGAACAGTGAATGAATGCGCTAAAATATGTTGTGGATGCATTGGAATAGATAATATAAGTGCTAAAATCTAGACTCAATGTGATGAATGATGACTCAGATGCACTAGAAAACAAATTGTATGTGCCAGAGAAAGCCAGGGATGCGTTAGACTACCCCTAAGTATGTGATTTTAACTGGATATTCTAGAAATGAATGCACTAAACTAGAAATTTTCAAATTTTTTGACACTATGTATGTTTTTTTTCTTTGAATATGAGTATTTCCAAGGTGTAATCTATTGAACAATAGATTTTTCTTGGTTTCTAGTTTGCAAATTTTGGGAATTAAGTGTTTAAATGGATGATTCTCTTGAATTATGACTTCAAACACAACATCAAGTTGTCAGACAATTGTTTCCACCTAGGAACTAAACATTGAGTGTGTATTCAAGAATCTAGTTTGATTCCTTCTATTTCCATAGGTATATCACAAGAGAAGATAATACAAGAACTTTTCTATTCTCAAGGGTCACTTAGAATACCACAACCCACATCTTAAAACCATGTCAGCTCACACAGCGCTATCACCCAATAAAGGGCACCCATGTTTTTTCATTTCCCAGGTCTTAACCAAAGTTGAATCCTCTACTTTTGGCCAATAATCCTTGATGGTTATATGGTGAGTATCTTGAGGGATAATTCTTCCCTCCCCTTGCACTGTGATATAGAAAGTGTTTGGAGACTGACTCGATTGGCTTCTACACTATGGTTCATAATAAGGGTTTCTGTTCAGTGTGGCAAATGATAAACTCCCTCAGGAGACCTCCCAACCTTGATAACAAAGGATTTGGGGATGGTTATCTTGCACACTACCATCGAATTGCAAACTTTCCTTGAATTCGCTTTTGATTATAGTGGGTTGGAAAAATTGGCTTTAGTTGTTCCCACTTAGGTCATTCCCATAGGGTGAGTACTTTATTCCACTATGGTAAGCCTTCTAAAGGTGTTAAAAAAGCATAAAATAGTGATTCTGACATTTTGGCCATCGAGTTAAGGGGAGAGCATAAACCTATCACTTCAAGCACGAAAAAAAAATGGGTTCTTTAACCTTTTAATTAAACTATGTTCCTAATTTAATCAAAAGAAAGCATTAAATAACTCCAACCCCTGCATAAATCATCAATAGTTGCATAGATTTTTCTTTGACTAGTGTATCATGCACCTGCAGCACATAAAACATTAATTAGTTCTTGAAATTTTAAGCTTTTACAAATTTAAATCGATCTGCTAAAACAATCATTGAATGCACTAAAAGATAATTCCAATGCACTAAACTAATTATTCTAGATGCATTATAAGAACTAATGTATGAGCTAAAAGAAAAATCAAATGGGCTATAGAAAAAAATGGATGCGCTAAAAGAAATGTCGAATTTGCTAGAGAACCCCCTTTATGCGTTGAAATAGATGATGGATGCACTGAAAGATTTTTCGTATGCACCATAACAGATATTGACTATGCTAAAAGATTTGACGTATGCATCGTAACATAAATTGAATGCGTTGAAAGATTTTTTGTATGCATTGAAAGAACTCACGATCATGCTAAAATTATTTCACATCTAGAATCTACGACAAATTTTCTAGAAATTGTTAAAAATGGGGTTATGCCCCACGGTGGGTGCCATTTTATGTATGTGTGATGTGGGGGGCTTAGTAAATTAATAATAAAGTAGACAAGCATCAATGAGGCAAATTACATTAAATATTTGAATCATAGAATTAAACTAATTGCAACAAAACAAATCTCTAAAAATGTTTCATTTTCCTCTATTCTCAAGGATTCATTAAATCATATTGGCTCTCAGATTTTATGTGTGCACTATGATTCTTAGAATGAGAACTTGAGAAACAAGATGCTATTGAATGCAAGAATATAATTCCTACAAGAAACTATGTGATTAAAGGCATGATGCTATGATAGTAATGTTTTTGTGATAAAATGAAGATTATGCTAAGATTATGATGCTAAATGCTATGATATGAATGTTGTATGAAAACTAAGATAATAACTAAAATGCAACTATAACTAAGACATGATTCTAAGTTAGAATGATAAAACAAATCTAAATGCTAAATGCTACAACTATGAATGCTCCAAATGCTCCAATGATATTCCTACATTATAAATTTACTCAAAGATGAGATTGATCTAATGTTGTAGAATGGGATTGTATTTATAGGATTTTCAAAGCATCTTCTAATGCGGCAATAATCAATGGTCAAGATTTAAACATGAAAGATGAATGGTGGAGATGAAAGAGATTAGAAAGAATCATGGAGGATGTTCCCTTGACCAAAGACAACATTCCAAGTGTGTGGAAGAATAAAATGTGTGAAAAGGCCAAGTTTGTGGGAGAATAAAATGTGTGAAAAGGCCAAGTGTGTGGGAGAATAAAATGTGTGAAAAGGCCAAGTGTCCAACATGTTCCTAAATTAAAATTAGGAATTTAAATTTTAGACATATTTAAATACATGTGACATTTGAGGATGTGGCCAAAAAGTGTTGTAGAAATGTGACTAAATTTGAATTTGAAATTATTCAAACTGAGAGGGAAGATATTTAATTAAATAAAAAAAAAACTATAGACATTTGTTTATTTAATTAAATTTAGAAGAATGTGATTTAAGATGAAGAATATAGAAAAGTGTGAACTATATAAATAAATTGGGAATTTATTTATACGTAGATGAAATAAAAGGGGTCGTTAATTAAATAACTAGTATATAATTAATTAATTTTCTTCACCAATTTTAGGTGTATATAAGTATAGTACAATGTAAGTTTCATTTATCAGTATGCAAAAAAAAAGGTTATCAGTGGTCTTTAATTGAAGTAATTGGTGATACAAGCTTGTATGAAGTATTTGATGAATCTTATATAGTTCGTTGATTGTTCTAGATTAATTTCAAGTGAATTATGTTGTCTAGAAGTTTTTACTTGATCTAAGTGTGCACTTAATGTTTATGGTGTTTTACAAGGGCGTTGGCCAACCTTGTGTTTAACACTATATGAAAGATTTGTAGAAGAATTTTTAAGTGTGTTTGGATCTATTTGGGTCCTAAATAAGGATTTATGTAGGTCACCTTTTTCTCCTATCCACCATGGGAATATTTTCATGTTGACCTATTTCAAATTTAAATGTATGACAGAAAGTAGCCAACACTAGAGATTTTTTTTTTTTATTAAGAGGTTGATATAAATATGTGACGTTGATGTAAGAGGAATGATGAGAGTAAGAAGTAGATAGATGTGAGATTGTTTTGAGGGAAATGTAATGTGATGCAAATTTAAGTACTACCATGTGAATTTAATGTTAGGGTTCTAAAAGTAATGAGTGGAAGTCATCGGATATTTGTCATGTGATACTATGGAAGTGGGCGAGCAATTGTGGTGGACTCCTTGTTGCAATGAGAAATGTTTCTCTATGTAATATTATTCTTCTATCTTCTTGTATTCTTTTTGTGGTAGTGAGCCTTGGGTGTGAACCCCTTTTGGATAGTGTTTCCTATTCTGGTAGTGAGCCTTTATAGTAGTTAGCCTTTGTATTCGATTTTGAAATTCTTTATATTATGAGCTAATCCTCATCGTGGTTTTTCCCTTATTGGGTTTTCCATGTAAATCTAGTGTTGTTATGTGTATGGTGTGATTTCAATTTCTATTATCAGCACTTCATGTTTAATAAAATTAATTGAATAAATATTTAATGAATGTTTGTGAATCTAATTACTCTTAGGTGTTTTTGAAGGCATAAATTGCTAAAACTGATTCACCCCCCCTCTTAGTTGTCTTTCATTTCAACAATTTGTATCAGAGTGAGGTTCCTTGGAAGAAGAACTTAATCGCTCAAGGTAGATCCTAGATGGTAAGCAAGATTACTTTGGATTGCCCTAAATTTGATGGCACGGATTATACATTTTGGAAAAAATAGATGGAAGGCTATCTATCATCACATGGATTTGAAGTTGAAAAAGCATATATGGTTGCATATGGTCCATCAAAAAATGGTCCAAGTACAACTGTATAGATCAAGTAACATGAGGCAAACACTAAGGAAATATTTTTTATTACGAATAGTCATTCAAAAAAAAATAGTTAAATTTATGATTTTGAAGACTGCTAAAGAAGCTTGGGATAAGCTAGAAAGCATCTATGAAGGAGATTACCAAGTTTAACAAGTGAGGTTCTAGATCTTGAAGGGAAAATTTGAGGCTCTATAAATGTCTGAAAATGAGTCAATTGCAATGTACATGCAAAAAATTGATGAGCTGGTAAGTGGATTGAGAGGTCTTGGTGTACAAGTCAAAGAATCTAAAGTTGTAAAGAAAGTTCTTAGATCTCTTCTTGATTGTTATAGTGAATTTTTTTTTGCTATTGAGGAATTTTTAAATCTTCATAATTATTCTAGAGATAAGATGATTGGTACACTAAATTATTTTGAGATGAGGAAGAGGGGATTGAAAAATAACACAAATGTGGAAGTTTCCTTTAAATCCAATACATCAGGAAAGATTGAAGAACTAGATAGGGAATATCTAAATGAAGTGGAAGCTAACTTTGTGTGAAGAATGAAGAAGGGCACCAGTAAGTACAAGGGTAAATTATGTTTCAAATGTTTTAATTATGGTGATATAGGTCATTATGCTTCAATATTTCTTAAAAGAGCTAAAAGAAGTAATCATAGAGAAGGAAAAGAAAACAAAGGAAAGATGATCAAAAGAGCATATTATGTCAATGAAGATGCTCACATTTCTAATGATAAGTTTGATTATGAAGATTTTTATGGTAATGAATGCTTGTTAATTGCATGTTAGAAGATGAATATGATCATAAAAGATGTGCTTTAGAGAAAGTTGGAAGTACTGTGGTAACTTATTTTCATACTAAACAAGAGAAGAAATATTGGGTTGTTGATATTGGCTACTCAAATCACATGACCGGTTACAAAATTAAGTTTGCTAAACTTAAAAAATATGATGGAGGCTTAGTTAATTTCAAAGAGGATTATGGTGCTAAGTTCTGTGGGATAGGTTCAATCATTTTTAATGGAAAGCATAATATTGATGATGTACATACTATGTTAAGGGTTTGAGATATAATCTTTTGAGTGTTTGATAGATGTGTAAAAAGAAATATAATCTTGTGTTGAAGGATGAAAAATGTGAAATAAAAAAAGGGTCTATAATGGTGATTTCTAATGGAAAGAGGACTAAAGGAAACATCTATCAACTTAAAGGTGCTCATGGACATTGCTTTGTATATCATATTAATGACAATTGTTTCTTAAAATAGAGGATATTTTATATAAATTTTGACATGGTGAGAATCAGTGCAATATAAGTTGTGAGAGATTTATCAAGAATCATAACATCGGTTAATTTTGTCTGCAAGAATTGTTAGTTTCAAAAGCATGCTAGAAAGACCTTCATAATAAAGGAACAATCTTCTATTGTACTTGGTGTTTATTCCAACAGAACCTTGAAATCATCTAAAGGGCAGCCAACCCTTATGCTTAAGAATCTTCAAGGTTAGTGGCAAATGAATGGGAGATTGGATAAAAACTTCATTCTCCCCTATACTTCAAGCTCTGTTAAACCTGGGAGGGTGATCCCAACAATGTGCTCTTGGACACTTGTATTCCAAAGTATCAAACACAAAGTAAATAAATAATTCCCCTTCAAATGCTTAATTGGCATAATACCCTAAAGGTTTGGATGACCTTCATGGAAATGTCTAAATTAAAAATGAGAGATAATATTCATTAAAGATCAACACACATCCATACAAAGATTGATAAGTAAATTTTGATTTAAAACATAGCTGCTCACAAACCATCTCTAGAAATTGTAACATTAAAAACCAATGCCTAATCCTAGGGTGGCATTAGCTAAACCATGAAGTTTAAAACTCATCGCAACTTTCACTCTATCATAATTATGCCTATCATATCATGCATTACACCATTGATACTAGATACCAAACTAGTTATACTTTATTAATGCAAGCATACAATTGTACAAAGCTCCGTTTGTGTTCATACAATCTAATTCATTATTTGGATGAAAGTAAGAACACATAATGAACATTCATGGAAAAACTACAAGACAAATAATAGAAACTCTTGATTTTTTATATTCATAATGTGTGCATTGTGTATGATGGGGAAAACTTAGAATATATGATCATTTACATGCAAATATAACATTGTTGTGAATAAGTTCTTCATTACAAACCTAAAAGATAACACTATACATTTTAGACCCTATTACAAAATATGCTCTCCCGTGAGTTATAAAAGAATGAGAAAACCTTCTTTTTCTAAAATAGAAAACATGCACTTAAGGAAAATGCAAAAACCCAAATGGAGATCCACTGTAGACACCTAGAAACACTCAACTCCATTGATTAGTAACTTCCCACCACTTGAAGAAAAACCCATCTACACTTGAACTCCTGCCTCATCATTCACTTGCAACAAAAGAATATTCCATTCTTGGGAAGAATTTCTTTTCCCCTTCATTTTATCTGTAGCTGAAAAATGATAAGTGAGAGTCTTCACTCTTCCCTCTCAATTGTAAAATACTCCATTTCACCTGTTCATTAGTCATTTAATCCCATCAATACAAAGCCCTTTACATTTTGAAAAATCCTCATGAAATTTTTTATTTCACTACTCAATAATAAAAAAAAATTAACTTTATTTGTGAAGGCATTGATTTTTACATTGGACAATAAAATTTGATTACCCCTCCTCCTTTATTCTACATTTTAATGCCTCACTGTTAAAAAAAATAGTTAAATTTTTTAAAAACCTCCCTTCACATTTCCCATGGGCCCACCAAGCTTAACCAAATTTATAGCCACCATTATACATCACCCATAGAATAAGAAAGTAGAGATGATAAATAGCAATGAGAGAAGTCATAAAAGCAACATCTCATATCACTAATGTAAAGATGAAAAAGATACATTAATTAGCGATGGGAGATAAGGTAGAGATGACATTGTGCCATCGTTGATGCATGGAGGAAAAAACCACTAAGTACAGTGTTGCAAAAAAGTCCTCTCCACCTGAATCCATTGTTCCTCACACACAACAACTTCTCCATGAAACCCTAACACCATCCAATAGTTCCAACAATTTTGATACATTCTCACTACAATTGTTAACTGCCTTTGCACAAAGAAAGCATGAGCTAAATTTACCTCCTTGTTGGAAGCATTAAACATAGCATTGTGAATACACTACAATGAAAGAGATATCAACTAGTGATGTGTGATAGAGAAAGCATAGCATCGCATATCACATATACCATGACAGAAATGAGATATCAATCAGTGATAGGCCATATGGAAGAATAGCACATCAAGCATTGCCAATAAAATCGGGAGAAGACTAATCAAATCTACGATGGGGGAAAAGACACTCCTTTCACACTCAACCGCTCCTAGTAGTGATCACCCACAATTGCTCCACCATTCTTCTCATAGTGTGTTCTATCTATGTTGTGATAGACTTTAGGTTCCAATGCCAAGACAAAATTCCCTCAAGAAAATTTGATACACCTTCAATGCATGTGCAATCAACTCCCTCATCACATTTTTGAATTAAATTGCTTTTCCTCATTCTGTGTTGCACAATATAAGACATGGAAAATGATACTTTAATTACGAACCTCCCAGAACTTTTTTCCATCACACAGAATATATGCATCACCAATTAATGCTTAGGAAAACATAATGGGTGTTAGTGATAAAGAACAATTTCCCTCCAAAAATTGAAATACAATCTTAGAGCAAGCAGGAACTACTCTTTGTGTAGCACCAACACATACCTAAAGCCCTTCTATATCACACTTCACAATATAAAGATGCCTCCTCTATCATCCTCTTATATCTGTGCAAAAAAAATTGCATTGCAATGTCAAAGTGCCCTCTTTTCATCTTAACACAATGGTACATTTTACTTGAAGCATAAACTATTCACAATCTCTATGTATTAGTTGTAAGGGAAGGAATATAAATTCCCAACCGTTGCTATTTCCATCTCTCAAAATAGTCCTAAAGGGTACACTTCTCGAATAGAATTAAAATATATGGACTCGTTGTTCATCACAAGAGACATAAAGGATGCCATGGAAAATGTCAAATATTAAAAGACACCAAGCTGATAACCATTGGGAACTCAAGTCCAACTCAAGCTCGAAACACCAGTAGTAGCAACCTTGCCACATCTCAATTAAGGCTTTTGACCATGAGCAACAATGTACTTCTCTCATTCACAAGCTTGTTTTGTTGATTGGTGGGCTGGGTCAACCAATTGTTGTATTTTTGTTCTCATTGCATAGAGATGCAAATAATTCTATTTTCCAAGTGAAATGTTCACAGAAGAATCCTTCGCACTTCACTCACTTTGTGTAACTTTTAATTGTTTCTAATGCTTTAAATCATTGCTCTCCATGGTAACTTAAGTTATTTCCTTCTTCTACATGATAGTCCTACTCCTCAAATATTTTGCTTGATAAGTTTTGATAGTGACATGGCATGGCCCTTTTGTACTAGTTACCTCATTATTTGTGTCATGCAAAGATATAATTTGATGCATTTGGACTAGTTTAGCATGTAGTGTATTTGAATTTTCCTGATTGTAGGCTTGAAGAATACACACCACATCGATGGATGTTTGACAATATTTTCCTCATCATCGTGAGAAATAATCTCAGTTTTGAAAATATTTTCTTTAGTTTTAAACATTGCATCCTTGTTTGAATCATATATGTCCATAAGACAAGTGTGATCAACAACATGGAGCTTACCAATTCTATCATCATGAATATGACCATTCTCTACCATGTCTATCCAATCAACCATCTGAGCAATACATCCAACATAGGTTTTCTATTGTAGGAAGAGTAGGTGTCCAAATTCTTATTAATCTTGCAAAACTATATTTTCACCATACCTAACCTCTTGACCCAACTGGAGAAAATCCTCCTCAAATTGTGTGACACATGATGGGTCCTCTTGTGGGTTTGACTAAAAAAATTTCATTTTGAGAAATTCTTTTATCTTGAACTGATCTAAGCCTTCCTGTAAATGCTATTGAGGTGAAAAAATGAAATGGGCAACTATCAAACTCCATTTTCTGGCACTTTACACAGTAGTCAAAATAGGTCAAGTGAAGTCATGAAAACATATAGACATGTAGTCATTTGAACTATAAACTTAGTGCAACAAATGGCTTGGAAAAATAGGTCCTGAGGTGAAAGATATTAACATCCAAAGTGGCTCAGATTTTTCTATAGCTGAACATGTCAAAAACCAACTAGAGCACACCAAGTTACCTCCCTAAAAAAATATCAAATCATCTCTTGGGAAGCTACCACTAGAAATACAATATCATTTAGGTCCATTGAGCATGTGTGCAAGATGGCTTACGACCAATCCACATTCTTCACCAGATATTAAGGATCAAACTTGACCTTGAAACATTTAGGAAATGTAAATGTAAAAATAGAGCAAACTACATTTGGTTTTG
Source organism: Sequoia sempervirens (assembly GCA_007258455.2). NCBI lineage: Eukaryota > Viridiplantae > Streptophyta > Pinopsida > Cupressales > Cupressaceae > Sequoia > Sequoia sempervirens. Next base: position 91,474,598 of record VDFB02168118.1, read on the forward strand.
ACTTGGTAAAGATATCAAACTTGATCATGAGACTTTGAAACTAGACTAGGGAGCATATGAATGTGAGGAAATTTAGGGAACTGACCCATTTTTCATGACGATCATCTAGTTGTGAAATATCCACTCGAACAAGAGGCCACTTCTCATAACTGAGAATTCACAAACAACAAAATAGTCCCATAACCCTCCAACTTTGCACTTCAAAACCCTACAAAAACTCATCACAGGGGGCTGAAATCTTACATACATGTTCACATATTTTAGAAGAATACGCTTACCAAAGGATTTGACATGCAAATCAATTGGTTCTGATTTATGACCCTCTAAAGTAGGTTATTTGGGTAGATTTTTGAAGGGTTTTTCTGAGTGTGCAAATAAAAATTTTCAACATGGGAACTTAAAATTTTGCAAAATTTTATAGGTTCCATTAGTGGCTTTGACTGGGCATGCATGCCGCTTATAGGCATGGTGGGATTCCAGATCTGGGGGAGAGAAAACCAAGTGCAAAAAAATTGGGTGATAGACTCATAATCAATGTTTTAAACCATATTCTATGGCCATAGGCCTCCAAATGAAAAAGAAAAACCCATATTTTCCTCTGTCAAACACCAATCTATTAAAAAAATTAATTTCCCTCAACCCACATTTACCTCTACCATACCACTGCAGCAAGTATAGCCCTCCTCTAGCAAGCAAAAATATGTGCTTACCACTAAAATCTGTCTAATTACAAACATTGTCACTAATATCTCTCATAATTTTTTTAAGCATACCATTGCTAATGTTATCTTTGTCTTTCTACATTGTATAATCAGGCATAAACTAAAAAACTCTCATCATCACATGACATGTATGTGCTACATTCATCACATGCAACATATCCATATTGAAAACAACATTCTTTGCTCTTCATCTTATTATCATGCTCCATCAGAATAACTTCCAACTGAACTGGAAACTAAAATTATTCATACTCCTCCATGTGGTTGTAATCATGATACTCAACCTTACCTGCAACATTTGTGTCAAATATAAAACATTCATGGGAAATTCCCTCAAGGAGCTCATCAAATTGTTTCTTTTTTTTCTTAAGGCCACATTATAACCTTGTGTTAGATACATCATCAAAATTTTCAGCAAAGAGTGGATTATCTTTTCACCAATAAGGATCACCTTTTCTCATTTCTATTGTAGATGGAGGCTCATCAAATAAGGGGTTTTACATTACATTCATTTTTTACCAAAAGATATTTTCCTCCTCCACATGGAGTTCCAAATCTTTCATATCAACATTTATTCAAAATCATTACAATCACTAGAAGAGCATATAGACAGATGTTCAACTTCATCCTCATCATCAATAGTTAACATCTCAGACTCATATTCTAAAACCTATTCAGAGGAAGAAAATTATTCCTTCTCAAGCAAACATGCATTCCCATCATTATGAATATATTTTTTATTTGCAGCAAAAGATTCCATCTCTTCTTCATGAGGATAATCATGACTAATAGAGGAATGACCATATTCAATGCCATCATCATTACTACAACAAGAGGACTCATCAACACTGAAACTATGTTTAGAATTTTCCAACTGAATACTCAGTCTTACGTCTTCCATAGGAGTATCTAGGTAGTGGACCCTTCAAAACAATCAAAGCCTCGGAGGATAGCAAATATGTATTTAGGCTCCTGGTCTTTAGATTGGTCATTTTCACACACTATTTTATCATCACCAATCACTTGGGTTGATTCACCATGTTGAATACTTGAGCCCATTTCTATTCCTTGATTAGTAGACTTGCAACAAGGGATAAATTCACATACCTCCTACTCTCTAGACCATTCATTTGGAAAATTATTACTATAATCATTATCTACATAACCAACATAACCAATGAACATGCCACTCATTTCACTTGCTTCATTGAGATGTACATTTTCAACCTTTGTTCTACATTCTTCTTCTTCATGTGATATCTCACTACTTGACTCATATGGAGTAGCAGAATCATTATCATTATAGATTGAAAACATAATTTCCTTTAGATGATCATCTCTAATCTTTTCAAAACAATAAATTCATTCACACACTTGGTCAATCCTAACAAGCTTCAACTCCTTAGCCAGAGCACTCAAATCTAATTCATAAGATTCATAAAATAAATCAATACATATTCAATTTTCAGGTATGTGACACTCAGGAAATGTGGATAGAGTATCCATAAATCTTGCATAGAGATCATATGATGATTCTCCTTCATGTATCCTTATGCAAGAGAGGGCTTGAATAGAGAAAATATGATCACAAATGCATGTAGTTTCTTGACAATGTGTTTGGGGATTTGTGTGATCAACATTATGGATGATGTATAAGCTGAAACAATAAGGGTGTAAGTGTTATGACATTCATTTTCAATTTCTAACTTACGCCTTTCAACAACATTTGGTACCTTAGGGAATCAAACACTTGTATACAAGTGAACTTTGTGCATTTCATATTTTCAGTTGTTTTCAATGTTCATGGCTATATCATAGGCCTAGTGCAAGGTTTTAGGATCCTTCTCTCTTAATAGATAGCTCACCCCATCATCAAAAGCTCCCACATAAACAACCAAACACATTGCATCACTTAGTCTCAAAACCTTAGGAATACCCCTCAATGTTTTAGCAAATCTCCAGTTAAATGTTGGAACTCGCTTGTCCTCTTCTTTCTCAATGCTCATAAATTTATTGAGCACAAAAATATAATTGATTCTTTCACCAAATTTCTCCATGAATAGTACTGTGAGTTCATCCCAAGAACAAACAAATCATGTTAGTAAATCAAATAATCAATCTCTTGTATCTCCTTTGAAAGACTAAAGAAACAACCTTATAATCACATCCTCATGATCTATCTCATAGTCATCCATTAAATTGTTGAATTCTTGTAGATGCTTTCTTGCCAATTCAACCTTTGTACCACTAAATTTTGGTGAATTACCTTTGATGTCAAATGGAATAAAATTTGAGTAACGATTAATTCCACTAAAATTGATGGGTCTATATCTTTTAGTGTTAAAAATTCTTTGGAAACCTGGGTTGGGTTGATCAAAAACTATACAATGATGCACATATTGATGTACTTTGATACGCCTTTTCAAAACTTTCACAGTAATGCAACTATTATGGACATAGTTCCTAGCTTCCATATATAACATTTGGTTTCAACTATGTCTAAGGTCTATTCACTTTGAGTAACTCTAAGCAAAACAAGCATACTTATACATGATGCTAACTAAAAATTTAATCAAAGAAGTATGCAAATTCAATATTACTATCCTTTCCCTTTCTTAGTGCTATTTCACCTAATAGGGAACAAAAATTTTTAGGACTTTCAAATATGGTTTTCATATACAGATTTATCTATCTTGAAAAACAAAAACTAAAGAATACCTAGATATGTGCAAATGTTGTGAATTCTTCTTCCTGACTGGAAATATTTGTAGATATGAGAATTCTTCACATCTTCATCAAGTTCTTTAGACAAAGTCGCCACCTCTCTTCACAGAGGAATGGACTTCAAGTAGTATGAATCTCTTTCAAAGATGAATTTCCTTCTATGTCTTGTCTAATAGCAGAGTCACACATAAATTCTTTGAAATTTGATACAACACAACCACTTCCAAGTCTAAAAAGTTCTCAATATCTAAACCAGATGTTTAGATTCACCAAATTCTTGACTCTATGATATGACAATCTGCAACTGGAGATTCAAAGTTCTCCCCAACAAAGTCTCCAATTTGTTGGTTTTTTTTCTAGCTGAATCTTGAAATTCTCTAAAGGGTAGCCAACACTTATGCTTAATAATCTTCAATGTCAGTGGCCAATGAATGGGAGATTGAATAAAATCTCATTCTCCCTTGCAATTCAGGCCTTGTTAAACCTAGGAGGGTGATCCCAATAGTGTGCTTTTAGACACTTGCGTGCCAAAGTATCAAACACAAAGTAAATAGATAATTCTCCTTTAAATGCTTAACTAGAATAATACCCTAAAGGTTTGGCTAACCTTCATGGCAATGCTTGAATTAAACATGAGAGATAAGATTCATTAAAGCTCAACATACATCCATACAAATATTGATAACTAATTTTTTATTTAAAATATAGTTGCTCACAAACCATCTCCAGAAACTATAACATTAAAACCAGTACCTAATCCCAAGGTGTCACCTCAGTTCCATGGAGTTTAAAACTCATTGCAACATTCACTCTATTATAATCATGCCTATCATATGATGCATTACACCATTGATACTAGAAACCAAACTAGTTATATTTTATTAATCCAAGCATACAATTGCACAAACCTATATTTATGTTCATACAATTTAATTCATTCTTTAAATGAAAGTAACAATACAAAACAAACATTCATGGAAAAACCAAAAGACAAATAACATAAACTCTTGATTTCTTATATTCATAATTTGTGCACTATGTACAATGGAGACAACTAACTCATAATATATGATCATTTACATGCAAATATAACATTTATATGAATAAGTTCTTCATTAAATGACTCAAAAAACTTCAAAAACCTAAAAGATGACACTATACATTTCAAACCTTGTTACAAAATATGATTTCTTGTGAGACATAAAATAATGAGAAAACCTTCTTTTCTAAAAATCCCCATGAAAGGTTTTATTTCACTGCTCAATAATAAAAGTTTTTAACTTTATTTGTGAAGCCATTAATTTTTACATCGGACAATAAAATTTGATTACCCTTGCTCCTTTATTTTTCATTTTAATGTCTCACCATTATTTAAAAACAATAATTAAAAATTTTAAAAACCTCCTTTCACATTTCCCATGAACCCACCAAGCTTTACCAACTTTATATCCACCATCACACATCACCCATAGAATAATAAATTGGAGATGATAAGCGAAAATGAGCTAAGTCATAAAAATAGCATAGAATATCATTGATGCAAAGATGAAAATGATACATCAATCAATGATGGGAGATATGGTAGAGATGACATCGCACCATCACTAATCATGCATGAAGGAAAAAACCATTGAGAACAACATTGGGAAAAATTCCTCCTCTCTACCTGAATCCATTGTTCATCACACACATCAACTTCTGTTTGAAACCCTAACACCATCCAATAGTATGAAAAAATTGGTTACATTTTCACTACAAGTGTTCACTACCCTCACGCAAAGAAAGCATGAGCTAAATTTATGCCTTGTTGGAATCATCAAGCATAGCATTGTGAATACATGAAAAAGGAAGATATATCAACTAGTGATGTGTGATGGAGAAATCATATCATCGCACATCATGGATACAAAGAGAGAAAGGAGATATCAATTAGAGATAGTCCATAGGGAAGAATAGGGCATCATGCATTGGCAATGAAATTAGGAGAAGAAAAATCAAATCTGCAATGGGTAAAGAGACACTCCTCTTCACACTCAACCACTCCTGGTAATGCTCACCCACGATTGCACCACCATTCTTCTCATAATGTGTTTGATCTATGTTGTGATAGACTATAGGTTCTAGTGCCAAGATGGAATTCCCTCATGAAAATTTGATACACCTTCACTGCATGTGCAAACAACTCCCTCATCACATTTTTGAATTAAATTTCTTACCCTCATTTTGTGCTATCTGATAGAAGGAATGAAAATTGATACTTTAATTATTAACCTCCCAAAACTTTTGTCCATGAAACAAAATATATGCATCACCAATTAATTCTTAGGAAAAGATCATGGGTGTTAGTCATAAAGTAGAATTTCCCTCCAACAATCCCAATACAGTCTTAGAGCAATCAAAAACCACTCTTTGTGTAGTACCAACACATACCTGAACCCCTTCTATATTGGGCTTCACAATACAAAGATGCCTCCTCTGATTCCTCTTGTATCTATGCAAAAAAAATTGCTTTGCAATGTCAAAGTACCCTCTTTTCAGCTTAACACGATGGCACATTTTACTTATAGCATAAATAATTTGTGGTCTCTACATATTATTTGTAAGGGAAGGAATATAAATTCCCAACTACTGCTATTTCCATCTCTCAAACTAGGCCTAAAGGGTACACTTCTCGAATAGAACTAAAATATATGGACTCATTATTCATCACTAGAGACATAAAGGACACCATGGAAAATGCTAGATATTAAAAGATGCCAAGCTAATAACCATTAGGAACTCGAGTCCAACTCAATCTTGAAACACCAGTAGTAGCAACCTTCCCACATCTCAATTAAGGAGTTTAACCATGAGCACCAATGTACTCCTCTCGTTTGCAACCTTGCTCTATTGATTTGTGTACTGGGTCAACTGGTTGGTGGATTCTTGTTCTCATTGCATAAAGGTTATGTGCAGGATCATGATGGGCCAAAAAGTGGTGAGATGATGGGTATGTGTAGGGTATGTGGCTGACGACTTTTTTTAACCCAAAATTGATGAAACGAAAAGGGTTTTTAAAGGAGATTCTCAGCTTTCCACCAATATAAACTATGCTTTAGATTGAATTTAATAAATAATTATTATTCATTTTCTATTTGAATTACAATTAAAGTCCTAATTGATAGGCTAATTGAGAAACATCTATAGCTTTCAAATGATATCACATTTTTTGAATCTGAAACACGTGTCACATTTTATGCTTTGCATACTATAAGATTAAAAACAAAAAAATAATTTCATGAAGTTTTGACCAAGTTAAGGTGCTCAGACATACAAATTTTTATATTTTTTAAAATTTGTAATAAAAAATTCATAATTAATTATTTACTTGGAAAAAATGACAAAAAAATGCATCACATCGGGACATGAATCCTCTACTTATATTTAAAATCTTATAAAAAATATTATCATTTTATTGTGGTTAGGGTGGTTAAAGACACCTACTTCTTATTTTTCCCCAAATTTAATTACTCGCATTGAAATTTCAAATTTTCACTATATATATATATATATATATATATATATATATATTAAATAAACCTAGTAGTTTAGAAACCATATTCAATTTTCTATAGATTCTATTCTTACATATTTTTGAAATAATATAGATAACTTATTCAAAATTTTTACGTCAAGTTGCCTAACTCTAATTTTCCTATTTTTTTTGCAACTTAAGTGCTTGTTCTTTCCATGATGATCCTGCACATACCCTAAAGCTGCAAATAATTCCATTTTCCAAGTGAAATGTTCACAAAAGAATCCTTCACACTTCACTCACTTTGTGCAGCTTTTAATTGTTTCTAATGCTTTAAATCATTCCTCTCCATGGTAACTCAAGTTACTACCTTCTTCTACATGATAGTCCCACTCCTATAATATTTTTCTTGATACATTTTGATAGTGACATGGAATGGCCCTTTTCTACTAGTTACCTCCTTATTATATGTGTCATGGCAAGCTATCATTCAATGCATTTGTACTAGTTTAGCATGTAGTTTATTTGAATTTTCACAATTGTAGGCTTCAGAAATACATACCACATCTCTTGGATGTTTGACAATATTTTCCTCATCATCATGAGAAATAACCTCAGTTTGCAATATATTTTCTTCAGTTATCAACATTGCATCATTTTTTGAATCATATATAGCCCTAAGACAAGTGTGATCAACAACATGGGGCTTACCATTTCTATCATCATGAATATGAGTGTTCTCTACCATGTTTATCCAATCAACCATTTGAGCAATACATCAAACATAGGTTTACTATTATAGGAAGAGTAGGTGTCCAAATTATTATTAATCTTGCAAAACTAAATTTTCACCATACCCAACCTCTTGACCCAACTGGATAAAAGCCTCCTCAAATTGTGTGACACATGTCAGGTCCCCTTATGGCCCAGACTATTTTCTTTTGTTTTCAAATACGTTTTTATCCTGAACCGATCTAAGTCTACCTTTAAGTGCTCTTGAGGTGAAAAAATGAAATAGACCTATCAAAATCCATATTCTGGTACTTTGCATAGTAGTTAAAACAAGTCAAGTGGCCTCTGGAATCACCTTGAAAAACTGGTCAATCTAGCACCTGAAGTCATGAAAACACACACACATGTAGAAATTTGAACTAAAAAACTTAGTACAACAATTGACTTGGAAAAATAGATCCCGAGGTGCAAGATATTAACATCCAAAGTGGCTCACTTAGACTTTTCAGCAGCTAAACATGTCATAAACCAACTAGAGCACACAAAGTTACCTCCCTAAGAAATTATCAAATCATCTCCTAGATAGATACCACTTGAAATAATAGATCATTTAGGTCCATTGAGCATGTGTGCAAGAATTATTTCCACAAATCCACATTCTTCACCAGATATTAATGTTCAAACTTGACCTTGAAACATTTAGGAAATGTAGAAGTAAAAATAGAGCAAACTGCATTTGCTTTTGACCTGGTAAAAATATTAAACTTCATCGTGGGACTCTGAAACCAAAACAAGGAGCATATGAATGTGTGAGAATGTAGTTCATGAATCCTTTTTTCAACAAAATCATTCAGTTTTGAAATATCAACTTGAACAGGAAGCCACTTCGTAGAACTAAGAGGTCACAAACAACAAAAAAAGTCAACGAACCCTCTAGATTTTCACTTCAAAACCCTATTAGAACTCATCACAATGGGCTAAAATATGACATACATGTTCACATATTTTTGATGAATATGCTTACCAAAGGATTTGACATGAAAATTAACTGGGTCTAATTTATGACCCTTCAAAGTAGGCCATTTGGGCAGATTTTTCAGGGGCCTTTATGAGTGTGCAAATCAAACTATTTAACATGGGCACTTAAACTTTTGTAAATTTTATGGGTGTCATTAGGACTATTGGAATTAATTCATATAAATATTTTTTTCCCTACAAGGGTGAGAAATATACAAGGTAAGAGGTATTTTATGCTTTTTATTGATGATTATTCTAGAATGACATGGGTTACTTTTCTTAGAGAGAAATATGATGCATTAGAAAAAATTCAAGACATTCAAAGCTATGATTGAAAATTAAATGGATTTTAAAATAAAATGTTTGAGGTCTGACAAAGGTGGTAAATTCACCTCCAATGAGTTTAACATATTTTGTGAAGTTCATGGAATAAGAAGAAAATTGTCTGCTCCTAGAACTCCTAAAAAAAATGGAGTTGTTGAAAGAAAGAATAGGACAATTCAAGAAGTTGCTATAACAATGATAATAGAGGGAGGTTTACTAGAAGTCTACTGGAGAGAAGAAATTCACACTATTATTTATGTTCTCAACCAAGTTCAAGCAAAAATTTAACAGTTATAAGACTCCCTATGAGCTATGGTATGGAAAAATTCCTACTGTTAAGTATTTCAAGGTATTTGGAAAGAAATGTTACATCAAAAGAGATGAAGAAAATCTAGGAAATTTTGATGCAAGATGTGATGAGGGTATCTTCCTTGTATACTCTACATGAAGCAAAGCTTACATATGTTACAATAAAAGGATAAGAAAGGTTGTATAAAGTATAAATGTCAAAGCTAATGAAGCATTAGAGAATTCAATTGAAATTGATGGATATGTGTCAGATTAACATGATGCAAGAGAAGAAGAAAAATTTGAAGAACAATAAATATGAAAGGAAGAGGAAGAAGCTCTAGAAAAGGATCCTAAAACCCCTAAGTATGTGGAAAATAATCATTCTAAAAATCATATCATTAGAGAAAATAGGAAAGGTGTATTAACAAGAAGAAAAGATGCTAAAGTTGAGGTAAATTTCTACTTTATTAAGTTGAACCTAAGAATGAGAGTGAGGCATGTAAGGATGGACATTGGATGAAAGCTATGAAAGAGGAACTTATGCAAATTGAGAAAAACCCAACTTGAGAATTGGTTCCTAGAATAGTAGATAAGAACATAATAGGAGAGAAGTGTGTTTTTAGAAACAAACTGAATGAGAATGGAGAAGTGATAAGAAACAAGTAAAGGTTTATGTGTAAGGGTTACTCACAAGTGGAAGGTATAGACTTTCAAGAGACATTTTATCTACTAGCTAAAATGGAAGCTATCCAGATATTTTTGACATTTGTAGCACATAAGGATTTGAAGGTTTATCAGATGGATGTGAATTTTACTTTCTTGAATGGAGAATTGGAAGAAGTTTACGTGGAACATTTGGAAGGATTCTAGTTATCAAACTAACTTGATATTATATGTGGATTAAAAAAGGATTTATATGGCTTGAAGCAGGCTTCCAAATCCTAGTATGCAAGGTTGGATAGATATTTGATTTAGCAAGGTTTTAGTAAAGGTGCTACAAATAGCAATCTTTATTTCAAAATTGAAAATGACAAGATCTTGATAGTAGTTGTGTATCTGGATGACATTATTTTTGGAGGAAATGTAGAAAAAAATTGAGATTTCCATGTTTTGTGAGATGAATTTCTTCCTTGGACTTCAAATCAATCAAACAAACAAAGGAATTTTCATTTCACAACCCATGTATGTGAGAGAAATGTTAAATAATTTTTGGATGGATAAAACCAGTATGCACTCCTATTGTAAATACCTCAAAATTGAGTAAGATAATGATTCACCTAAGGTTGATCAGAGAAATTATAGATCCATGATTGGTGGAGTGTTGTATCTAACTTCTACTAGACCGGATACCATGCATGTAGTTTGTCTTGTGGCTAGATTTCAAAAGGATCCTAAAGAAACACATGTTGTAGTTGTCAAGAGGATATTTAAATATTTAAATGGAAATTTTGATGTTATCTTGTTATATTCTAGGGATATTTACTTTACACTAAGTGCTTATATTGATGTAGATTGGGAAAGTTGTGTTAATGATAGATAAAGTACAAGTGGTAGTGCATTCTTTCTTGGATGCAAATTGGAGTCATTGTTAAGTAAAAATAAAGATTTAGTTTCCTTATCTACTATAGAGACTAAGTGTATTGGTGTGGCATCTTGTACTGGACATAGGTTTTGTGGAGGAGACAGACATTGAAGGATATCAAAGTTATGTATGATGATCCTGTCTCTATTTTCTGTAATAATACAAGTACAATTAACATTTCAAAAAATCCAATGATGCACTCAAGGACAAATCATATATGAATGAGGTATAACTTTTTGATAGAAAATTTTATGGAGAATGAAGTAAAGCCTGAGTATGTACCTACAAAGGATCAAATTGATTACATATTTACTAAGGATCTTACAAAAGATAATTTTTAGTATGTCTAGGTGAAGTTCGGGGTTATTACCCCTCCTTTCTTGAACTAGATTCATATGCATATGCATAAATCTAGTGGATATGTGGATCTATCTTCTTTCTAGACTGATGTTTGGTAACCACCTCTCAAGGGGAGTGTTGGTTGTTTTTTTAAGAACCAAGTTGATCTTCAAAGAATCCTATGGAATTTCCATTTCCAATTCTTATCAACTTCAAGGGATTGGACAATGAATGAGTGAAAGAAATAATGCTTTCCTCCTACACTTTGGGCTCTCCAAAACTCAGGAGGGTGATCCCAAAATGTACCTAAATACTCATGCACTTCATGGCCAAGTACATTGCAAATAACAAATGCATTCTCTTAACCATAGCTCAACAAATAAAAAATTTCAAGAATTTGGAAGATCCTTTACACATCTAACATTTAGAGTGGAGAATGAAGAACTAGATATGAAGTAATAATAGTTACAATTCAGTAGAAAATTTGTCTATGAATTTATATTTGTTGATGAAAGACCAAGAATTACTACAAAACCTAGACTAGTGCCTTAACCTAGCAAATGGAGTCAACCTCAATACAAGCATAATTTGATAATAGATTAACACTTACCACCACAAAGCTTCTACAATGCTACATTACAACATCATATCATTATATCCTAAACCATAACTACTTATAAAGATCTTGATACTCAAATTACATGAACCTATAGCTTCATCCAAGAAATTTCATTAATTCTTTAAATAAAAAAAAAGGAAAAAACAACACATCCATTGGAATACAATTAAGATTAACAAAACAAACCTTGATCATTTTATTAATATTTCATGAAATGAATACACTAGTAGAGAAATTACTTTGAATTTTCACCATTTTCTATTCAAATTCTAGAACTATTATCAAAAACTACATCTACATATCAACTAGACTCAAAAACCTAAGACAAAGCTCTAAATTTTTCTTTGTAATTTTTATTAAATTTTTTTCTCTATGATGAATCAACAACCTATACATTTGGCCATGAATTCATTCTTATTGAAAATGAAGGAGGAAATAAGCCTTGGGCCAAAATGTACACTTGTCCAATTCTTATTTTACCGATACAAAATATATTATGTGATGTAGTTACATTTATAATTTCAATGGAAGGAAACACCATGTGGGAAAAAAACCATTTACATTTGTCAATGAAGATTTTTCCTGCCTTCCAAAAGGAACCTTTTAGTTTTTGTAGCAATATATCCATGTGCTTCCAAAATTCATTCCACATACTCCAATCTTGAAGGAAGAAAAGCATAAAATGAAGAAAGAGGAAAAGGAAAATGTACCTACACGTATGCATCCTTGTCATCGATCTCAAAGTAGAGACAATACAATATTTCAAAAATATAATATCAAAGGCCTAATTTGTATTAGTTCTAGTCCATATTTTGTATTCTCCCCACTTTTATTCCCCATTACTACAGACTTAAGACCAAAATTTCAATAACACCCCCAAAGCAACAACCTAATCATCCAAGACATTAAGATACTTTTCTTTCCATAGCTGAAATCTCCTCTTGTGAAGGCCCATTAAACCCAATGATATTTTCAACCTTTGCTTTGTATGGAGTAGATTTGGTCACAACCTAATTCACTTCCTTGTCAAAATCTTCAAGGGTGATCCCTACTTAGATGGGCATATCAAGGCTACTCTTTAGCATTCACATGCCATCCCCTTCACAGATTAAAGTAGCTTGAGATTAAATTATCTCACATGCTTGATCTTTCTAGTCTTGTAGGGGCTTGACCTCACCATTCTCATTCAAGATATCAGGGAGAAGATAAAAATTCAGCTCATCAAACTCTTTGACTAGTTCCCTTAGTTTTTCCTCCAAAGGATCAATTTTTCCTTGGAATTCTTGAATTCCACTTACAAGCTTAAGGGTAGGATGAATTTTGTCTAAATTGTTAACATCATTCTTTGATCCAACAACCATGAGCCTAATATCCTAGTATCTTGGAATCCATCTTGCCATGAGTGGGATAGCCACTTCCTTGTCCCTTTGAAAATTTCTCACAACATCACATATAGAGGAATAATTAGCATAGATTCTAATAAATATCTTGTCAATCCATTTGTTTAGATGCTCCAACAGTATTTTCACAATCTCTAAATTGATGGTAAGCATCAATCTGCCCAGTTTCTTGCATCTTTGCTCATATATTTTCAACTTCTCAACTAATTCTTCTCTACTAATTTACTCTATCTGGTGTGCACTTAAAGTTCTTGGTTCTTCAACTTCTATAGGCACATTTCCCATATTATAAGGCACAATTTCCAATGAAACATCTATTAGAGGAGCAAAGGAAAAAGGTTTTTTTCTTGTGGTGAGGAAGGAGGAGAAGAGTTTGTTTGTGTTGGCACACTAGTTTACATATTTTGCATATTTTATTTTAACAATGGCATTTCTATCTATGGATCTACAATATTTTGTTGACCATTGCTATATTCAATTAGTGGTTCATTATACATTTTTCTAAATTTCTATTTCTTTGTAGTGAAAAACTTTGTTGTTTCCTTGGTTAATTTTGAAATTTTCAAAAACATAGTGACTGATTCAATTTGAGAGGTATTTGGTACCCTCTTGATAATCAACCCTCCCTTATAATTTGTAGATGGCTCTGCAACTTCTGGCTTCTTTGTATTTGTGGCTAGGGCCCAAATTTCTAGTGTCCCATTGCTCGCTAAAGGTAGACCCCTAAAATGCAATTATTTCTTCCTCTTCTGAATTGTAAAGAGGCCTGTCACATCTCCTCACTTTGTAAAATGAAATGGCTAAAGCAAGATCCCACTGTGGAAGAAAGATAAGACAACTCTTTCTCACCAGTTCCCTTCCTTCTTTTGTTTTAATTCCTTGTAAACTTTATTTCATTTCTTTCATAACTTGAGCTTGTATAACCTTATCAGGCAGCCAGGGGTTCAAGATTCTCTTCTTAGTAGTATTATTAGCATATTCATTATTTTTTTTCTCTCCATGCAAATTCCATGAAAGAAGATGACTTGACAAATGAGTCCTCATCCAAAAACTCTTTGCAAGACTCTTCCCTGGCATCATATGTGTTATTCATTCTAGTTAGATCCACCTTACTTAATTTGAGGCCCATTTTATATGGTACCATCTCCCTAGGGGGAGAAGGAATGCCTTGCTACATTTCCTCTTAAGCTGCAAGAATACCACCATTGGAGTCCTCAACATAGTCCACTAAGCCAATTGATTCTACTTTTTTTTTCTTTCGAAGTGGCTACCTTGGTGATGATGACACCCTTGGTGGTGAATCAATCTCAATAACCTTAGGAGTAGTATAATTTGGAGGAGACAATGACAAAATTTCATGTGTCAGTGAAGGGACTCTTGGCTCCTCCTATTGAGAACAGGTGGGCACTACTTGCTTTTCCTTCACCCTATCATTTGTCCTTTTAAAACAAGTATTCTTTTAGGGGGCTGGTAGGTGGGTCTTTCTTCCATCACATGGTTTTTACCCTTACCTTGTTCCTCTCCTTTAATATTTTTCCCCTTATCATAAATTAATATTTCTTCTTTCAATCTCCCCACAATCTATTCAAAATTTTGAAATACATATTTGACTCTTTGAATTTTCATCCTTTATGTCTCCAAGATCCAAGAACCGTGGGTCCTTTTATTGCATTTTATTTTCCAATTTGTTGAATGTAATCCATTTCATCTTCCTATCATCTTCATTTTAGAATTCAAAGATATTCTTGATCACATCTTCAGGAAAATAGAAGTTGTGGATTAACCTAGAGCTATGAATTATGGCCTTAATTCCTTCCATGAAACCCTCAAGATTGTGACTTCTACCTCTATCCCTTTTCATCCCAAATGGCTTGAGAACATCATAAATCTTTCTATATCCTCCATCCTTCATGACAAAGTCAAAGAAAATGATGTATGTATGAAAAAGGGTTCCATTCCTCTGTTCTTTCAAATGGTTATCCTCTACATCTCCTAGCTGCCACATCACTTCAAGGAAACCAACCCTTAGTGGAACATCTCTTGGCAGTATGTGGGGTGCAATACTTGTTCCATACACCCTCAAAATTTTGTAGCTTAGGTAAGGAATAATGTCTCCCCAATTATGATCAATGTTTAAATCATGCCTCCTATCTTTAGGCCTCAATAAGTCATGCAATGGTGCAAGGATTTTTGGCATATTCAAAATCAAAACCTCCCTCAACTTGGAAGAAAAAAAAATCTCAAACACCACAAAACTAGATTGGTTGTCATTCCTATCCAAGGGTCTCACATAGCATTGGATAGGAAAGTCAATATCATCCTCCTTTGTAACCAATTTCATATCCTTTTGCAAAGTAACTTGCTCCCTTGTACAAAAGTATATGCATGAATAAAAAATACCAATAGAATCTCACCCCATTCACACTATTTTTTAGTGTAACCAATCCCTCGTGAATCTTTTCTACCAAATAAGATGCAAAATCAAAGATTTTACTGTAGATAGGGTGTTGGATATGAGAGTCCATATACGTCTTGGCCATTGCAATGCATGTAGCTAGATAAAAACCTAAGATCTAGCATAGGGAATAGAAATTCCTTTGGAAATATGTCACAAAGTAATTAATATGGGAAGGATCCTTATCATATGGGCCTAAGATGATTTTTTCCCTATCCTTTAATAGATTCCCAAAAGTGTTGCGAGACTGAGATCTTAAAGGTGTGCCTGACTTTCTCATATTTAGCTTTGAGCTCTTTCTCATCAACCTTAACCATATCTTCACTCCACTCAATTAGATTGAATACTTCAGCTATTTCATCACTAGTGACCTTAACCATTTCCATGACATCATAGGTCCTTACCATTCTATAAATTGGGTCATAGTTTTCTTCCACTAATCTCAAGAGATCAACAGCCATGTATACATTTGTCCAACCAATTTTCTCATGTCTAATATCTATGGGTTACCAATATGGATGCCATAGTTTATGTTACCAAACAAATAGTTGAATTGAGCCCATCTAGTGTAGGGTAATGTGGCAACTTTGATAGTTCATTATTTATCAATTAGCACATCTACAATTTAAGTGCCTTGAAACAAAAAATGACCCTTGGGTTTATTGGATGTTTAGGGTTTTAATTGGTTTACCAAGTCCTAGGAAAGAGGTATTTTCTTCTCTTTAGAAGTTTGGGATGATGGAGGTGCCATAGAAATAGGGTTTTTGGCAAGCTATGGTTTTACTTCTTAGAAAATAATAAGCTTACAACTAGGGCACAAGTTTGATGCAAGGAAATAGTAGGACTAAACAAGCTAACTATTTGAATTGAATGCCAAACCTTAAAAGAAATGCAACAACATGAAATCCTATTGATAGAATGATACAAAAAGAATTTTTTGTAAGTAATTCAAAAGAAGGGAATCAATTTCACTTATGGTTTTGCAGACGTTTGAAAAATCCTAATCTTTGGTTGTCAAATGAGCTTGAAATGAGTAGCAAGAAATCCTTGGATGTGTTGAATACTTATAGTGAATTGCAATTATTCTTTAAAAGAGGTTTTTATGGATTTAAATAAGATCAAAATGGTTTTTTGGTGTCATATCCCCCATTACTATTTTCTTGCATGAATGAAAACAACTAATTTTTCCTCAATCATGAACTTTGAATTTTAGTTGTCAATCTTGTAGTGAGATGGCCAGACAAATGGCCTCGATCAAGTCAAATTAGTTTGAAAATCTAACCATAGATGATTATCACCATTGACCAATCAAAATATGCCATTTAGACTTGTCTCCACATTATCTCATGGGTTCCACCATCTCCATAAACTTTGAAAATGGCTACGTCTCATCTCCTTGCTTTCCCACTGGGTTTAACCATGTGCATCTTATGATAGTGGGGAGGTGCGGAATGGCCTAGATTGAATCTAGTGCCTCTAGCTTACATGCATTTTACCTTTGAGACTACCAACCTTCATGCATATCCTTTAGATCCAACAAATAGCTAGGATTAAAACATATTTCGTTGCAATTTACCATGTGCCTAAATAAATCTTTTAGTAGCCTGGCTATTAATATTTCTCAACACTATGTCAAAATATTCCCAAAATATTTCATTCCCTTCAATAGTTCCTTGATGGATCAGATCATTCCATGTGGTGCCTCCCCGCTTCCCCTCTGAGGGATGAGAGATGTTGGAGGGTCTCGCATAGGTTAGCGGGGAATGGCTAGGATCAACCCAAATCATCTCATCATAAATGTTAATCACTTAAAGCTTGATGCTTGCTGAATTCACATGATAATGGGTCCTGCCCAAAATAAGGACACACATCACTCGTCCACAAGCCCATTGGAATATTTTAATGAATATTGAAACACAATGGGGGAGTAGGGAATGGTCAGGATCAAATCTAATGATCCAATCACCACCATTAAAAACTCAAACCTAAACATGCAAATGTTTAGCAACTTAAGAAGGGGGATTCAACTAGGTCAGTGAGAGATGGGGACATAAACCCAAGGAAAAAAATTAGACCAATGATGAAATTTAAACCTAGACATAGCGACCATAGCATATGTTAATATATTTTGAACCCACTTTAGCATAAGACATAATTAAAACAATTTGATGGTTAACAACTAGGAATACTAAGTCCAAGGTGTTGGTAACTAGATGGATTTAATGGCTCAAGATATGACTTAAGAGACCAAGAACTAGTAGAAATGATTCAACAGTGAATTATAACATAGGAGAAAATATTGAAAATTAGGGTTTTTAAGACGATTTAAGGCACACATAGACCTTAGAATAGAAGTAATACTAAAACACTAAACCTTAGGACACAATGAGATCAAAAAAACAACTTAATTTTACAATACTTATTAGTGGAACAATTTTTTTTTGAGGGGTTACACCAGTGGCTCTATTTGGGTACATCTATTCCTCCATAAAAATGTGAGATCATAAAATATCAAGGTTGAAGTAGACCAATATAGAGAACCACAACTAGGAAACTACCCAAACAAGGTAATCAAACCAAACCAGACCGAACCAAAGCAAACCAAACCTATATACAAACATACAAAATTTACAATGGACATGAAAGAGAACATATTTCAAGAGAAATATGGCTTCAATAATTGTCCATGTACTGGAATTTCATGAAGTTCACCTATTAGAACTTACAAAAAGTAAGAGTCATCACCATTGGTATTGCTAATCAAATAAGGGCCTTGCTCCAGTGCATCAAACATCCCATGTTTTCCTTTATCTTCAATCTTGGCATTCCACATTAACACCATGTCTTTTACTTGAAACTTACTTGGAGATGCTTTCTTTTCATATAGGTTCTTGACCTACAATTGCAACTTAACATTTTTCTTCTTAGCATCTCTTCTCATCTCATCCACCTCCATCAAGGCATCAATTCTATGTTGCAACTCATCACACACATCTTCATTGTATTCTTGGATAAATTTATTCATCTTCATAATATTTTTATGAGGTAACCTTGCTACAATTCAATAAACCAGGTCAAAAGGAGCATATCTAGTGGCTTTCTTGATTGTTATCCTATCCTCCCATAGAGCCAACTTCAACTTGGAGTCCTAAGCTCTCTTATTATTTTCAGCCATCCTTTTAATGATTTTCATCAAGCTCTTGTTTCTCTATTATGCTCAACCATTCCCATATGGTTGATATGGTGAAGAATAAAATGCATGAATCCCATGTTTAGAAAAGAGATTTGTAAATTCCTTAGACCTAAATCACATTGCATTGTTTGAAACAATTTTCTCAGGCACTTGAAACTTGGTAATTTTTTTATCCATCAAGAAATCAATGAGAAACTTACTTGTTTCTCTTTTTTTCTAAATTTATTTCACATACTTAGTAAAGTAGTCTATGGAAACAAGGATCCAAGAGTGACCTTCACTAGGCTTTTCTCATATTTTCCCAATAAAATTAATGCACCACTATTGGAAAGGTGTTTCCACTACTACAAGTCTAAGTAGTAAATTACCTAAGAATTTGAGCTTCCCAGAGAATCTTTGACATGCATAACATGTTCTCACAAGTTTGTGTGCATCCTTAAAGACCATTGGCCAGTGAAACCCATCTCTTAAGACCTTGTGAGTAGTGGTTTTAGTTATATAGTGTCCTCCAAAAACTCCACTATTCATTTCAATTAGTAGCTCGAAAGCTTTAGCCTCATCAAAACACTTCAATATGACACTGTCAATATTTCTCCACCATATTTTACCATTTATGATTATGTATTTGATTTCTTGTAGCTTGAGAGTCCCTTTTTCATTGTTTGTCAACCCTTTTAGGCATTACATCTTTTGAAAATAATAGCTAATATTTTTGTACC
The DNA here is from genome assembly GCA_007258455.2 of Sequoia sempervirens. Lineage (NCBI taxonomy): Eukaryota > Viridiplantae > Streptophyta > Pinopsida > Cupressales > Cupressaceae > Sequoia > Sequoia sempervirens. The sequence goes on from VDFB02168118.1 coordinate 91,494,229, forward strand.
ATTCACAATCTCGCATATCACAAATATGTAACACATCAAAGAAATATTATTGATTTATTTAATTGGCATCCAAATTTTCTTTAGGCATTATCTTGGCCAAACCTTGACCTCTCATCAACTTGGTGACTTTGATATCAATGTTAAATTCTTGTATCCTATTTATCCATCTACATCTTCTTCATATGTCTTCCTATTGGGTGAAGATGTACTTCATTGTAACACTAGGAACATATGCAATAAATGTATCTCTGACAAGTTATATTCTAAAAAATTTAATAGCATTTTACCAATGCATATGCTTTTCTTTCAACCAAGTCATATTTCAAATCTACAACTTGAAGAGACTTGCTAAAAAATGCAGTGGATTGTTCAAAACCCTCTTGATTCTTTTATAATAGAACTATAGCAATAGTGTGGAATGATGAAAATTAGAAGATTTGTAGTGGTTTAGAAAAATTAGGAGTCCTTAGAGCTAGGGCCTCCTTTATTTCTTGCTTAATTTCTTGAAAATCATTTGTTGGCTCTTTATTCCACTCCACTTTCTCACCCTTCTACAACATATTTGAAATGGGGTAGGTGATCTCTAAAAATTCTGTAACAACCCTTCTCATAAATTTAATCTATCCAAAGAATGATTGAATTTCTTTCACATTCTTTGGATGTGGAATTCTTTCAATGGCGGCTACCCTCTTATGGTCAATTCTCACCCCTTTGACATAATATGTCCCAATAACTTGCCTTCAATGACCCCAAAGGAACATTTATTTGGTTTAAGTGAAATCCCATAGTCAAAGGCCGAGATGAAAATTTTCTCCAAGTGCATGCAATCATCTTCTTCCTTCATTGAGTATGCAATCAAGTAATCTTTGTAGATTGCCAAAAATAAATCAATGAAATGAAAAAAGGCCACATCCATAACCCTTTGACAAGTTACAGCTACATTAGTCAAGCCAAATACAATTCTAACATAAACATAAATGCCCCATTAAGTAATAAATATAGTATTATACTAATTGGATTCCTTCACCTTAACTTGGTTGTAACTAGAAAATCCATCCATCATGGACAAGATCTCAGAGTGATTCACCCTCTGCAACATGGTTTCCATGTTAGACATTGGATAGTTATCCTTCAATTAGGACATGTTGATATTCCTAAAATAAATACATAATATAATGTACCCATTCTTTTTTTTACTAGCACTAGATTAGACACCTAGGATGACTTACTAAAAGGTTTAATTATGCCAGGGTCCCTTAGCTTCACTAGCTCTTCTTGCATTTTTGGTGCTAAGGTAGGATTGATATGTCTTTTATTTTCCCTAAAATGCTCTGCATATAATTTTAGAGGAATCTCATTCTAGAAAAATTCCTCTCTATACACCTTCGGGTCATCATAAGACCAAGTAAATACATGGATGTATTTCCTTAGAAAAGCAACCAAAATTGCTTTAATCTTGGGTTTCATCTTCTTTCCCACGTAAACCTTTTTAGGAGCATTTTTAGTTCCTAAATTCACCTCTTCTAAATCCTCTAGATGGGTTTCATATGTCTTGGCATTGTTTTTATCTTCATTATCAAAGACTCCCTCTAAGGAAACAAGGCCTTTAGGGATCTTATTAGTCTTTAACTGAATAACTTCATTACCAAAAATTGTGTCCTTTCCCTCCACTGTCTTAACAAAAAGCTCCAAAATCACTCTTCTGACTTTCATACTCATATACACAATTTAAAAATATTAAGATATCTCCATCATCTTTGAAGACATGCCAATTTTGTATGTTATCTAGGATTGAAGGCCTTTTTTGTACTTGCACTTTGGAGATATCAGCAAAAGTTATATCATTAGGCTTGAGTGCAATATTTTCCAGCAAATATGTCACTTTGTTTTGGCCTCTTTCCATCCAATCAATTCCAAATGCATCAAAATTTTTAATGGAGTCCCAAATGACATTCATGTATTGCTTCAATCTCCTATTCTTTGATGCAAACCTAGATCTAACTTTAGATATCACCAATTCTAAATCACCTATTACTTTTAGCTTCTTTATCCCATCTTTGTCTACTAACCTTAACACCAGTAGCAAGGCCTCATATTCTACCACATTATTTGTACCTGTTGCCTAATTTTCACCCTCAGGCTCAATTAGGCTAGGCATCTATGTTGCAGGTGTTCTAGGGGGCCAAATGGGACAATTCCATTAAAGGTTTTGTCAGGCAACTGATGACATCTTGCAGGGGAGCTCATTTGGAAAGCATGCCTTAATCAATTTGACATAATTTTCCTTTAAGGAGAAAGTTGGCAAGACCCTCTTACTATCTGGCTGACTGACTGCTTTAATTCATTCCATCTCGAATAGGTCACTGAGACGTAGCTTTTGTCCTGCCGAATGTGGCTACAGAGCCTATCGCTATGACAGGAAGGGGTCGGCATGACCTCTTATCACATGGATTTATTTGGCCGATAGGCCATTCAATCGTCTATCGGCGAGACTTATGGCAACCATGGGCTTCAAGGTGACACAGAGAGCTCGGTGAGAGGTCCTAGCGAGGAGACAAAGTCTCGACGACAGTGTTTTATTTTTAAGTCTTTGGCATGGCAACTTGAGTTTCCCAAAAGGTCTCGGCGACCCGGGGGTGCTTCAGCAACAACGATGAGCTCAAGAAGAGGTCCTGCTGACTAGATGGGGAGTCACACCGAGATGAAAGGGGTCTCAGGATAGCGTTGTGCTTTCGGTAAGATCTCTCACCGAACATATGATCTCTTGCTGATAGATAGAGTAACACAAAAGAAGAAGGGCCCTTGGTATGACTATGGGACCTCGCTGAGATGTCTCAGCGATTATAAAAGGACTCCCCGACTTGCTCGTGGTCTCGGCCAAGGAAAATTCCTTCGCCGTGATGTCTCAGCAAAAATGTTTGGTCTCACCGACTAGATGGGGGGCCTCGATGTATTTTCCGTCGGTAGGACTCTTGCCGATACTAGGATGGGCCATCACCAAGACAAAATCAGTTTGGCAAGACTCTTGCCGAAACACAAAGTAAGCTCGGGCAGACAAGGGGAATTCAGCAAAAGGTCTCAGCGACCCTGTGGGGTCTCGCTGATAAGGAATCCTTGGTATTACATTCCAAGTCAGAGAAAGGTTTCCCCGACTTGATGTTGTCTGGCTGACAGAAGATGAGCAGCTTGACGGAATAAAAAGACCTCGATGTGAGGTCTGGGAAAAGCAAGCAAGTCTTGCCAACCAAGGGGAGCTTGCCAATAGATTTGGCCTTCGACAAAAGGTCTTAGTGACCCATGGATGTCCTGCTAACTCATATGGGGTTTCAATAAAGAATGTAGGGGGCTCAGTAGAGCAAAATGCGTAAGGGTGACATCAGCAGACTCTTGCCGATATGGTTTGTAATATCAAGTTCGAGGTGGCATCGGTGTGAGTTCTAAAGCTCGATAAAGACTCTCATCAATATATCCATGCTACGCTGATAGCTTCAGAGGAGAATAATCGCATCGGCGAGACACTTTAGGTGTCTCACTGAGATGCGATTCTTTTCAAAAGAAGTTTCGACCACCTACAGAGCCTACGTGGAATACACTTGACCAACCAGGAGGAGCTGAAGGGAGCCATGGTGGTCTAATCAAAATGAAGAATGTTAATGGGATGAATGCAACACGTATCTATTGTGAGCTCAAGGCATTTAAGGCGTTCAACCGAGGTGGTTCAAATAGGACATGATGCTAGGATTAGAATTAATGCGGTAGCTGTGAAATATCTGAAGAAGGCTTCCCCGGGGATGACTCTTCACAGCAGGGACACGCAGGGTTCTGCATTAAACTCAGTCGAAAAGATTTAAGGAGATATATTTTTCAGGGACTGATATTTTGTAAGCCCTAAGGGGCCAACACATTTTGATATATAAGGATTTTTTTCCTTTTTTGTAGATAGTTCAAGTAATTCATCCAAAAGAGTTAGTGATTTTTAGCTATCCTTCCTCAACTGATGTATATTTTGTAACTCAATCAGAATCTAGAATGCAAAGCAGAGTTTACCTTGGAAGCTAGTGTTCATGTTTGTACTGTTCTCATTTCTGTATCTTTCTTTTGATTATGCAAGTCTTTAATTGTGTTTTTAAAATTCTGCACTTATATCTTAGAGCTGTGAAATTAATCTTTCCTTCCTGAGATGTGTATGTAGATAGAACTTGTTAAGATTGATGTGTGAGACTAGAAGAAGTTGTGTTGAGCACATAAATCATTTACAGTTAGGTTTCTCAGTGTATGTTTATCCTATTTTCTTTTCATAATTCCTCATCATTTCGGTGTATCACCATAGTTTTTTAATCTTTATTTTATGTATTCCTTCTTCCTTTTTCCCCAAAAGAAGTAGTAGTTAGGTGACACCAAAGTAATTTGGCCTTCTCCGGAGGTTCATTTCAACTATAGGTGACCCAAAGCTTTAAAATGATCCCATGTTGCTCTAGGAAGCTCAGTTTTAATCTCTATGCATAGGGTGCATTTCTAGGTGACAACAGTTTTTGGCACGCTCGGTGGGACCAAAAATTAAATTGAACTGATGGTTTAGTATGCAACCAATAAATTTCAAACTTTATAGAAGTCCTTTAGCATACTTGGCAACTCAACAAAGAAGAAGAAGCCCAGAAATCAGTGCCTTCTATAGTTTATGAGAAAAGTTTAGACAAGAGGCAGCTCAAGTCCTTTTGAATATTTGTAGTTGTCACCACCAAGAAGGAAAGGCAGAGCAACAGAAAAAGGAGGAATAATAGTTATCTATTCTAGAAGAAATCAGTCTACTCCTCCATCAGTGGGATCTCATTTTGCTATACAAGTAAATCCAATTCAGCTACCTCTAATGGCCGCTCCAAGGAATCAACCCTTTGTCACTTTCAATAGAGGAAGCCGCTTAAATTTTGCACAACACAATGACATCCTGATGGTAGCCTTGAAGAGTCTGCCAACCTTCATGGGAGAAGACCAAACTACTCCCATTGAACATATGAGAGATGTGGCTTTGTTATGTGGAGTCCATCACATAACCCAAGAGGATGTTGCAGTGAGATTACTAGCTGCTACACTAAAAGGAAGAGTTGTGCAGTGGTATAGGAGCCTACCAGTTTGTTCAATTGCAACATGGGATGAATTTGGAGATAAGTTGCATAAGGAATTTCAAGACAGGTCTAACAACTTGTCTCTGCTAGAGCAATTGACTACAATTAAGAGGGCTCCACAAGAGCAGATGAATGATTTCAACTTTAGATTTCAGAGAACTTGGGATAGGATCCCTACAATGGTGAGGCCACCTCCAGAGTATGCATTTATGTACTTCTTCAGGGCTCTAAACAGCGATATAGCTGTCATGATATAGTCAATGGGAGGTGTTTCTCTACCAGATGCCTTTGAAATAGCTATCAGAGCTGAAAAAAGCTTAATACAAGCTGGTAAGCTGGCTCCCAGGCCACCAATGCCAATATTTCTAGAAATTTATGCAAGCATTCCTTTGCAAATACCACCTTTCACACCTCTACCAGCTGTGCCAATGATGCCAGCTGCTATTCCAACCATTAATAAACAAGAAAGTGTTGCTTCAAGCTCATCACAGGAGTTACAAGAGATCAAAAGTCTTTTACAAACTTTTGGTAACAAGTTGGTGAACTTGGAAAAGCAATAGACTTATCCTAGGCCTTATCCACAGCAGAATCAGGCTTCAAGTGAGCCCTTCTAAGGTCAGCAGCAGCAATTCCAAGGGAATAGACAGCAGTATCAGGGCAATTATCAGGGCCCAAGACAGAGTGTGAATACAAGACCTTTTCAGGCCTATGCTCCAGCCCCTGTTAGTGCGACCAAGGAACTGGTTCCTATCCAAAACAATTTAGTAGTACACTATGAGTGGTGCTACCCTTGTAACCAGCCCCATAATCAAGCCACCTGCTCCAACAGACTGATCAACCAAGCACTTATGCTATAGAATGCTTCAAGTTTGCATCAGGGCGCAAGCAATGATGCATCTTCACAACACCAGGACCAATTTAACAATGATACAACCTTGCTTAACTGGCAAGGTCAAGAGATCTATGGGTTGAATGAAGATAGTTCTCCAGTTGCAGCTAACACCAGGGGAAAGAAGAGAGCTTTCGAGCTTAGTCAAGAGGCTGACAAAGGAAAGACAGCGATTATAGAACCATCTACATCTTAGGTGGCTCCTGTTTGGCAAAGAAATCTAGAACTCCCAGACAAGGAGCAGTCACACCTGCAAGCTGATCATGCTGGTATAAAGGTACATCCTAAAGTAAACCCAATTGTACCTTATAATATCCTTGATATTATGAGAAAAATGAATGTTACAATGGCCATGTGGGACTCATTATCCATCCCAGGTCAAAAAGATATGTTACAGTCAGCCCTATCAAGTTTGAAAATGTCTGGTGAATTCGAGCACCCAATAGGTCAGGCTAGGGCTGTGTTAACAAATAATTCTCAGGAAAATGATCAACAACCTTGCATGGAGACTAAAAAAGGAGTTAAACCGCCTCCTTTCTACGTATAAGTGATTATTGGTGATAAATTAGTTCATAACTGTATGGTAGATAGCGGAGCTAGTAGCTCCATGATGCCAAAATAGATTGCTGACAAACTTGGACTAAAATACCAGCCATTAGAGAAGGGAATGATCCAATTGGATGGTACTTTGGTTAATACTTTGGGTATTATCAAGGATTTAAATCTCACCCTCCATGCTTGTCCAAATTTTTTAGTTCCTCAAGACATATGTGTCATAGACCTCCCACCTTTCTTTTCCTTGTGTTTATCTAGAGACTTTATAGCCAAGATAGGTGGTTATCTATCAGCTGATTGGTCACATATGTTATTTAGAACAAGATATGGAACCAAGGTTACCATTAAATGTGAAATATTGGCCAAGGATCACATTGAGCCATATAACCCAAGTCCCTTTAATGTTGTTCCAACTACTGCAAACACAAATTGTATCGTTCTTTTTGACAACGAACTAGTTATTGCTTATGAACTCTAATCAGAAGTTGTTCCTAATGTGTTGTTGTATGAATGGGCAGTCGAGAATGTATTGGACAGTCTTGATGACCTCAATCAAGATGCTGGTATGGGCAACTATGTCATTCTTGAGCCTGACACATAGATTCCAAACTTGGAGAAAGATGCAAATCAATTGTTGCAACCACTAAATGGACTTTGGGAGATGTTCTTTGATGGTTCCAGAAGTAGGAATGGGGAAAGAGGATGAGCAATCTTGATTTCTCCACAAGGTGATAGGTACTACTCTGCATTTTGTTTTGCTTTTGCATGCTCCAATAAAACTGTTGAGTATGAGGGCCTTGTTCAAGGTCTAGAGTGGTCAAGGAAGAGAGGAATAACCAACTTGAAAGTCCATGGGGACAGCAAATTAATTGTTAATCAAGTAAGGGGCCTGAATGTTGCTAAAAATGAAACCTTAAAGTCTTATAGAAATAGAGTGTGGGACATGCTCGAAGATTTTGATGCCTTTAACTTAGTGTTTATCCCAAGAAATCAGAACAAGCATGCTAATAGGCTTGCAACCATTTGAGCACAGTTTCATATTCCAAGTGACATTAGAAAAGAGAAAGTGCAGTAGTATGTGAAGCTTGTAGTCAGACCATCAATTCCTGACAACAACATTCACTGGCAAGATTTTGACAGTGATGAATAGATTATTTCCTTTTTGCTCAAAGAAGATCAGTTCTCCATGGTGAATCAAGTAAAACTTAGGCAGTAGTATGGTGATCAAGTCATACAGCTGAGGACAAATAAGCTACCCAAAGGTCTTGTTACCTTGGAGTCAATTTTTAGCACTGATGATCAGCTTAAAAAGGGTAAAGTTGGCTTGCAAATCAAACAAGAACATTACGAAGAGATGGAGATTTTCAAAGGTAAACTCCTTAAGATAGGAAAAATTTGTTCACATGAAGACAGACAAGCTTTTGTTGCTTTATGTCAAGAATTCTATGATTTCTTTACTTGGGAATATTCGTATTTGAAAGGGTTTGATCCCCATATTGCTCAACACACAATTGAGTTAGAGCCTGATGCTAAGCCAGTAAGACAGAAACTAAGGCCCTTGAATCCCAAACTTGAGCCTCTAATGATTAAAGAGCTGACTAAACTAGTTGAGGGGGGTATTTTCTTTCCTATCAAACACACTTCATGGGTTTCTAACCTTGTACCGGTTAGGAAGAAAAGTGGTGAAATAAGGGTTTATGTAGACTTTAGGGATCTTAACCGAGCATTTTTGAAAGACCACTACCCGCTGCCCTCAATAGAACAAATCTTACAAGAGGTTGTTGGTTCTGAAATATTTTCCTTATTAGATTGTTTTTCAGGGTATAACCAGGTGCTGGTTAAAAAGGAAGATCAGTTCAAAACTAATTTTACAACTAAATGGGGCACCCTGGCGTACAAAAGGATGCCTTTTGGTCTATCTAATGCTAGTGCCACGTTTTAGAGGGCCATGGACATGGCATTTCAAAATTTGATCAACAAGATTATGCTGATTTATTTGGATGATAATTCAGTTTATTCCAAAAATGCTGATGAACATTTGTTACATCTTAGGCAAGTTTTTAAAAAATGCAGAGAGTTTGGTATCTCTCTCAATCCAAAGAAGAGTATCTTTGCTATTCATGAAGGGAAATTATTAGGACACATAGAGTCAAAGCAAGGAATTACTATTGATCCTGAGAGAGTCAAGGCCATACATGAGTTGCCACTACCTAATCATAAGAAGGGTCTACAGAGCTTTCTAGGCCAGATCTACTTTCTAAGAAGATTCATCCTTGATGTTGCAAACCTGTTACAACCTCTAACAGCTATGTTAAAAAAAATGTAGTTTTCAATTGGACAAAAGATGCCAAGAATAGTTTTGAAAAGGTCAAGGAGGCCTTAGCAGCAACTCCTACACTAGTAAATCCCAATTTTTCCAAATATTTTTATCTGTATGCCTATGGTAGCACAAGTAACATTTTTGCAATATTGGTTCAAAAAAATGAAAAGAATTTAGAACAACCAATAGCCTTTTTCAATCAAGGTTTGGTTGATTATGAATAGAAATACTCCTTTGTAGAGAGGCATGTTCTTGTTGTGATCAGAAGCCTGAAGAAATTCAAGCCTTTGATCTCTCATAATAAGATTCATGTCATGGTGGCACACTCAAGTGTGAAGGAATTCTTATTGAATAAAGATCTGAATGAAAAAAGAGCAGGATGGATCACTAAGGTCATGGAATACGACATAGATATTAAGATCACCAAATTGGTTAGAGGCAAGGGCCTCTGTGAACAACTTGCTACTAGGTCAAGCAGCGAAAGTGAACTAGAAAAGGATGTGGTCCTTGCTAACATAAATGAGTTTCAGAATGCTCAAGATGATGTACCAATAGGGACAACCAATTGGGTTCAAGCTATGATCCAATTTTTACAAACTGGTGAATGCCCATTAGGATTAAACAGAGCTAAAAGGAGATACTTTAGATTGTAGTCCATACCATATGTGCTGGTAAATAATGTTCTCTTCAAAAAGGATCTGAACGATGTCCTATTAAGATGCATTCATAGTCACCAAGTTGAGAAGGTACTTCATGAATTTCATAATGGAGTTGTAGGAGGTAACTTTGCTCCTAGAACTACTGCCTGGAAAATCATGAGAGCTGGTTACTACTAGCCCAGCTTGTTCAAAGATGCTTTATTCACAGGAAATGAAAAGCTTCCTGCTATGCCTCTACATCCAATTCAAGTGGAGCAGCCCTTCATGACATGGGGCATTGATTTCATTGGACTGATAAATCCACCTTCTAGTACTGGTCACAAGTGGGTGCTCACAACTACAAACTATTTCATGAGGTGGACTGAAGCAATAGCTTTGAAGGAAGCAAAGGAGTCTTCAGTTTTGAGCTTCAATGAGCATATAGTCACTAGGTTTGGAGTTCCTAACTCCATCATATCTAATAATGCTCTTGCATTCACGGGTTTAAGAGTAACTAACTGGGCTATCAAACATGGCATTCATTTGAGTACATCTTCAAATTACTACCCCCAGGGTAATGGTCTAGCTAAAAGCACAAATAAGAATCTCATCAGGATTATTAAAAGAACAATGGAGGATAACCAAAGGACCTAGCACATCAAATTAAAGCATGCACTCTGGGTAGACAGAGTGACCCCTAAGAGGTCTGTTGGTAATTCACCATATATGTTGGTCTACGGTAGAGAGGCAAGATTACCCCTGTCTATGGAGCTTCCAGCTTTGGACATTGTACATAAGTTGGAGATGTTCGAAGAGAAAGACCCAATGTCTGCGAGATATGCAGAGCTCATGGAACTCGAAGATTCAAGGGACAGAGCAATGAAAACTTTGGAGTATCATCAGCTCCAGACAAAGAAGACATTTGAAAAAAGAGCTACAACAAAGTCTTTTAAGGAGGGAGACCTCGTGCTCAGGTGGGACATTCTTCAAAGCAAACCTAGTCATCACACCAAGTTTGACAACATGTGAATAGGCCCATTCATTATCAGAGACTACAAGGAGCACAATGCTTATCAGCTGGCTATGACGGAAGGGGAAGTTCTCCCAATCCCAATCAATGGGATACACCTTAAGCCCTATTTTCAAATCTGACAGGTCCATCTATTGTACATGTTAGTTTAGGCTTTATGTTTTCCATAAGTGTTGTTTCAGCATAGTAACTATTTTTTCTTTTCTGTTTTCCCTGTCTTGCCATTTTGGGCAACCTGTTGTGTCCTATGGATTTCATGTGAATTGCGGCCATGTGCAAGACTGGTAAATTCATTTGTGTCTGGGTTTCCTAATGAATCCATGCCCAATGGTTAGGCCTAGACTACTGGTCTTCATGTTTAGCAGGAAAACATCCAGCAAAGGTCGCTAGAAATGTTGCCTAATTTTCAATGCCCTCAGGCTCAAAATCAAGCTAGGCATCTATGTTGCAAGTTTTCTAGGGGGCCAAATGGGAAAATTCCATTAAAGGTTATGTCAGGTATCTGATGAAATTTCGTAGGGGAGCTCATTTGAAAAGCATACCTTAATCAATTTGACATAATTTTCTTTTAAGGAGAAAGTCAGCAAGACCCTCCTACTATCTAGCCGTCTAACTGCTTTGATTCATTCCATCTTGAACAGGTCGCTGAGACCTAGCTTTTGTCCTACCGAATGTGGCTACAAAGCCTATTGTTGTTACAGGAAGGGGTCAGTATGACCTCTTATCACGTGGATTTCTTTGGCCGATAGGCCATTCAATCGTTTGTCGGCGAGACTTATGGTGACCATGGGCTTCGGGGTGACACAGAGAGCTCGATGAGAGGTCCCAATGAGGAGACAAAGTCTCACCGACAGTGTTCTATTTTGAAGTCTTCAACGTGGCTACTTGAGTTTTCCAAAAGGTCTCAGCAACTTGGGGGTGCTTCGGCGACAACGATGAGCTCAGGAAGAGGTCCTGCCGACTAGATGGGTAGTCTCACTAAGATGAAAGGGGTCTCAAGATAGCGCTGTTCTTTTGGTAAGATCTCTCACCAAACATATGATCTCTTGCCGATAGATAGAGCAACACAAAAGAAGGAGGGCCCTCGGTACGACTATGGGACCTCGCTGAGATGTCTCGGAAATTATAAAAGGTCTCCCCAGCTTGCTCGTGGTCTTGGCCAAGGTAAATTCCTTTGCCATGATGTCTCAGCGAAGACATTTGGTCTCACCGACTAGATGGGGGGCCTCGATGCATTTTCCTTTGGCAGGACTCTTGCCGATACTAGGATGGGCCCTCAAAAAGACAAAATCAGTTCGGCAAGACTCTTGCCGAAACACAAAGTAAGCTCGGGCAGACAAGGGGAATTTGGAAAAAGGTCTCAACGACCCTATGGGGTCTCGCCGATAAGGAATCCTCTGTATGACATTCTAAGTCGAAGAAAGGTTTCCCCAACTTGATGTTTTCTGGTCGACAGAAGATGAGTAGGTCAATGGAATGAAAAGACCTTGATGTGAGGTCTGGGCGAAGCAAGCAGGTCTCACCAACCAAGGGGAGCTCCCCAATGGATTTGGCCTTCGGTAAAAGGTCTTAGTGACCCGTGGATGTCCTGCCGACTCATATAGGGTCTCAATAAAGAATGCAGGTGGCTCGATAGAGCAAAATTCATGAGGGTGACATCGACAGACTCTTGCCGATATGGTTTGTAATATCAAGTTTGAGGTGACATCGGTGTGAATTCCAAAGCTCGATAAAGACTCTCATCGATATATCCATGCTACGTTGATGGCTTCAGAGGAGAATAATCACATCGGCGAGACACTAAAAGTGTCTCGCCGAGATGCGATTCTTTTCAAAAGAAATTTTGACCACCTATAGAGCCTGCATGGAATATGCTTGATGAACTAGGAGGAGCTGAAGGGAGCCATGGAAGTCTGATCAGAATGAAGAATGTCAATGGGATGAATGCAACATGTATCTATTGTGAGCTCAGGGCATTTAAGGTGTTCAGCCGAGGTGGTTCAAACAAGACATGATGCCAGGATCAGAATGAATGCAGTAGCTGTGAAATATCTGAAGAAGGCTTCCCCGAGGATGAGTCTTCACAGCAGGGACACACAAGGTTCTACATTAAACTTAGTTGAAAAGATCTAAGGAGATAGATTTTTCGGGGACTGATATTTTGTAAGCCCTAAGGAGCCGACACATTTTGATTTATAAGGCTTTTTTTCCTTTTTTGTAGATAGTTTGAGTAATGCATCCAGAAGAGTTAGTGATTTTTAGCTATCCTTCCTCAACTGATGTATATTTTGTAACTCAATCAGAATCTGGAATGCAAAGTAGAGTTTACCTTGGAAGCTAGTGTTCATGTTTGTACTATTCTCATTTTTTTATCTTTCTTTTGATTATGCAAGTCTTTAACTATGTTTTATAAATTCTGCACTTATATCTTAGAGCTATGAAATTAATCTTTCCTTCCTGAGATGTGTATGTAGATCGAACCTGTTAAGATTGATGTGTGAGACTAGAAGAAGTTGTGTTGAGCACATAAAACATTTATAGTTAGGTTTTGCAGTGTACGTGTATCCTGTTTTCTTTTCATAATTCCTCATCATTTTGGTGTATCACCTTAGTGTTTTAATCTTTATTTTATGTATTCCTTCTTCCTTTTTACCCACAAGAAGCAGTAGTTAGGTGACACCAAAGGAATCCAGTCTTCTCCGGAGGTTCATTTCAACTATAGGTGACCCACAGCCTTGAAATGATCCTGTGTTGCTCTAGGAAGCTCAGTTTTAATCTTTGTGCATAGGGTGCATTTCTAGTTGACAACAGTACCAAAAAATAAAAAGTTAAATAAAATTTAAATGTGTTGCCACTGGGTGAAACCAATAATATCCATGTACCTTATCCTTCTTTAGAACTTGCACCATCAAAATATATGGTGGAAAAACTATTAATAGAAAATTTCGTCATATCCTTCTGAATAGGTGCAAGTTCCCTATAATTTTCCTTTTGTAGCTCTTCTATCTTGAAATGACTGATGTTAGTATCAACAAAATGAATTATATCATCTTCAGGAACATGTACAATTATATGTGGAACTCTTATTTCTGTAACCAATTTGATGTCTTTTCCATAAATTGGGAAAGTGGAGAAAGATATATTAGATTGCATACTACCCCCATGGAGGCACTCCATCTTCTTGACAACAAAATTCCATAATTTGGTGTAATTTCTACCACTGACATACTCATTTTGAATTATTTATCTAGGAATGAAACTAATCTATATTGGAGTTCATAAATCGCACCAATCATAGGGACTTCCCTATAATCCATAACATAGAATTTTCCATGGGAACTATCAATTTTAAAACCCACCACCTCCATAATCTTAACTAGCATAATATTATTAGATAATCCTGAATCAATCATACAATTCTTCGAGAATTTTCCATGAACAATTAGAGTTACAAAAAATAGATCTATATTACAAGGACAAACAGTTATTGTGTTTCCTAGATAAATGTGATGGATTTCAATGATGGTTCCCTCAACCTCCTTTTCTTTCTATTCCTTCTCACTCACTTTGGGTGGAGTAGACACCACTAATTCATTATAGGTTGTAGTATAGCACCAATAATAAGGGCTACTACCTTTTGTTTGTGGTAATCAATTCTCATCATTTCATGGAAGGGGACAAAAACCTATACTTGAGAAAGTAAATGAGACATATCAACAAGTGTATATTTAGGTAGATCAATTGGTATCATACCTTTTTCAGTGTTGCTCTTATTCTATTACTCATTTTTTGTTTCAACTTTAAGCTTGGATTCCTTCTTCTCAGGCTGAAAATTTTTCTTTTTTGTTTTTACCTTCAAAGTAGGAGAATTTACTTCTCCATCAAGCTTTGGTCTCTTAGCCTTGTTTCCAAAAAAATTTCTTCCTTTCCTTCCTTGGTTTCAGCCCCATCCACTTTATTATCATCCTTTAATTCTTTTCCTTTAGCATTTTTCTCGTTGATGAAGAGGCTACGAGCCTTTTCTTAGTCACCACTTGTTGCTCTGTTTTTTGGGTGGTAAGAGCCTCTTGCATGTTCCACCAAGGCTACAACTAATTTTACAATTTCATCATTTGAAGGCCTCCTTAAGATTCATCATCTTCAGCTATTTCCTATGTGCACAGTGTTGGTGTTCCAAATCAACCAGTCCAATGAATCCTAAATAATTAGCTGATTTCTTATTGTAGAAACCTAAATTTGGACATTTAATTTATCCAAATTTATCCCCTTTTGTCTAACAATCCCCTTATTTGCATTATTTAGGTAATATCACTATTATTTAATTAATACCCTTAATTCTGCCAAATCCCTAAGGTATTTAATTAATAAATAAATACCTTATCTCTTTAATATTCCTTTTCATGAAATGAATGAAATAAATATGACATTTATTTAATTCCTCATATGTCACATCCCTTTCTTAATCCTAATTATTCTCCTAATCTCATCATTAGGGATATGCACATGCCTAATCCTTGATTAGGATGTGTCACATCCTCCAAATTTTGCAAGTTGGACTCTAATCTCTCTTAGCCATCTAACCCTCCTCTAATCTTCCATTAATTAGCCTAATAAACCTCTCAAGTAATTTTTAATTCCTTTTATCCTTCCAGGGAATATTAAATTCATTTTTCTCTTCCCCATGTGACTTTGACTTGTCACATCAAGCCACATGTGAACTCTTCCTAATCTCCCACTTGCCTCTAATATGTCATTAATTTGTCTAATCAAGTACTTGCACAACCTTAATAACTTAATTAGGTCAACCTAATCTCCATGTCATTTGTCATAAGTCAAATCTATTAAAGGATTTCTCCTTTTGGAGAAGGCACTCCATTCCCCATGTGAATTTTTAGTTCACATTTAATCCCCCAATGCATTTAAAGGAATTTTAAATTCCCTCTCTCATCCCCATGAGGATATTTGAGGAATTTTTAATTCCTCACATGTCCTCTCACCCGCATGGAGACAAGCACCTCCTTTATGAGGAGATCTTGTCCCAATCCCAAGGTACTATGTATTACCTCGATGTCATGTACTCTCCTTCCAACACATGTACACATCATCCTTTTCAAGACACTTCACATGCCACATGTCAAGATGTGGGGGATTGTGAGTTCTCAACTCACCATAGCCCTACAGCTTGGCCTTGTTGGTTTAATCCCAACCATCCATTTCTCTAGAGAATTCAAAATTCTCTATAAATACCTGGGTAAAAACACAAAGCCATGTCACACTTTCAGCCAACTTATTAGCACAACTGAATTTAAGTATTTCTAACTAAAAATCAGTTTTGGTCAAACATATGATCTAGTAAGATTAATTCTAGCTAAGTTAGATGCTTCCACAACTTTTTCAACTAAAATTGTTGGCTAAAAATGTATGGAGCATCACTTTGAGTCCAATTTACCAAAAAAAAAAATTATTTGAAAAACTTGAAGTTTCAATAACTCTTGCTAATGTAAACAACATTTTAAAAAAAATATAAAAATACCCTTTTGTAGATCCATAAGTGTAGTTTTCAAAAATATATTTATTTTAATAGTTTAAATAATTTTTATTTTTACTAAAAGTAGGTTTTCAGCCCAAAATATAAGGTTGATTACTATGCCAAGGAAAAATACTAAAACTTATTAAAAAAAATTGAAAAAAATATGATGCACTAGACAAAAGAATCTATTTTAAGATGGTACAATTTTGTTTCCATTTTAGATAAATATTTAATATGAAAGTTGACGTCCGATGAAAACAACTTTTTTTTATTCGTGCACATTTTAATAGTTATTTAAAAATATATATTTATCAAAATTGGAAAAAAAATATATCCATGCATTAAAATTTCAAGTTATAAATATACACAAAAATTTTGAAAGAAAAAAAATAAAATTTACTATAAAAAGTTTGACGTCCCATGCCACTTCACTTTTCAGCATTTTATCAGCACCTAAATTATAGCTTTAATTTATTAAAAACTAGTTTAAAATAATTTTTTTATATTTTTTTTAAAAATACAAACATAAAATATACTAAAAAATAAATATTTTACTAGTTTACATCATTTTAAAATTCAAAACATATATGCCACTTTTTAGTGATTCAAGTTTAAAAATTGGATCAGCATTGGCCTTTTCCTTTATAAAGTGTGACATAGCTTTGTGCTTTTACCCACCCCCCTTTTCTCTCTCATTTTGAAGAGATCATTTATGCTAGCCAAACTCTTGCAAAATTTTCTCTTGAGCAATACTTAGCCAAATTTGCACACTTCCATGCATTTTCACCCATTTTCCATCCTCATATCATATCATAGCTTGCATCTCTTGCCACCCAAGGAGCATACAATATTGAAGATTGAAAAACCAAAGGGACAACTCAACAGTGTGAAATATTTCATTTTGCTTAGTTAAGTTAATCATTAGGCCAATCTTGAGGTGTAGGGTGTTTTTATTTGTTATTTTCACTCTTTTTATTTGTTGCTCTTTTTCTAACAAGTATTTTCACCCTATCACATTTTTGGCACGCCCGGTGGGACCCACAAATGGGTCTCTTTCTTTAACATTTGTTGTTTTTTGACTTTTTCCAGGTGCAGGTTGCACAGGGGTAGACCTGCCCTCCATAGACTCTAGAAACTAACTTTTTGCAAATTTTTCATAGAGGGGCGAACCTGACCTACAGACAGGCGAACTTGCCCTCTAGACAGGCAAACCTGACTTGTAGACAAGCTAACTTTCCCTCTAGATAGGTGAACTTTCCCTGCAGATAGGCAAACTTTCCCTCCAGACAGGCGGATACGCCCTAAACAACTTTTTCCAAAAGGTGAAAATTTAGTTTTCAACACTTTTTTTTTGTTATTTTAGGTGTTTCTAACCTCCTAATGTGTCTTTTTTGAGTCTATACAAGCATTTAATCGACATTTGGTGGAAGACGAGGACGAGAAACACTAACAAGTTTCCTTCCAGGGTTAGTTATTTTTCAACTATTGCTAATCGTTTTGCATAACTTAGGTGCATAGTTTAACTAGGAGGTGTCAATCAATCTTGTTTGTTGTGTTTGTGGGTAAGCTACTTGATGTATCCAATCCCCTTGCACCATTTGGCAATCCTGGGTGATGAGAAATCATAGCTTACCAAGTCCTTTGAGTTGCCCTCTTTTTCTTTTCTTAGTGGAACCTGCTTGGGGATTTTATTGCCCCAAGGAATGATTCCAACCACACATACAAGCGGGGTATATAAAGGAGGGACAACAAAATTTGTACCTCAATCCAACCACATTGTAATTGGCGAAGCGTCGGGATGACGTGAAGAGTTGGTCTGAGCCTCTAGTATCTCGCTAAGGTTCCCGAGTCACGCTTGTAACTTGTCGGTGTTCACAGTTTGGGCCTCACGTACTAGGTGTATATCGAGGACTCCCTAGCAACCATTTTCATCCTAGAATAAAAGACTTTCTCGATCATACCCTTTCTACTAGACTTAAGTTTGTGTTGTCTTAATTTTCTTCTTTGTGCAAAACTAGTGATTGTCTGATTAATTAACTCAGCCATATCCTTTTGATTGATGTTTGCTATGTTTTGGGTCCTTTGCCATAGTCATCTTGTCAAAATTCAAATTTAAACCTATACAAGGGTGAACCTGACCTCTGAACAGGTGAACCTAACCCACTCGAGGGCAAACATGACCTTGAACCAGCCTTTTCCAGCCTCTTTCAACTAGTTTTGACAAAGTTTAGCTCCATAGGAAAACTTGCCCTCTAGTTAGGTGAACTTTCCCTCTAGATAGGTGAATTTGTCCTCTAGACAGGAAAACTTGCCCTTTGGTTAGGAAAATTTTCCCTCTGGATAGGCGAACTTGCCCTCTGTACAAGCGAACTTGCCCTCTAGTCAGGCAAACATGCCCTCTAGACAGGCGAACCTGACCTCTGGACAGGAAAACCTAACCTCCAGAGGTGGACCTGACCCTTGATTCGTCAACTTTATCATCTGTTTCATCATTCTAAACCCCTATTTCATCATTTCACGCACTTGTTTCGCTGTTCTGATCACTCGTTTCCCCGTTTCAAGTAAACGTTCATCCATTTCAAACCACCCTTCATCATTTGGAACTCTCGTTCTACCATTTCAATCATTCATTTGCTCATTCTGAGTGAACGTTCATCTATTTCACATCATATTTCATCATTCCAAACTCTCATTCTACCATTTTGATAATTCGTTTACTCATTTTGAGCGAACGTTCATCTATTTCACATCCTGTTTCATCATTCCAAATGCTCATTCCATCGTTCCGATCACTCGATTGACCCATTATGAGTAAATGTTCACCCATTTCAGACCTTCTTCTACCATTTTGAACTCTCGTTCAGTTATTCTGATCATTCGTTTACTCATTTCGAGTAAACATTCATCCATTTTGAACCTCTATCTCCTCATTCCAAGAGTCGTTTGTTCATTTTGGGTCATCGTTTCCTCGTTCCGAGTAAACATCCATCCATTTTGAACCTACCTCTCATTGTTTCGAGAGTCGTTCACCCATTTTGAGTCATTGTTTACTCATTCCAAGTAAACATTCATCCATTCTGAACCTCTATCTCCTCATTTTGAGAATCCTTCATCCATTCTAAGTCACCATTTACTCATTCTGATTACTCATTCATCCATTCTGAGCAATCATTCAGTTGTTATGATTGCTCGTTCATTTATTTTGAATCTTCCTCCCCTCATTCTAAGAGTCATTCATGTCCGTTCTGAGCATTCGTCCATCCATTCCAAACATCCATCTCCTCATTTCATGCGTCTGAACAACTATTTTTTGACCATTTTCACCCAGGGGCAGAACTACCCAGCTAGGGGTAGACTTGACCTTTTTAGGGGGAGGACCTACCCTGCTAGGGGTGAACCAGCCCTCCAGGGGTGGACCTGCCTAGCCAGGGGAAAACTTGACCTTGAACCATCCTTTTCTAGCCTCTTTTGGCTAGTTTTGACCAACTTTAGCTCCATAGGTGAACTTGCCCTCTAGTCAGGTGAACTTTCCCTCTAGATAGGAAAACCTGACCTATAGACAGGCGAACTTGCCCTCTAGTCAGGAAAACTTTCCCTCTGGATAGGTGGACTTGCCCCCTGGTCAAGTGAACTTTTCCTCTAGATAGGTGAATTTTCCCTCCCAACAGGCGAACCTGACCTCTGGACAGGTGAACTTGCCCTCCAGACAGGTGAACTTTCCCTCTGGACAGGTGAACTTTCCCTCCAGACAGGCGAACTTGACCTTTGGAAAGGATAACTTGACCTCTAGACAAGCGAAGTTGCCCTCCAGATAGGTGAACATTCCCTCTAGAAAGTAGAACTTTCCCTCTAGATAGGGGAACCTACCCTCCCGATAGGTGAACCTAACCTCTGGACAGGTGAACTTGACCTCTGAATAGTCAGTTTCATCAACCATTTCATCATTTCACCCCTCGCTCAATCATTCTGAGCACCTATTTCCTTGTCATCAACATTTTTCTATAAGTCATTGTTTCATCACCAAAATCACATAAGTACTACTTAGAACATCATTGGAGTCCATATCCATCATCAAATCATCCATCCTAATCACCTAGACTTCATTTTGAGAGTTTTGATTTTTATGTCAAAACTTCCAGAGGCCATAACTTTTGACTTGGGTGTCTGTTTGAGCTAAAATTTTATGGGTGGTTGTGTTATGAGGTGGCATGTGGATTCCCAATTGACCTTGAGTTGGGTGGACCCTATTTCGCCACATTTTTGCAACCTCAAACTTTCATCTTGACCCTCAAAATCACGATTTAGTGTTTTTTTTTAGTTTTTGAAAAATCACTTTTGTTAATAACTCGAAATGCATGTCTCAAAATTGGGATGTTAGATGGAAATTCATCCTATCTTATTTTTTTTTATTTTTTGGAAAAAAATTGGACTCTGAAAAGTATGACCGTGAAGTTTCCTAAAATGGCAAAATTTGATAATTTTTGAAAATTGCCAAATTTGGAAAAATTTGATTGCCAACACCTAATGTCCTTTAAACCCCAGAACTTGGTGTAGAATCAATCCCATCACATCCTCCAATCATTTTAAGCTTCAATCCAATCCTAATCCAAGCTTTAATCTAATCCCAATTTGAGCTTAACCAAAACCCTAATCTGAGCTTTAGTCCATCTACAGTTAGGATCTTTGGATATCAAAACAAATCTTAAGATCCTTCCTTCCATCTTCTTCATTTTTTTCCTATTCATCCATTCATCCATTCCAAGAGTCATTCTCCCAATCTGAGCATTATTTTATTGATTCTGATCAATCATTTACTCCCTTCAATCTTTCATCCATCTATTCTCAACCTTCGTTCCCTCTTTTTCAATCTATAATATCAAACTATCATTTAGCCAATTCGATCATTTGTTTACTCATTCTGGGTAAACGTTCATCCATTGCAAACCTCCTTTCATCATTTCAAACTCTTGTTCAGTCATTCTGATCATTCACTTACTCGTTCTAAGTAATAATTTCAAACCTTCTTCTATCATCTTTAACTTACATTCTACCATTTCGATCATTCATTTACTCATTTCAAGTGAATGTTCATCTATTTCACATCTTGTTTCACCATTCTAGACTCCCGTTCAGTCATTCTGATCATTCATTTACTCATTCTAAGTAAACGTTTATCCATTTCAAACCTCCTATCATTTAAAATTTTCATTTAGTCATTCCAACCATCTGTTTACTCGTTTCGAGTAAACATTCAATCATTTCAAACTCTTGTTCAACAATTCTGATTAGTCATTTACTCATTCCGAGTAATCTCTCATCTATTCCAAACCTTCATCTTCTCGTTTAGAGAATCATTCATCCATTGTGAGCAGTCATTTACTCATTTTGAGTAGTTATTCATCCATTATGATCAATCATTTACTCATTTTGAGTATTTTTTCATCCATTTTCTATCATCCATTTCTCCAATCAAATCATCATTTTCCCCATTCAAATCCCCTGAACTTCATCTTGGGTTATTATCCAAATTGACCTAGGTATCTGATCTGATCGTCATCATCAACATCTACTCAGGATTGTCATCTTTCTCTAGTCTATCATTATCGTCAGTCCAATCAATCCATTTTGAATTTCAAAGTTGATTCGGTGCCACAATTATCCATTTATCCTTTAATCCGATCAATCAACATCCTAAGTCACCTAGGGTAATCTCTGAATGGGGTTTTTCCAATCTATTTCGTCATCCTATCCAATCCATCAGTCGATCTTATCAATCATCAATCGATCTTATCAAATCCAATCCAATCACATCCCTATCCAATCACCTTCGACCCAATCAATCTACTTCCATCTCAAAGCAGATTCAGTGTCATAATCATCCTTTGATAATCCAATACAATCGTCAGAATCAATTCCATTGCATCATTTGATCATCCTAATCTGAGGTTTAATCCAATCCTGATCTGAGCTTGACCTAAATCCTTATTTGAGCTTTAGTCCATTCCCATCCCAAATCGTTGATCCATCCTCTTTATCCTTTCAACATCATGAATCCTTATCCTCCATCAATAGTAGTCAAGAGAAAACCCTAATTATGTCGACAATGATAACAAAAGTCTCGTTGATCAAGAAGAATATGACATAGATTCCCTTGACACTATCATTGCTAGTAAGCTTTCTCCACCCCCTTTCAAAAATCCAATCACCCCTTCAAGTTAACCCATTATGTCTTCATCCATCCCTAATCATGCTCCTTATGCTACCTTTAACAAGGGATATCCATCATATCCTTCATCTACATCATCCTCTTATCCAACACCTGCATCCTCTTTATCCTAGTCTACCATCACAATACCCGTATCCTAATCCCCCATCCACATCCGCATATACCCACTACCCTAATCTTCCATACCAATCTACTCACCCTAATCCTGCATTCACACCTTATTATCCTAATCCAACATCCACATCAACTTATCCTAATCTAACATCCACATCTTATCCTAATCCAACATCCACATTTCCCTATCTTAATCTACCATCTCAATCTTTCCATCCTAATCCACCATCCCAATACCCTTAATACAATCCATCTTCCCATCCTAATTCACCATTCCAATATCCCTACGTTAACCCTCTCTCCAATCCTAATCTCCCATCTACTCCTAGTCTTCCATCCAATCCCATTGCTCAATCTAATCCTAATCCACCAATCCATAGCCCTAATCGCCTACCAATCCCTAATCCTTTATCAACTCCTACCTCGCCATCCAAACCTAGAGTATGCAAGTTCCTCACTCTAGAAGTTCTCTAAGGAATTATAACAAAGAAGACATCTCCCACTCCACACCTTGAAGTTGTGGAATCATGCCATCCCAACCCATCATCCACGGTCATTAGTGACGAGACCCTTCTCCACCCAACACCTATCATTGATGATACCACCCCAAGCATGACTCAAACCTTTGAAACAACCACATCCTCTGAATCTGCTGAGCCCCCATCTCCTACAATCACATCTACCAAATCCATTGAACACCCAACTCTTACTTTGAGAGCTATCGTACCCATCGACAACACCCTAATCCAATCCACTTCTTCCACTCCTAGTGTCACTAGAATCCATTCCCATGAATGTTTTGAATCCTCCATCCCTCAATCTTCCCCACTTGAAAATTCCCACCAAGACTCCATTATCATGCCTCCCAAACACAATGAATCATGCTAAGATCCTAATCCAAAGAATGCAAACATATCCCCTTCTCAAGATCAAGATCCCACCATCCCATCTAGTCCACCTCAAGATCATAGTCCCCCATCCAGTCCATCCCATGACCCCCTTGTCATTCAAGCTTCCACCACTCCATCTCCATCTCCATATCCATCGCATGAGCCCACTACCACAAATCCAGATCCTATCATATCCCTTGATACCACCCATCCAAATGCTGCTGCCCCATCATTGCCTAAAATTGCTATCCCCGCACCGCTTGCATATTCCCTTGGTGCTCTCAAATTCTTCCATGGTGGCCTCCTCATAGAAGAAAAACACAATGTATATACCACCCATCATCCTCCACCTAATAGTGGACTTGCATCATGTTTTTAGAATAACACAAATCCTATCATGGATCTCATGCTCAAGAAAATGAACTATCAAGGAAAAGGTCTAGGCCTTCATGAGCAAGGTATTTTAGATCCCATCCAAGTCAAAAAACAAATCTGCATGCAAGGTCTTGGACCTATTTCCCAAGACTCACAATCTAAAGATGTTGGTACAACCTCTAGACATCCTCAATGAGCCTTTTCCAAAAGAAATTTTGGCTCTTCCCATCACTCCACCAGATCATATGCTTCCATCCCTCCTCCTTCATCATATCACCTCAAAACAACCATCCATTTTGGGTCCTCACATCCCTCCATCTACCATCTCCCATCACTCATCTACTCCATCTATCTTGGGTTCTTATGTCGCTCCACCCACTCCGTCTACTTTGGGTTTGTATATCCCAAGATGACCTCCTCCATCTCATCCTTTCATCCATCCACCACCTATTCATGTCATCCATCATAAATATCCCTCTTGCAGTTCCCCTAATCAAGATCAATAAAGGCACATACCTACACATTCTCCATCTACACATAATCCTCATAATCCTACCTCCATCGCTCCACATCATCCATCTCCTGGCACCCATCCCATTGCTACTAAAAGCACTTTGGATGCCAAATCAAAAATTCCTAAATCTAAAGATCCACATGAGCCTCAATCTCCTCATGTCCCCACTAGAATAGCTCCTCATGTCCCCTCTAGAAGACATGGTGAGGAGAAGAAAAATCAAATCGAGAATCCAAATCAACTCCATAGGCCACAAAAGCCCACCGAAGAAAAAATCAAAACCATGTGGATCCCAAAGAAAAAAGATGCAATGCCTTCAAATAAAAAATATATAACAACATCCAACATTGCTCATCCAAAGGTGAATCATTTTCATCCACCCTCTCCTAAATCAGTTTTGGGTCCCTATGTCCCAAAATTCACCATTCCATCTCCTCCATTATCCCCACATTCTCCATCCATTAATCGCCTTATCTTTTCACATCCACCACTACATGTGCCAATGTTGGTCCTAAACACATCTCCCCATCACATATCCACCCAATCATTCCATCCATACACTTTCCAACATCCCACCCATTATCCCACATATCTCCCCTCTCAAATCCCTCTAATTCATCCTCTTGCATAATCCATTTCTCCTAATAAGGTTGTGCCAACATCCAATAGTCAGTTCAAACATGGGCTCTTAATACCTCATATAGAACTTGATGCTTGAGTCCTTCATCCATATCATTATCACAGTTCTTCCAAATCCACTTATTCTCCTCCCTATCCTTATCCAAAAAGTAAAAAAAATCCAAAAAAGCTAGAAAATCCAAAAAAAAAAAAGTACAAAAAAAGTCAAATAATAAAATAGTAAAGAGAAATAATGTGTCCAATGGTGAAAACTTGGCAAAAAAGCGCCTTGGATAAGTACCATGATGAAAACCTAGAAAATAGGCGTCATGCGTAAATCCTCATCTATACCTAGGGGCAGCTCCTTAATATGCATTTCCTCCATCTGCTATGCTTCCATCTATGCACCCATCTTCCTGCTATACATCCTCTTCATTCATCCCCTCCATCCCACCTATCTTACACATCCTCCTTGGCATATCTCATTTATCCAAATCCTTCCATCCTCCTTGTGATCTTGATAATGATAGGGGCAAACATATAAGCATGCTTTGGACACCTCTTAGCATGCATTCCCCTCATTTGCACACTATCCTAATCCTCATTCGTACTCATCTACCTTCCTTATCCACCCATCATGCTACCTTCAATCTCCCTTCCTTATCCATGCATCCTATCTTCATCCATCTCACTCCTTTATTTTCCTAATCATCCTTCATGCCTCCTCACACATGACATATCTAGATTGGGGGAATCTATCTTCCTTTGTGATATAGTCCTTGGAGACATCATTCATTCCATTAGAGCAATCCCTTCCATTTCCCTATCCTCATCTCCTTATCGTTATATCCATCTCCCCATCCTTATCCTTTATCCCTCCAAACAATCCTTATATCCATCTCCCCATCATCATCTTCCTATCCTTCCATCATAGCATCCCTTTTCATCTATCCATCTGGTAACCTTTTCCTCATCCAAATCCTTATCCCTATATCCAATCCATCCAAACAATCCATTTCCTTCCCCCATCCTCTATCCTCATCCCATCTCATAATCCCTTGTCATTGGTATCTAGCTATAGGCTACTCCCCATGCAACCCAATGGTATCTATCTTATCATCATCACTTTCATTTCTTTTACACATATTTTCGATCTCCTATCCTTTCTCATCATTCATCTATTCATCTTGTCATCCTCTGACTTCATCTTTGCTGATTTGGATAACTATCCCATCCTTGAGCTTTGCGTAGTCACCATCCTCCGATCCAAACTAATAGGTCTATCATGTCCCATCATGTTGGTCCAATCATTTTATACCCTTATCTAGGGTTATCTCATCATCTTTTATACATCATTTCTCTTTGGTCCTTTTGTCGAACTACATTGCCCCTGTGCTTTCACGTAGGCAAGATCGATCATTTCATCCGCCCCCGAGGATTTTTCTGTTTGCTCCTTTATCATCTATCATCTATCTTTCTTCTTTGTCTATCCTGTCATCCATCAAGGTCTCTATCATCCTCTTTCCAATTTTATCCATGGTCTGTCGTCAACCTTTTATCTAACTACAAGGGGTCTATGCTTTCACGTTGGCAAGGATAATCTTTGATCGCCCCCCAAGCTCCCTAGTTCACTAGGATGTGTCAGTCTCCTATCTTGTGTCATTTCTCTTATGTCGTGTTGTCAAGCTATGCCCTTATCTAGCTGGTTCTTAACAAACGAGATCCAATCGGTTTTGAATATCTGGCTTTATATCGTTCTTTCAGGTTAGTATCCATCATCAGTCTCAATGAGATGCATCCTTCATAACATAACTCATCAATCCCATCCATCCCCTTGATATTATGGCAAAGGACATTTGAAATTGATTGCGATATTTTGATGCTTTTGAATTTTGTTTATCATTTGACCTCCCTATCATCACTTGCAATGGTCGCCTTGATCCATCATATCATGGTGTGCTTTCACTAGTCAACATAGGGGTGTATCTTGATATTTTCTTTGTTGTTGTCCTCTCGGTTGTCCCATGTAGTACCCGCCAAGATCCCTAAGGTCTTGTGTTATGTTGGGGCATCCTTGTGTGCTTGTGGTTATCCCAATACCTAACCCTACCAACGTCATCATGACTTTGGGGTGTTAGGATATCCTTCTTGTTTGATATGTTTGTTTCATGCATTAGAAACTAATCTACCTTTTTCCTCTATAGCTTGGTATGTTGTGTCTTTTTCTATAGCAAAAATCAGTTCTCCAAAAGATGAAAAATTGCATTTGGATTACATTTCATCTCCATCCTCTCATCTATCAAAATCCCCCCCATCCATTCATCCTTCATCACTCTCCCCTCCCAATCTCCTGCCGCTTTTGCATCATCTTCCTCATATACCCCTTGCATCACCTCATCCATTTTGAGAGCACACTCGTTTTCTCTTGAACCCGCATGTCCTCTCGAGGGGGCATCCTTCATCCCAAACTTTCATCTTCCTTCTGAAGGAACTTCAATTTTTTGGTCCTAGTGTTCCATTCCTGCCTTGCCTTATGTTACTAGTCTTTCATGGTGTCAGAAATTTTCCTAGGGTTGGGGGTTTAGCTTTAATTTCATATAAAACCCTTGTGTTCATTTTACACCTTGGTTGGGATCTATTCCGTTGTTACTTTTTGAGGGGGTCTTAAAATGACTTATGTCCTCTCGGTTCGTCTAGGCCGGGTGCCTTTGGTCTCAAATATTTTATTTCCTCCTAGGGTTTTATTTTCTTAGGTCTTGGTTCGCCTCGTGTTTCATCATTTAAAAACAACTTATGTTGTTGTTTACCGTTGGCCTAGTGATGTCCCCTTATTCTTTTAATAAATGTTTTATTTTGCAGAGGGATCAAATTTGCACTACCATTGATCAATTGCCTTCAGATATCAACGATTGTCTGCCATCGCGTGATCAGGAATTGCAGGATCTTTATTGATCATGATATCACGGGAAGGTGCCACGTGTCCTATCTAGAGAGGCCAAAGGGGATAAAGTTTGAATGACCGTTGATCAAATATTTTCAAGATCTACGGTTGCCCACCATCGCGTGATTGAAAGTTACAAGCTTTTTACTAATTTTGATATCACGGGCGACTGCCATGTGTCTCATATGATGAAGCTAAAGGAATAAAGGAAATACTGTGGTACATTAATCCATCCTTAAATACATTAAAAAGTGGGTTACTAAAGTGGTCTCAAGGTGCATGTGTTTTAAATCGATGGATCTATTATAATCTTGGTGGGAAAGTTGCTCGATGGATAATAATAAGGTTGGTGATTCTGTTGAAGGAACAAGACCACTGATATTCAAGATCAACGATTACCCACCATCATGCAATCTGAAGTTGCAGGATATTTACTGATTATGATATCGTAGGCAACCACCATGAGGACTTCCTTGGTAGCGAATGGTATGGTGGGCCCCTTATTTGCCATGTTGGTGATTTTGTCAGCTTTTTTTTAAGATGGTCGTTCGTTCATTTGATCTAACTGAAGGATTGACGGCTAGAATTTACATCTGCATCAAATATGGTTGGAGTCATTCATGCAGCATGTGAGTGAGCTATAATGGTAGATGAGATGCTTACTGGCATGATTTGATCAATAAATTAGATGTTGCGGTTACAACGATTTGCAGTTTTTTCTTTTATGGCAGTCTCAGAGTGGGTTTCTTGTGGTTTTTGTTGTTGCATCAACTTTCCTCAATGATGAATGAGAACATTCTCCAAGTGATGGCCATTGTAACAAATTTTTGGAATATCACCAGGTGGGCCAATTGGCTGGTGACATGTATACTTTCTGGCCCGATGCTTGTTTGCTCCTTCATTCTCTATAAGAAGGATTTCAAGGCCACAAGTATGGGTTACGAAGTTAGATAATTTTTTTCAAGTCTAGGTGAAGTTGCAGAGCAAATTGTAAGGTTCGATGGTTTTAGAGAGAAATGAAATTTAGGTTTTGAGTCATTCTGTAACAGGTTTTGAGTTCATGGGGATTTAATGTTGTATAACAGTACTAGCATTTGAGTTGAAATGATAAATTCAAGCTCATGCCTCTCCACTGTACATGCATCTCTAAACTTTGAATAAAATAACTAAGGGTTGTTTCATTCATCTCATTGTTGTGGTGTGTGTGATTCTATTTTAGGTTTAATTCAAGGAATTAATTAAAATGCTTGAATGGGATTATAGGTGGATATGTTCTATATAAGGATTTGATAAGTAGTACTGAGTTAGAATACATATTGATGAGATTGAAATGCAATGTCGTCAAGGATTTCATATGTTATGTGTTAAATCTATCATGTACCCTAAGATGCATATGAATTTCACTCCTCCAATGGATAAATGACACTAATCTAAGTTGTAATTATCTGTATGATTCAATATTTATTTTTCTTTGCCTAGAGCTTGCTACAAATTGCAAATCAATGACTATCTTATACTGAGGATTATGTAGTAATTATCTCATGCTCCAGATAGTTGATTTTATCGATGAATAGCCAATTCTATTTGATATTATCCTATCAAGTTGAACTATTAAGTGGGATTATCTATTATTATTAAAAAAAATTATGATAATGGTGAAGAGGTTATAAACACATTAAGGGGTCACCCTCCCGGGTCTTGCAGAGCTCGAAGTGTAGGAGGCTTTTTTAAAGTCCTCATCAATTGGTATAGGTCCTTCCAGCTGCCCTTGATTGGAATTGGAAATTCCATAGGTAGATTAGAAGACAAACCTGGTTACATTGTAAAAAAAGAACAAAAAAAATGGCGACTCTACTGGGGAACTAATTTTAAATATTTATAGTTAGTGTGTTGGTTGTCCATTTTTCCTAGAGTTTTCATAGTGTTTCTGTGATTTTAAGGTTGAGCCTATAATTTTGTGTTAGGTTTGTCCATTTCTTCTATTTTCATAAGTCTTAAGAGTTATGTTGCAAAGCACTTTTGTGTGTTTTCAGTATGAGATTCCAAAGGTTTTTATTCTCCACCATACATCTTTAGGTATTTGGTATTCCCAAGAAAATTGGTGGCGACTCTGAAGTCTCTTCACCAATGTGATTTTTGTTTTTAAAGGTTTATTATAAGTGGAAAAGAAATTTTGGACTAGTACGAAGAATGAAGAACACTAGGTCATTCATGAAGAATCATCCAGAACAAAAATTGGAAGGTGAACATCCCATAATGAAGAAGAAAGACTGGATAAAGAAAAAACTAGAATCTAGTAATGCTTCTCCCACATCATAGGGCCCTGTACACCAAGGTACAAGTAAGCTTTTACACCCTATCCCTGAGAATCTTGAAGAGGTGTCTATAAATTCTGAGTCAGATAGTGGTGGATTTTTCGATTCATTATTTAATACACCATTTCAAGAAGATGCGACATGTCAGAATAAAGGGCTTGTTAGTGTCAAATATGCTGAAAAGAGAAGAGGCGGGAGTAGAAGTCAGAGACATCATATAGAATGCAAAATTGATGTGCCTCCTCCTCCTGTTGAAGATGATGTAAACCCTTTATTGTCTGAACATGTACTAGAAGAGGTCAATCTAATAGACATAGATTATACATAAAGTTCTGATGTGACTTTTCCTTACCCTGACGATGTTTTTGGAGACATTAATTCTTTGACGTGGGAAATCCAAAAGTAAGTTGAGCTTAGGAGGACAAGAGAAGAAGAAAGAGAAGCAGAGTTGAGGAATGTTGTCATTGAAAGGGATAGGTTTATGAGATAGTTGGCAAGCATGAATTTCCTGAACCAAGAAGAACCTAAACCAAGTGTTGATGGTCTGATTGTACGAAAGATTGCTAATAAGGAAGCAAAATTTGTGTCTAAAGAAAACCTAGTAAGCCACATTGATTTCCAACCCAAACCTACTGACCCAAAACCCTCAAATCATGTTAAGTCTTAGATAAGGGAAAGAAAAAGGTTGAGGGGATTAAAATAAATGAGAAAAGGACTCCCCATTCCACTCAACAAAACTTCCAGCCACATGTGTCATTTCAAATAGAATATACCTTAGAAAAGGCTAAGAAGGAGAGTGAGGCTTTGGCAGAAGAGTTGGAGAGAACAAAAATTTAGGCTGCAAATGTAGAAATGAAGAGAAAAATAAGTTTCCTAAAAATGACTAGTATGGATGAGGTTGTGCAAGCTACAACCTCCTCAAATCATGAGGATTCCTTAAATCATAATCCTACAATTACTCCAATTCCCACGACAAATAATTCTGACCAGAAGATTCATGCAACTGGGTTTGTAAATCCAAATCAGGATGGTTCTAGAATACAAGATTTAGGGTGTGGTGTTGATCCTCAAAGGAATGAAGGATTATTTCAATGATTCCCTATACATTTGGAAAGGTATAGGCCATTATTCTTTGATGGTATCCCTGGTTATCCAAATCCCATCCCTGCTAACTTGAGAGAAAAGATGAATAAGTTTTTTGGCAATAATGTTGTAATAGCAGAGGAACACTTCAAAGCTTTTATGGATACACTAAATGATTATGAAGTAGAACATGAAGATGTTGTAATGAAATTGTTTATACAATCTCTCGTAGAAGACGCGAGGGATTGGTATAGAGGTCTACCTAATGCTAGTATTGGTTCATGGGATGAGTTTGAAAAGTGTTTCAAAGAGCAGTATGGTGATAAAATAATGCTAGTTTTATGTTAAATGAATTTAATAACATCAAGAAGTCATTGAATGAACCAGTGACAGAGTTTAATTTAAGATTTCAGAAAGCAATGTATAAATTGCTTCAGGTTTTGAGGCTTGATGAAAATGTTTTTTTAACTACATATTTCAATGCTTTTGATGCTAAAATGGCATAGCTCCTCATAGATAAGGACCCTCAGACTATGAGGGATGCATTTAGGGTGGCTATAAATATCGAGAGTAATAGAAGAGATTCTGGGAAGTATGGTAGCAGAGAAGAACCTACACTTTTGAAGAATCCTAAGAATAAGAATGAGAAGATTCTGACTGCAAAGCCTAATGATGATGAAAAGTGGGAAAAGGTTTACAATACTTTGAAAGACATAAAGCAAACTATTTCCAAGCAAGAGAAGGGTATAGGAAATGAAAGGAAAACCTATAACAGAAATGA
Organism: Sequoia sempervirens; assembly: GCA_007258455.2. Taxonomy (NCBI): domain Eukaryota; kingdom Viridiplantae; phylum Streptophyta; class Pinopsida; order Cupressales; family Cupressaceae; genus Sequoia; species Sequoia sempervirens. The sequence goes on from VDFB02168118.1 coordinate 91,526,171, forward strand.
TAGGCCACTCAGATTGCGAAATTATCCTTATAATATAAATTGGAAATATGGAAAACCAATCTTGCCTAACCAAAAGCCTAAAAATGACCAGCATACACTAGACCCCTTGCATAAACATTTAGTGAAACTAGTACCAGATAGACCATGGTGTGAAGTGTGTGAACATCCACATGATCAAAATTATTATGGTGTTGCTCAGTTGCTTGTTGCTGAGGAAGTGGAAGATGATGTTCATGATCAAACATCAAAATATGAGCAGGATGATGTAGATGTTTGTATGGCCAGATCATACATTGATGAGGTAGAATGTTCTTCTGATGATGAAATATAGGAAGTTGATGTGGATAATCAGAGGCACAAAAGTGAGATGTATCATCAACAAATCTTTTCTGATGAGGAAGGTGATTTTGATCGTAATCCTTGCAATATGGAATAGGCTGAAGATTTAGTGTCCTTAAGGAGACCATCAGAAGAAGAGATTGTAAGATTGACTAAAGAAATGACTGATCAAATGAGAAGTTCACTTCAATTGAGAAATAGAATTGTGGGTGGTGAACAGGGTAAACCTACTAGCCTGTTTATTAAAGAACAAAATGAAAAAAACAAAGGTATTAAGGTTGACAACAAAAAATATGTTGTAAAAGTCAAAGAGGTTAAGAATGATAAGGTTTGGACAAAAAAGAATGAAACCCTAAAGCCTCAAGAAGATGTGACTTCGTCACTGGTGAATACTAAGTTGAGTACAAAGGAAGATGAACCTGTTGCAGAAGAAAAGAAGTAGAAGAAGCTAGGAGGAAGTAATCAACAAGAGAAAAAAGGAAAATGATGAAGGTATGATGTCTGATCTGCCTAAATATACACTTGTATATATGTTTCATGTGCTTTCTTAGGTTAATGTAACTGTACCTCTATTAGAAATGATGAGACTAAATGAACATAAAGAAAACACAATAGCCTTGATCACAGATGTTGCTGATAATAAGACTAAACAAGGAAGTGGTAAAGAAGTGAAGGATAAAGAGAAAGAAAAGGAAGTGGAAGGAATTGTGTCACAAATTCCTCCTGTATATTTAGGATATTCTATTAACATGTTCCTTGAAAATATAACCCATTTTTTCTTAAGTGTGGATATAAATGGGAAAACTTTAAGGAATTTTATGATAGATTCAGGGGTATCAACTAATGTTATGCCAGTCAAAATAATGGACGCAATGGGCTTGATAGTAGATACTACTCAAGGTAAATGTTATGTTATGGATTCAAGAGAAGTGCCAGTTATTGGAACTATCAAAGAATTACCTTATAAATTGACTCAGTACCTTGACAAGGATTTAGTGATGACCGTATTAGTTACAGACATGCCACCTCATTTTGGAATGCTCTTGTCAAGAAAATGGAGTACATCAATGGGGGGTAACATGCAATGTGATTTGTCATTTGCTACTTCCCCTATTGATGGTAAGGATGACAAAATTGAAAGAGAATCAAAAGTACCTCATATGATTGAGCATGGCCCGATTGAAAATATGACATGTTTAATTGACAGTGGTATAGATGAGTTCAGGGTTGATGAATTTTCTAGAAATTGTGATAAGCCTACTGCATTGATTGATACAGAAATAAAACAATTGTCAGAATCTGATGACTTGTGGACTATGTATTTTGATGGAGCAAGTTTAAAAGAAGGGTCTGGTGTAGGTGTTTTGTTACTGTCACCAAGTGGAAAGACATTCAAGTTCTCTTTTACTCTGTTATTTGGATGCACAAATAATGTGGTAGAGTATGAAGCCTTGTTATTGGGGTTGAGATTGGCTGAGAAACATGGGATCAAGAAGCTCAAAGCAATTGGGGATTTTGAGCTTGTGTTCTCCCAAGTTAGATCCAAGTATCTATCAAAGAACAAGAGGTTGAAAAAGTATACAAATACTGTTTGGGATGAATTAGAGAGATTTGATGCATTCGACATAGGATGGATGGAGAGGTGAAAATAAGGTGGAAAATTTATTAGATAATATTGCAGTAAAACTAGATGATATGTCTTATGCTGGAATTTCAAAGGTTGAGGTGCAAATCAAGCCATTTGTTCCTGATAACATAAAAAATTGGCATGTTTTTGATAATGATGATGATATATTAAGATTTTTAAATTGTGTGGGTGAATATGAAAATCAAGAAATTGACTTTTGAGCTTTTGTTGAAAATATTGATGGTAAGGATACTATATTTGGAAATGAGGTCATTTAGTTAAAGAAAAACATAATTCCCAAGGGTCTAGTTGTACTAGAAAGAGTGTTTGATAGTCAAGATAAGACAAAGGCTAATCACACTGCTTCCCATCCTGATGACTTGGAAGAGATAAATCTTGGAACTGAAGCATCCCCAAAGAAGGCATATACTAGAAAGAAAATGTCACCAAAGGTGAGAAGGATTCTAATTGATTTATTAAGGAAGTTTAGGCATGTGTTTGCATGGTCCTATGATGGTCTTAAGGCATACAGGGAGGATCTTTTCCAACATGAGATTCCTTTGTGTGATGATGCCAAGCCATTCAGAAAAAAGAAAAGGCCTATTAATCCCACTTTAGCCCCCAAAATTCAAGAAGAATTAATGAAACTAAGGGATGCAAGAATCATCAAGCGAATTAGACATTCATCCTGGATATCAAACTTGGTACGAGTACGAAAGAAAAATGGAGACATCAGGTTATGTGTAGATTTCAGAAATTTGAACGTGTCTTCATTAAAATAAAATTATCCATTACCCAATATGGAAGACATGTTGCAACGAGTGACAAGTTGTGAATTCATGTCTATGATGGATGGATTTTCTGGTTATAACCAGCTCATGGTCAAAGAGTCTGAGTAGTTTAAGACAACTTTCACCACACCATGGGGAACACATGTTTATGTAAGAATTCCATTTGGTCTAACGTATGCAGGGGCTACTTTTCAGAGAGCCATGGATGTGGCATTCTTACATTTCATTAAAAAAAATTTTGGTGATTTACCAAGATGACTTGAAAGCATATTCTAAAAAGGAAGAGGATCATTGTGAGCATCTGGAGAAGATATTCATTAGAGCTTTGGAGTATAGTATTTTTTTGAATCCAAAGAAATGTGTGTTTGGAGTACTAGAAGGAAAATTATTGGGACATATAGTTTCCAAGGATGGAGTAAAAATTGATCCAGAGAGGGTAATTGCAATTGATAAAGTTCCACAACCCTAAAATGTCAAAGGAATATAATCTTTCTTTGGAAAAATAAACTTCTTAAGGAGGTTTGTGAAATTTTTTGCTGAGATAGTTCACCGTATTTCCAAAATGCTCAAGAAAGGATCCAAGGTTGAATGGGATGGGAAGTCTGTGCAAGCTTTCTAGGCCATTAAACAAGCAATAAAGGAGGGTCTTGTGTTAAGAACCCTTGATTTTTCCAAACCTTTCAGATTTTTTCATTTGCTTCTTTCCACACAATTGCAGTTGTCTTGTTACAAAAGAATGCAAGAGGTTTTGAAGAACCTGTGGCCTTTTTCAAGAAATTTTTACAAGCTGCAGAACTTAAGTATGATATAAATAAAAAAAAGGCATATGCACTGGTAAAAGAAGTAAAGGCTTTTAGGACTTAATTGATGGGAGCTACTATAATTTCCTATGTGCCTAGTGCTAATGTTAAGGACATCTTCAGTCAACAAGAAGTGTCAGGAAGAAGGTGTAGGTGGATAAATAGGATCCAGGAATTCAATATTGAGGTTCAGATTACTAAATTGGTAAGACGACAAGGACTGGCCAAGCTTATCGCCCAAAGTAATCTAGAAGCAAATCAGATAAATTTCACAGAAGAGGAGAATAGATCACACATATATGATATGGAGCATTCTAAATGGTATAAAGATGCGATATATTATTTGTAAAGATTGAAATGTCCTAAAAATTTGAGTGAAAATTAGAAAAGGACATTGAAGTTACATGCTATCAAATATGTTATCATAGATCAGAAACTCTAGTGGAGAAATGGAGAAGGTGTCATGCTGAAGTGTTTTGACCAAGATCAAGCACAAGAATTTTTGAGTGAGATGCATGGTGGAGTTTGTGGAGGGAATTATATGGCTAAAACAACTACACATAAGATGATGAGGGTTGGATTTTGGTGGTCTATAGTTTTTAAGGATGCGCCCCAACTAGTGAAGACACATGATCCTTGTCAATGTTTCTCTGGTAAGTTAAAGTTTTCTAGTAACTTTCCTCCAAAACCAGTTATAGTAAAAGCTCCATTCTAGCAGTGGGGTATTGATTTTGTAGGAGAGATAGCATGTAAATCTAGTGGAGGCCACTCATGGATATTGGTGGCTACTGATTATTTTACCAAGTGGTTGGAAGAAATTCCAACAAAGAAAACCACTAGTAAAGTAGTAATTGACTTCCTGATGAGTAACATATTGATTAGATTTGGGTGTCCAGAAAAGATTGTATCAGATAATGCAATGTGTTTTAGATCTGAGGAATACATAGAATTTTGTGAGAAGCATGGAATCCAAATTTCTTATTCATCACCATACCGCCCATAGGGAAATGGACAAGCAGAATCAAGCAATAAAAGCTTGATGAAGATTATTAAAAGAATCCTAGATCAGAATAAAAATGTCTGGGATTCTAAGCTGAGATTAGTAGTTTGGGAAGATAGGGTAACTGTGCAGAAGGCAATAGGTTGTGCCCCATTTGACTTAGTTTATGGGATAAATGCCAAGTTTTTGTAAAATAACTTAATGGAAATGTATAAGTTTGTCCAGATATATGATAATGAAATTGATGATAAAATGCAATTGAGAGTGGATGCTCTTATAGAATTAGATGAAACTAGGAGGGAGGCTCAAAAGAGAAATGCAAAGTTGCAGTTGCAAGTAAATAATTTGTATGAGAAGAGGGAAACTGCTAGGAGTTTCAAAGATAGAGATTTTGTTTTAATGTGGAATTCCAGAGTGGAAGATAAAGGGAAACATGGTAAATTTGATGCAATCTGGTTGGGTCCATTTTTTATTAATTGTAAGTGGGGTGAAGATTCTTACTTCCTCCAAGATATGACAGGGGATATTGTTGAACTGCTAGTTCATGGATAGTTCTTGAAGGTATACTTCACTTGATGTTTTCTTTTCCATGAACAGTAGTTTAGGTTTGTATATTTTCTATATATTTTGTACATAGTTTTCTAAACAATCCCTTTTTGGTCATCTCTACATCTTGGTCTACTCTTCCTGAGATTATGAATTCTCACTTCATTCCAGTGGAATGAACGTCCCCAACTGGAGCCACTAATGGAACTTCAATTTTTTGCTCCTTATGTTCCATTCCTGCTCTGCCTTATGTTACTGGTCTTTCATGGTGTCAGAAATTTTCCTAGGGTTGGGGGTTTAGCTTTATTTTCATGTAAAACCCTTGTGTTCATTTTACGCCTTGGTTGGGATCTATTTTGTTGTTACTTTTTGAGGGGGTCTTAAAATGACTTATGTCCTATTGGTTCATCTAGGCCGGGTCCCTTTGGTCTCAAATATTTTATTTCCTCCTCATGGTTTTATTTTCCTAGGTCTTGGTTCGCCCTGTGTTACATCATTTAAAAACAACTTATGTTGTTGTTTAGCATTAGCCTAGTGATGTCCCCTTTTTCTTTTAATAAATGTTTTATTTTACAGAGGGATTAAATTTGCGCTACTGTTGATCAATTTCCTTCAGATATCAATAGTTGCCTGCCATCGCATGAGAGGGAATTTTAGGATCTTTATTGATCGTGATATCACGGGTGGGTGCCACGTGTCTTATCTAGAGAGGCCGAAGGAGATAAAGTGTGAGTGAACGTCAATCAAATATTGTCAAGATCTACGGTTTCCCACCATCACGTGATTGAAAGTTACAAGGTTTATACTGATCATGATATCGCGGGAAACTTCCATGTGTATCATCTGATGAAGCCAAAGGAATAAAGGAAATAATCTAGTACATTAATCTGGCCTTAAATACATTAAAAGGCGGGTTACTAAAGTGCTCTTAAGGTACATGTCTTTTAAATCAACAAATCTTTTATAATCTTGGTGGGAAAGCTGCTCGATAGATAATGATAAGGCTGGCGACTGTGTTGAAGGAACGAGATCATTGATGCTCAAGATCAACAGTTACCTGCCATCGCATGATCCAAAGTTGTAGGATCTTTACCGATTGTGATATTGTAGGCGACCGCCACATGGACTTCCTTGGCAATGTATGGTATGGTGGGCCCCTTATTTTCCATGTTGGTGATTGTGTAAACTTATTTTGAAGACGGTCGTTTGATAATTTGATCTAACTGAATGATTGATGGCTAGAATTTAAATCGACATGAAATATGGTTGGAGCCATTCGTGTAGCGCACGAGTGAGCTTTAATGGCAAATGAGACACTTACTGGTATAATTTGATCAATAAATCAGATGTTGTAGTTACAACGGTTTCCAGTTTTGGTTTGATGGAAATCTCGGCGTGGGTTTCCTGTGGTTTTTGTTGTTGCATCAACTTTCCTCATTGATGAATGAGAATATTCTCCAAGTGATGGTGGTTGTAACATATTTTTGGAATATCACCAGGTGTGACAATTGGGTGGTGACATGTGTACTTTCTAGCCCAATGCTTGTTTTCTCCTTCATTCTCTATAAGAAGGATTTCAAGGCCAGAAGTATGGGTTAGCAAGTTACATAATTTTTTTCAAGTCTAGGTGAGGTTGCAGAGAAAATTGTAACGTCTGATGGTCTTAAAGAGAAATGCAATTTAGGTTTTGAGTCATTTTGTAACAGGTTTTGAGTTCATGGGGATTTAATGTTATACAACAGTACTAGCATTTGAGTTGAAATGATAAATTCAAGCTCATGTCTCTCCACTGTACATGCATATTTGAACTTTGAATAAAATAACGAAGGGTTGTTTCATTCATCTCACTGTTGTGGTGTGTGTGATTCTATTTTAGCTTTAATTCAAGGAATTAATTAAAATGCTTGAATGGGATTATACAAGGATATGTTTTGTATAAGGATTTGATAAGTAGTATTGAGTTAGAATACATATTGATGAGATTACAATGCAATGTCATCAAGGATTTCATATGTTATGTGTTAAATCTGTCATATACCCTTAGATTCTTATGAATTTGACTCCTCCAATGAATAAATGGAACTAATCTAAGTTGTAATTATTCGTATGATTCAATATTTGTTTGTCTTTCCCTAGAGCTTGCTACAAATTGCAAATCAATGAATATCTTATATTGTGGATTGTGTAGTAATTATCTCATGCTCCAAATAGTTGATGTTATCGATGAATAGCCAATTCTATTCGATATTATCCTATCATGTTGAGCTATTAAGTGGGATTATCTATTATTATTAATTATTTTTATAATAATGGTGCAAAGGTTGTAAACACATTAATGGATCACCCTTCCGGGTCTTGTAAAGCTCAAAGTGTAGGACGCTTTTTTAAAGTCCTCGTTAGTTGGTACAGGTCCTTCGAGCTGCCCTTGATTGGAATTGGAAATTCCATAGGTAGATTAGAAGACAAACCCGGTTACATTGTAAAAAAAGAGCCAAGAAAATGGCGACTCTACTAGAGAACTAATTTTAAATATTTATTGTCAGTGTGTCAATTGTCCATTTTGCATAGAGTTTTCATAGTGTTTCTATGATTTTAAGTTTGAGTGTATAATTTTGTTTTAGGATTGTTCATTTCTTCTATTTTCATAAGTCTTAAGAGTTATGTTGTAAAGCACTTTTGTGTGTTTTCAGTACGAGATTCCAAAGGTTTTTATTCTCCACCACATGTCTTTAGGTATTTGATATTCCCAAGAAAATTGGGTGGCGACTTTGAAGTCTCATCACCAATGTAATTTTTGTTTTGAAAGGTTTATTATAAGTGGAAAAGAACTTTTGGACAAGTATGAAGAATGAAGAACACCAGGTCATTCATGAAGAATCATCCGGAACAAAAATTGGAAGGTGAACTTCCCATAACGAAGAAGAATGACTAGATAATGAAAAGACCAGAATCTAGTAATGCTACTCACGAGTCATAGGACCCTACACACCAAGGTACAACTAAGCTTTTACACCCTATCCCTGAGAATCTTGAAGAGGTGTCTAGAAATTCTGAGTCAAACAGTGGTGGATTTTTTGATTCATTATTTAATACACTGGTTCAAGAAGATGTGACATGTTAGAATAAAGGTCTTGTTAGTGTCAAATATGTTGATAAGAGAAGAGGCAGGAGTAGAAGTCAAAGCCATCACAGAGAATGCAAAAGTGATGTGCCTCCTCCTCCTCCTGAAGATGATGTATACCCTTTATTTCCTGAACATGTACTGGAAGAGGTCAATCTAATAGACCTAGATGATACATCAAGTTTTGATGTGACTCTTCTTGACCTTGACGATGTTTTTGGAGAAATTAATTCTTTGAGGCGGGAAATCCAAAAGCAAGCTGAGCTCAAGAGGAAAATAGAAGAAGAAAGAGGAGCAGAGTTGAGGAATTTTATGATTGAAAGGGATAGGTTGATGAGACAGTTGGCAAGCATGAAGTTCCTGAACCAAGAAGAACCTAAACCAAGTGTTGAGGGTCCGCTTGTACAAAATATTTCTAATAAGGAAGCAAAACCTATGTCTAAAGAAAACCCAGTAGGCCACATTGATCTCCAACCCAAACCTGCCAACCCAAACCCCTCAAATCATGTTAAGTCTCAACCAAGTAAAAATGTCTTAGATAAGGGAAAGTAAAAGGTTGAGGGGATTAAAATAAATGAGAAATTGACTCCCCATTCCACTCAACAAGATTTCCAGCCACATGTGTCATTTCAAATAGAATCTTCCTTATAAAAGGCTAAGAAGGAGAGTGAGGCTCTGGTAGAAGAGTTGGAGAGAACAAAAATTGAGGTTGCAAATGCAGAAATGAAGAGGAAAATAAGTTTCCTAAAAATGACCAGTATGGATGAGGTTGTTCAAGCTACAACCTCCTAAAATCACTAGGATGCCTTAAATAATAATCCAAAAATTTCTCCAAATCCCAAGACAAATAATTCTGACCAGAAGATTCATGCAACTGGGTTTGTAAATCCAAATCAGGATGGTTCTAGAATACAAGATTTAGGGTCTGGTGTTGATCCTCAGAGGAATGAAATATTATTTCAATGACAACCAATACAATTTGAAATGTATAGGCCATTATTCTTTGATGGTATCCCTAGTTATCCAAATCCCATCCCTACTGACTTGAGAGAAAAGATGAATAAGTTTGCTGGCAATAATGTTGTAACAGCAGAGGAACACTTGAAATATTTTATGGATATGCTAAATGATTATGAGGTAGAACATGAAGATGTTGTAATGAAATTGTTTGTACAATCTCTAGTAGAAGATGTGAGGGATTGGTATAGAGGTCTACCTAATGCTAGTATTGGGTATGTGCAGGATCATGATGGGCCAAAAAGTGGCAATATTATGGGTATTTGTAGGGTATGTGGCTGATGACTTTTTTTTAATCCAAAATTGATGAAACGAAAAGGGTTTTTAGAGGAGATTCTGAGCTTTCCACCAATATAAATGATGCTTTAATTTGAATTTAATAAATAATTATTATTTATTTTCTATTAGAATTACGACTAATGTCCAGATCAATAGGTTGATTGAAAAACATCTATAAGTTTCAAACGATATCACTTTTTTTGAATCTGAAACATGCATCACATTCTATGCTTCACATACTATAGGATTAAAAAAACAAAAATTAAATTTCATGAAGTTTTGACCAAGTTAAGGTGGTCGACATACAAATTTTATATTTTTTAAAAGTTGTAATAAAAAATTCATAATTAATTATTTACATGGAAAAAAATTACAAAAAATATGCATCACATCTGGACATGAGTCCTCTACTTATATATAAAATATTATAAAAATATTATCATTTTATTATGGTTAGTGGTCGCATTACCTACTTCTTATTTTTCCCTGAAATTTAAGTACTCCTACATTGAAATTTCAAATTTTAACCAAATAGATTTTATTTATTTTTAAATAAACCTAGTAGTTTAGAAACTACATTCAATTTTCTACAGATTCTACTCTTACATATTTTTAAAATAATATAGATAACTTATTCAAATTTTTACGTCAAGTTGCCTAACACTGATTTTTTTGAATTTTTTGCCACTTAAGGGCCTATTTTTTCCATGATGATCCTCCACATACCCTATTGGATCATGGAATCAGTTTGAAAAGTGTTTCAAAGAGTAGTATGGTGATAAAACCAATGCTAGTTTTATGTTAAATGAATTTAATAACATCAAGAAGTCATTGAATGAGCCTGTAACAAAGTTTAATTTAAGATTTCAGAAAGCAATGTATAAATTGTTTTAGGTTTTGAGGCTTGATAAAAATGTTTGTTTGGCTACATATTTCAATGCTTTTGATGCTAAAATGGCATATCTCCTCAGAGATAAGGACCCTCATACTATGAGGGATGCATTTAGGGTGGCTATAAATATCGAGAGTAACAGAAGAGCTTCTAGGAAGTATGGTACGAGAGAAGAACCTACACTTTTGAAGAATCCTAAGAATAAGAATGAGAAGATTTTGGCTGCAAATCCTAAGGATGATGAAAAGTGGGAAAAGGTTTACAATACTTTGAAAGACATAAAGAAAACAGTTGCCAAGCAACATAAGGGTATAGGAAATGAAAGGAAACCCTATAACAAAAATGATAGGCCACTTAGATTGTGAAATTATCCTTATAATACAAATTGGAAAGATGGAAAACCAATCTTGCCTAGCCAAAAGCCTAAAAATGACCAGCATACACCAGACCCCTTGCAAAAACATTTAGTGAATCTAGTACTAGATAGACCATGGTGTGAAGTGTGTGAACATCCACATAATCAAAATTATTGTGGTGTCGCTCAGTTGCTTGTTGCTGAGGAAGTGGAAGAGGATGTTCATGATCAAACATCAAAATATGGGCAGGATGATGTAGATGTTTGTATGGCCAGATCATACATCGATGAGGTAGAATGTTTTTCTGATGATGAAATATAGGAAGTTGATGTGGATAATCAGAGGCCAAGAAGTCAGATGTATCATAAACTAATCTTTTCTGATGAGGAAGGTGATTTTGATCGTAATGCATGCAATATGTCACAAGTTGAAGATTCAGTGTCCTTAAGGAGACCGTCAAAAGAAGAGATTACAAGATTGACTGAAGAAATGGCTGCTCAAATGAGAAGTTCACTTCAATTGAGAAATGCAACTATGGGTGGTGAACAGGGTAAACCTGATGGCCTATTTATTCAAGAACAAAAGGACAAAAAAAAGGTATTAAGGTTCACAACAAAAAAGATGTTGTAAAATCAAAGAGGTTAAGAATGATAAGGTTTGGACAAAAAAGAATGAAACCCCAAAGCCTCAAGAATATGTGACTTCGTCACTGGTGAAGACTAATGTGAGGACAAAGGTAGTTGAACCTATTGCAGAAGATAAGGAGTAGAAAAATCTAGGAGGAAGTAATCAACAAGAGAAAAAGGAAAATGATGAAGGTATGATGTCTAATCAGCCTCAATATACACCTGTAGATATGTTTCATGTGCTTTCTCACGTTAAAGTAATTGTACCTCTATTAGAAATGGTGAGAATAAATGAACATAAAGAAAAGAAAATAGCCTTGATCACAGATGTTACTGGTAATAAGACTAAACAAGGAAGTGGTAAAGAAGTGAAGGATAAAGAGAAAGAAAAGAAAGTGGAGGGAATTATGTCACAAATTCCTCTTGTATATTTTGGAAATTTTATTAACATGTCCCTTGAAAATATAACCCCTTTTTTCTTAAGTGTGGATATAAATGGGAAAAATTTAAGGAATTCTATGATAGATTCAGGGGAATCAAATAATGTTATGCCAGTCAAAATAATGGAGGCAATGGGCTGGACAGTAGATAATGCTCAAGGTAAATGTTATCCTATGGATTCAAAAGAAGTGGCAATTATTGGAACTATCAGAGCATTACCTTATAAATTGACTCAGTACCCTGACAAGGATTTAGTCATGACCATATTAGTTGCAGACATCCCACCTCATTTTGGAATACTCTTGTCAAGAAAATGGACTACATCAATGGGGGGTAACATGCAATGTGATTTTTCATTTTCTACTTTCTCTATTGATGGTAAGCATGTAAAAATTGAAATGGAATCAAAAGTAACTCATATGATTTAGCATGGCTAGATTGAAAATATGACATGCTTTATTGACAATGGTATAGATGAGTTCAGGGTTGAGGAATTTTTTGGATATTGTGATAATCCTACTGCATTGATTGATACAAAAATAAAACAGTTGTTAGAATCCGATGACTTGTGGACAATGTATTTTGATGGTGTAAGTTTAAAAGAAGGGTCTGGTGTAGGGGTTTTGTTACTATCACCAAGTGGAAAGAAATTTAGGTTCTCTTTTACTTTATTATTTGAATGCACAAATATTGTGGCAGAGTATTAAGCCTTGTTATTGGGGTTGAGATTGGATGAAAAATATGGGATCAAGAAGCTCAAGGAAATTGGTGATTATGAGCTTGTGTTCTCCCAATTTAGATCCAAGTATGTATCAAAGAACAAGAGGTTGAAACAATATATGAATGTTGTTTGGGATTAATTGGAGAGCTTTTATGCATTCAGAATAGGATGGATGGAGAGAGGTCAAAATAAGGTGCAAATTTATGAGCTAATATTGCAGTAAAACTAGATGATATGTCTTATGCTGGAATTTCAAAGGTTGAGGTGCAAACCAGGCCATCTATTCCTGATAACATAAAAAATTGGCAAGTTTTTGATAATGATGATGATATATTAAGATTTTTGAATTGTTTGGGTGAATATGAAAATCAAGAAATTGACTTTGGAGCTTTTGTTGAAAATATTGATGGTAAGGATACTATATTTGGAAATGAGGTCATTCAGTTAAAGAAAAACATAATAGCCAAGGGTCTAGTTGTACTAGAAAGAGTGTTTGATAATCAAGATAAGACAAAGGCTAATCACACTGCATCCCATCCAGATGACTTGGAAGAGATAAATCTTGGAATAGAAGCATCCCAAAAGAAGGTGTATATTGGAAAGAAAATGTCACCAAAGGTGAGAAGGATGCTAATTGATTTATTAAGGAAGTTTAGGCATGTGTTTGCATGGTCCTATGATGATCTTAAGGCATATAGGGAGGATCTTTTCCAACATGAGATTCCTTTGTGTGATGATGCCAAACCATTCAGACAAAAGCACAGGCCTATTAATCCCACTTTAGCCCAAAAAATCCAAGAAGAATTAATGATACTAAGGGATGCAGGAATCATCAAGCCAATCAGACATTCATCTTGGGTATCAAACTTGGTACTAGTATGAAAGAAAAATGGAGACATCAGGTTATGTGTAGATTTCAGAAATTTGAACGTGTCTTCATTAAAATATAATTATCCATTACCCAATATGGAAGCCATGTTGCAACGAGTGATAGGCTGTGAATTAATGTCTACGATGGATAGCTTTTCTGGTTATAACTAGCACATGGTCAAAGAGTCTGAGTAGTTTAAGACAACTTTCACCACACCATGGGGAACATATGTTTATGTAAGAATGCCATTTGGTCTAACAAATGCAGGGGTTACTTTTCAGAGAGCCATGGATGTGGCATTCTCATATTTCATTAATTTGTTTTTTGGTGATTTACCAAGATGAATTGACAGCATATTCTAAAAAGGAAGAGGATCATTGTGAACATCTAGAGAAGATATTCATTAGAGCTTTGGAGTATGGTATTTCTTTGAATCCAAAGAAATGTGTGTTTGGAGTACTAGAAGGAAAATTATTGGGACATATAGTTTCCAAGGATGGAGTAAAAATTGATCCAGAGAGGGTAATTGCAATTGATAGAGTTCCAAAACCCCAATTTGTCAAAGGAATACGATCTTTCTTTGGAAAAATAAACTTCTTAAGGGGGTTTGTGACAAATTTTGCCGAGGTAGTTCACCCTATTTCCAAAATGCTCGAGAAAGGAGCCAAGGTTGAATGGGATGGGGAGTCCGTGCAAGCTTTCCATCCCATTAAGAAAGCAATAAAGGAGGGTCTTGTGTTAAGAACCCCTGATTTTTCCAAACCTTTACAATTTTTTTAATTTTCTTCTTTCTAGACAATTGCAGATATGTTGTTACAAAAGAATGTAGAAGGTTTTGAATAGCCTGTGGCCTTTTTGAACAAATTTTTACAAGCTATAGAACTTAAGTATGATATAAATGAAAAACAGGCATATGCATTGGTAAAAGTAGTAAAATCTTTAGGCCTTATTTGATGGGAGCTACTGTAATTTCCTATCTGCCTAGTGTTGTTGTTAAGGACATCCTCGCTTAACAAGAAGTGTTAGGAAGAAGGTGTAGGTCGATAAATAGAATCCAATAATTCAATATTGAGGTTTAGATTACTAAACTAGTAAGAGGACAAGGATTGGCCAAGCTTATGGCCCAAAGTAATCTAGAAGAAAATTAGATAAATTTCTTAGAAGAGGAGAATAGATCACACATATGTGATATGGAGCATTCTGAATGGTATAAAGATGCGATATATTATTTGCAAAGATTCAAATGTCCTCACAATTTGAGTGAAAATGAGAAAAGGACATTGAAGTTACATGCTATCAAATATCTTATCATAGATGGAAAGCTCTAGTGGAGAAATGGAGAAGGTGTCCTGCTGAAGTGTGTTGACCAAGATCAAGCACAAGAAATTTTGAGTGAGATGCATGGTGGAGTTTGTGGAGGGAATTATATGGCTAAAACAACTGCACATAAGATAATGAGGGTTGGATTTTGGTGGCCTACAGTTTTTAGGGATGCGCACCAACTAGTGAAGGCATGTGATGCTTGTCAATGTTTCTCTAGTAAATTAAATTTTTTTGGTAACTTGCCTCTAAAACTAGTTATAATACAAGCTTCATTTCAATAGCGGGGTATTGATTTTGTAGGAGAGATAGCATGTAAATATAGTAGAGGCCACTCATGGATATTGGTGGCTACTGATTATTTTACCAAGTGGGTGGAAGAAATTCCAACAAATAAATCCACTAGTAAAGTAGTAATTGACTTCTTGATGAGCAACATATTGACTAGATTTGGGTGTCCAAAAAAGATTGTATCAAATAATGCAATGTGTTTTAGATATGAGGAATACATAGAATTCTATGAGAAGCATGGAATCCAAATTTCTTATTCATCACCATACCACCCACATGGAAATGGACAAGCAAAATCAAGCAATAAAATCTTGATGAAGATTATGAAAAGAATCCTGTATCAGAATAAAAAGGCTTGGGATTCTAAGCTGAGATTAGCAGTGTGGGCAGATAGGGTAACTATAAAGAAGGAAATAGGTTGTGCCCCATTTGACTTAGTTTATGGGATAAATGCCAGGTTTCCCCAAAATAACTTAATGGAAATGTATAAGTTTGTCCAGATATATGATAATGAAATTGATGATGAAATTCAATTGAGAGTGGAAGCTCTTATAGAATTAGATGAAACCAGGAGGGAGGGTCAAAAGAGAAATCCAAAGTTGCAGTTGCAAGTAAAGAATTTGTATGAGAAGAGGGCAATTGCTAGGATTTTCAAAGATGGAGATTTTGTTTTAATGTGGAATGCCAGAGTGGAAGATAAAGGGAAACATGGGAAATTTGATGCAATCTAGTTGGGTCCATTTTTTATTAATGGTAAGTGGGGTGAAGATTCATACTTCCTCCAATATATGACAGGGGATATTCTTGAACTGCCAGTTCATGGACAGTTCTTGACTTAGGTATACTTCACTTGAAGTTTTCTTTTCCATGAACAATAGTTTAGGTTTGTATATTTTGTATATATTTTGTACATAGTTCAGGTTGTTTTGTCCAAACAATCCATTTTTGGTTGTCTTTTGATCTTGGTCTGCTCTTCCTGATATTCTGAATGCTCGCTTCATTCTAATGGAATGAACGTCCCCAACTGGTGCCACTGATGGAACTTTAGTTTTTTGCTCCTTGTGTTCCACTCATGCTCTGCCTTATGTTACTAGTCTTTCATGGTGTCAGGAATTTTCCTAGGGTTGGGGGTTTAGCTTTATTTTCATGTAAAACCCTTGTGTTCATTTTATGCCTTGGTTGGGATCTATTTTAATGTTAATTTTTGAGGGGGTCTTAAAATTACTTATGTCCTATCGGTTCGTCTAGGCCAAGTCCCTTTTGTCTCAATTATTTTATTTCCTCCTCAGGGTTTTATTTTCCTAGGTCTTGGTTCGCCCCATGTTACATCGTTTAAAAACAATTTATGTTGTTGTTTATCATTTGCCTAGTGATGTCCCCTTGTTCTTTTAATAAATGTTTTATTTTGTAGAGGGATCAAATTCACGCTACCGTTGTTCAATTGCCTTCAGATATCAATGGTTTTCCACCATCATGTGATAGGGAATTTCAGGATCTTTATTTATCGCGATATCATGGGCGGGTGCCATGTGTCCTATCTGGAGAGGCCGAAGGGGATAAAGTTTGAATGACTGTTGATCAAATATTGTCAAGATATATGGTTTCCCGCCATCGCGTGATTGAAAGTTACAAGATTTTTACTGATCACGATATTTTGGGTGACTACCACATCTATCATCTAATGAAGCCAAAGGAATAAAGGAAATATTGTGGTACATTAATCCGGCCTTAAATACATTAAAAGGTGGGTTACTAAAGTTCTCTTAAGGTGCACATGTTTTAAATCGATGGATCTGTTATAATCTTGGTGGGAAAGTTGCTCGATGGATAATGATAAGGCTGGTGATTGTGTTGAAGGAATGATATCATTGATGCTCAAGATCAATGGTTACCCGCCATTGCGTGATCTGAAGTTGAAGGATCTTTACCAATTGCAATATCGTGGGCGACCACCACATAGACTTCCTTGGCAACATATGGTATGGTGGGCCTTTATTTTTCATGTTGGTGATTGTGTAACCTTATTTTGAAGATGGTTGTTTGATCATTTGATCTAACTGAAGGACCGACGACCAGAATTTAAATCTGCATCAAATATGGTTGGAGACATTCATGTAGCGCACGAGTGAGATTTAATCACGGATGAGATGCTTACTAGCATGATTTGATCAATAAATTAGATGTCGCAGTTATAATGGTTTCCAATTTTTCTTTGATGGCAATCTCGGTGTGGGTTTCTTGTGGTTTTTGTTGTTGCATCAACTTTCCTCAATGATGAATGAGAATATTCTCCAAGTGATGGCTGTTGTAATATATTTTTGGAATATCACCAGGTGTGCCAATTGGCTGGTGACATGTGTACTTTCTGTCCTGATGCTTGTTTGCTCCTTCATTCTCTATAAGAAGGATTTCAAGGCCAAAAGTATGGGTTAGAAAGTTAGATAATTTTTGTCGAGTCTAGGTGAAGTTGTAGAGAAAATTGTAAGGTCTGATGGTTTTAGAGAGAAATGCAATTTAGGTTTTGAGTTCATGGGGATTTAATGTTCTATAACAGTACTAGCATTTCAGTTGAAATGATAAATTCAAGCTCATGCCTCTCCACTATACATGCATATCCGAACTTTGAATAAAATAACTAAGGGTTGTTTCATTCATCTCACTGTTGTGGTGTGTGCGATTCTATTTTAGCTTTAATTCAATGAATTAATTAAAATTCTTGAATGGGATTATAGTTGGATATGTTTTGCATAATGATTTGATAAGTAGTATTGAGTTAGAATACACATTGATGAGATTACAATGCAATGTCGTCAAGGATTTCATATTTTATGTTTTAAATTTGTCATATACCCTTAGATTCTTATGAATTTGACTCCTCCAATGGATAAGTGGCACTGATCTAAGTTGTAATTATCCGTATGATTCAATATTTGTTTGTATTTTCTTAGAGCTTGCTACAAATTGCAAATCAATGACTATCTTATATTATGGATTGTGTAGTGATGTTATCGATGAATAGTCAATTCTATTCGATATTATCCTATCATGTTGAGCTATTAAGTGGGATTATCTGTTATTATTAATTTTTTTTATGATAATGGTGTAGAGGTTGTAAACACATTAAGGGATCACTCTCCCGGGTCTTGTAGAGCCCGAAGTGCAGGAGGATTTTTTAAAGTCCTCGTTAGTTGGTCCAGGTCCTTCGAGCTTCCCTTGATTGGAATTGGAAATTCCATAGGTAGATTAGAAGAAAAACCTGGTTACATTGTAAAAAAAGAACCAACACCTTCCTATTCAAGCCTTTGATGACTGGGGAATCTTTCCCAATCTAACCATCTTCTTCTAGGTTCTATGTTTTAATATTCTTGAAATGATGCTACTTCTTAACACCATCTCAAAGAGGGGAAAAATGTAGACACCTCAATTTGAACATTTAATTTATCCAAATTTATCCTCTTTCATCTAAGCATCCCCTTATTTGCATTAATTAAGTAATATCGCTATTGTTTAATTAATACCCTTAATTTTTCTAAATCCCTAAGGTATTTAATTAATAAATAAATACCTTATCTCTTTAATTCTATTTTTCATCAAATGAATTAAATAAATATGAAATTTCTTTAATTCCTCATATGTTACATCCCTTTCTTAATCCTAATTATTCTCCTAATCTCATCATTAGGGATGTGCACATGCCTAATCCTTGATTACGATGTGTCACATCCTCCAACTTTTGCAAGTTGGCCTCTAATCTCTCTTAGCCGCCTAACCCTCCTCTAATCCTTCATTAACTAGCCTAATCAACCTCTCACTTGGAATTTTTAATTGCTTTTATCCTTCCAAGGAATATTAAATTATTTTTTCTATTCCCCATGTGACTTTGACTTGTCACATCAAGCCACATGTGAACTCTTCCTAATCTCCCACTTGCCTCTAATATGTCATTAATTTGTCTAATCAAGTACTTGCAAAACCTTAATCACTTAATTAGGTCAACCTAATATCCATTTCATGTGTCATAAGTCAACTCTATTAAAGGATTTCTCCTTTTGGAGAAAGCACTCCATTCCCCATGTGAATTTTTAATTCACATTTAATGCCCCAATGCATTTAAAGGAATTTTAAATTCCCTCTCTCGTCCCCATGAGGATATTTGAGGAATTTTTAATTCCTCACATGTCCTCTCACCCACATGGGGACAATGACCTCCTTTATGAGGAGATCTTGTCCAAATCCCAAGGTACTATGTACTACCTCCATGTCATGTACTCTCCTTCCAACTCATGTACACATCTTCCTTTTCAAGCCACTTCACATGCCACATGTCAAGATGTGGTGGCTTGTGAGTTATCAACTCACCATAGCCCTACATCTTGGCCTTGTTGGTTTAATCCCAACCATCCATTTCTCTAGAGAATTCAAAATTCTCTATAACTACCCCCCCTTTTTTCTCTCATTTTGGAGAGATCATTTATGCTAGCCAAACTCTTGCAAAATATTCTCTTGAGCCATACTTAGCCAAATTTGCACACTTGCATCCATTTTCACCCATTTTCCATCCTCCTATCATCTCATAGCTTGCATCTCTTGCCACCCAAAGACCATACAATATCGAAGATCGAAGGGCCAACCAAAGGGACAACTCAACAAGGTGAAATCTTTCATTTTTCTTAGTTAAGTTAATCATTAGGCCAATCTTGAGGTGTAGGGTGTTTTTAGTTGTTATTTGCACTCTTTTTGTTTGCTGCTCTTTTTCTAACAAGTATTTTCTCCCTATCACACTTATACTCATAATTGAAGAGGGATTTGGCCAACTGACAAGATTCAGTCAAATAATGAGATCTTGTGCACTTCTGGATCTGCCGAACCAAGGTGGGTCAACCTATACAATGCCTAAAAACTCAATTCAATTATGCACAAACATTGTTTTTTATAGTAGATAACTCCCAATTCAATTACACCAAAGAAAGTATTGACAACTTAAAATCTTGTTAAATTCTGGGTAAATCAACACTCACTTAGTAATTGGGAGGCAAAACACTAAACCTCAACCAAACAACAAGGATTTAAAATGATTTTGAATTTAAACTATTTTTGAAAATGCACAAAGCTAAATGATAGATCAGTTCCTAATTCTGGGCCATGGAGTCAAATTCATAAAACAAATTCATCAAAAAATGAACATTAATTAGTGGACTCAAATTGTTAATGCATTACATCAATAGATCCACTCCTATTTTCAATCAAATTCTTCTCACTAGATCCAACCTACACACTTGAAATCACAATTATCTGCTCAAAGTATTTTAACCATTTCAATGAAACAGAACCATGAACATAAAAAACAATCTCAGGAAATTTGACATTGAAAACTCAAACATACATGGTATTATTGAATTCATATGATTTAAGATGTACAAAGCAGGAGACAATTTGAAGACATTTATGATTTTCTTGCACAAACTGGCTGATATTTACTCATGATATCAACAATTATACTTTACAGACTTAGCTAATGACTGAAATTCAATATTTCTCTATCTACCCAGCCCCATACAAGAATTTAGAACCCTTTACAAATGAGAATAGAAGAGAAGATATAGTAGAATAGAAGATTCCAGAAGTTAATCTATTGAAGACACCTACAAACTTCTTTCCTGTTGATTAGCAAAATGAAAAGAATCTCTCCTCTCTCTTCCTTGCAAAAAATTTTTCCACTATTTCTTCTTACATACCAATTTGCAAGAGAAAAAATCACCCCACCGTGAAAAATCACCTTCATTTGCCCAATAGTGTGAAAATATCTTAGCTTGTATTTCTACCTTTGTTAAGCTACACATTAATTTGCACTTTCTAACCAAAAAAATATTCCTACTTTTGCACTTCAACACCTTTAATAGCCTTTTGATTATAAAGTGAATATTAAATTCACTTTACTCAAACTATTCCCCTATGCCATTTTATATTGCAACTCATGTTAAATTCCCTTTAAATTGAAAACATTTAAATGTTGCATTGGGAAACACTTTATTTACCCTACTCATTTAATATTTCACTGGCCCTTTCCCTATCTTGCATTGTATTGGGAAAAACTTTACCCCATGTCACCATGCTTTCATTTAATATAAAAACATCACCTCACATTTTAGTTTAACAGTTTTTCTTTTAATAATTAGGATTTGAAAAACCCCCCTGGCAAAAATTTCTCACGGGCAACTTTAGAATGAGAAGAAAGCATTTTAAATTCCACTGGGTGAAGTATTTTACCCATAGTGATTTTAATTTTCACCTTATATTCAAAATCTCGCCCATTGATATCAAAGCCATTATTTTAAGATACTTTACTATTAGGTTATTAAAAAATCCTCGGGCCCACTTCACCCTCTCCTTTACTCACATTTCACATTTGCTATTTAAAATGTTCCAAAGAAGTGAAAATCTCATTCAATTTCACTCGTGCATATTTTATCTCTTCACCGAGCCACATTTCAATCCTTTGAAATGTTTTTCTTTTAAAAGAAAATGAAAACTTTTAAAAGAACTCAAACCATCGAGCCACTTTAAACACTTCAACGAATTATATTTAACCCATCTTGGGCCCACACGCCCACACGGCCAAATCTTGCCAGCCCCGTAAGTATTAATAAGCGAACAACTTGCATCCGTGAGATGGTGAGGAAGGGATGGGATTTGGATTCACTGCTTCATCTCGACCTTGGATTGATTTTCCCATTTTCCCTAACCCATTCACTATGCTCTTCACGTGCTCTGCAACTTGTTTACTCTAGTGGCAATTGATCCCCTGAAACATTTGATACATTTCACTGTGGGCGCTAGCTACCATCTCCCTGTGGAAATCATTCTCTACAACAGCTCCAATCAATGCTTTGTAGCAAAGAGAATCTTCTCTATTGCATGCCACTCACCTTGTTTCCTACAGCCGCTACTACACAGTGTCTAGAAATTTTCCTGAGATATCAAAAGACCCCTCAACTTGGCATGGTGGCCGAGTCTTTCTCTTTAAAATTTCCCTCTTTCACTTATTTTCTTGGGTGCATCCCCTGCAGAAATTGCTATTGGTGCACTTTGATGTGTTCCAGCCCACACCATAGCATCGAACCCTCTAAACTTTCATAGTGGTTGCATCTAAGATTCTTGCTCCACGTTTCTATTGCCAGATCAAACCAAAACTTCAACTACCATGGCGCCTAGTTGACTCGCTGGTTTCATTTGCTTGAAATTTTGTAAATTCTTTTCAACAAAAACTATTATGTGTATCCATGTTGGCATAGCATTTGAAATTTATTCTCCTTTTAAATGAGTTCTCCTTTATGCGTTGATGGATGCGTGTACCTTGTTTCACTCTTTCTTACCAATAGAATTTTGGAGTTTTCTTTTACCCCTCTTAGAACATGCTAACAGCATTTGCTTCAGAGTTTTTGAAGTTTCTTCAAATCTTCCTTAGGTATATGTAGCAATCATAGCACTCCCATGATATTACATTTAAAAGGGAATTCTCCATTTCATGTGTACTTTCCACTTTAGACAATGGCGGTGGCTTCCTTTCATCATTCACCTCATTCACTTTGATAGCCCTAACACATTCCAAGTCTATTTACTCCAAGAAAAACTCATTTTAGACCCTACTCTCAGCTACAGAATGTAGATATGCATTCACATAATCAAGGCACATGATTAGAGTAGCCTGTGAGATTTTCTTTTAAGTATCATAGAGTTCTTTAGGAAATCTAGCAAGATTAAATAGTGTTGTGACTTTATTCAATGGAAACTTCAATGCACTCATCCTTAGCTCGAACTCTTTTCCACCACTATATTTGGTGTATGTTCCATGCATTTTCATCTTTCGATGAGATGGCATTTCATTGAGGTTCAATGTTCAAACATTCTCAATATGTCACTACTTCCATATTTATATGCATGTCAAGCAAGGCACTTACAAGTACATATTCAATGTCTTGCAAGTCCTTCACACCAATGAGATCCATAATTCCCATAATATTTTCTCAAATATTGGTTGTAATCAAATTTTGATACAACTTGGCCTCTTCAATTGCTCTAGTGTTGTCATGTGCATTAATACTTGGTCTATGTTTACAATCATTGCAATCCCTGAGACAAAGTTATCTCCATTTATTATCACCGTCCATTTCATGACACAATTGTCATGAATACAAACATAATATCTTCATCTAACTACCCTGTTCAAAACAATTCATTTTATGTGATTGCAATATTACAACCCTTGCAATCTCACAACTAGGCAAGGCATGTCGGGTCCCCATGTGGGCCCAACTAAAAAAATGTTCATTTTCAAACAAATTTCATGCTCAATTCACTCAAAATTTCTCTATGAATGAATATGGAATGGAAGTTTGAAATGATTTGTCATTAAAATCCGCTTTCTGGCACATTTGAAGAATGAGCAAAACTAGCTAGGTGGGATCTGGAATCGACTTGGGAAACTAGTCAAACAATCTCATGAAATCATAAAAAATTGCAGGCATGTAGAGATTGGACCCAATAATGGAGTACAATAGACAACTCAACAAAAGGGATATTGAGGTGAAAGATATTCATTATCACAGTTGCTCAGTTGAACTTTCTGCAACAATAGCCTGTTCAAAATCAATTAAAACTCATCAAATCACCTCATTGAAAAAATAGCAAATCAACTCCTGGTGAGGTGCCACTAGACACAATATATAATTTTGGTATCGTAAGAATGTGTGAAAGAGGGATTCACTTGACTCATTACTTGTCAAAAAATATTGAAGGTCAAAGTTGACCTCCTTGAAAGGTTTCTGAAAATGCAAGTGCAAAGCTGAACAAATTGCATTTTCTTTTGACTTCAAAAAAATAGAAAATCAGGTCATGAGGCTCTACAACTGGACCACATAGCTCATGAATTCATGGATAATGAAGAGAAACAGTTCATTTGTCTTGAAAATCATCAAGTTGCAAAATGAAAGTTCGAACAGAAGGCCACTTTGCAAAATTGAAAGTTTGCAAACAACAAAAAAGTGCCAAAACCCTCCAACTTCATTTTTCAAAACCCTAAAAAAACTCATTGTGGGAAGCTAAAAATTAACATTCCTCCTCACATACGTCACATGAGTGTGTCTTGAAATGGGTTTTGCATGAAAATCAACTGGATCCAAAATATGACCTTTCAAAGTAGGTCACTTAGGCAGATTTTTTAGGTGCAGTTTTGAGTGTGCAAAGGTAAAGTTTTGAAATGGGAAATTCAAATTTAAAAAATTTGAGAGTTACAATAGTAGCTCCAACTGGGGATGAATTCCCCTTGTGGGAAAAGAAATATTCCATATCTCTGGGGATTAGACCAAATAATGATTCCATCAGGTGTCATCAAACTGCTCCTTTATTCAACCTTCTTTTTCAACTTCACTTGGTGACTCCAGGCCACCAAATGAAAAATGGGAGTCAGTATTTACCTCTATCAAACACCAATATCTTAAATAAACTGATCTCCCTCAACTCATTCTTGCTTATATGAAACCACAACAACATGAACAACTGCATTTGTGTAAACACAAGTATTAGGCTATCATTATACAAGTGGAAACACATCCCTTGTTTGACTCCATTGTCAGACATAAACCAAATCATATATGCCCCATCACTGTCACTCTCTTAATTTTCTAATTTTGCATCAAGTGGAAACATATAAAGATATTGATTAAGACCATATGAGAACTCGCTCTTAACACATTCACTAATCCTATTATAATGATCATGCTCAAAGAAGGTATCATGCTTAAAAAACAACATGGAATCATCTTGTGTGTTGAGAAAAGATTGCTCACACATTTGATACTCTTTCCATTCAATTGCATAACAAGTCATTTTATCATCATCCCATAGTTCAACCACATTATCATGTGTCTCAAGGTTTTGAAAATCATATTTATCAACACCCAAAATACTTTCATCTTCATTCAAATCATCGCATTTAGAAAAAAATTCAGCATCTAATGCATAAGCAGTGTCTTCCATCTCAAGTTCAACACCCAAATTGTCAGTATTCAACATGTTATAACAAAGAGAAGATTCAAAAATAGGTTCATATGAATTGAAAACTTTCATTTGCAACAAATTCATCATAGTGAGTGTTCGAAACACATTCACCAATACAAAAAGCATCACATTCAACATTATTTCTTGCTGCTCCAACATGAAAGTATGAAACATACTACTCATGAGAAGAATTGTGAATTTTAGGTCTAGGAAAAAGGTTCTCATATTCATCTATGTGATAGAAACAATCATATTCTTCATATGCAAACTCATCATAAAGAACTTTATCAGTTGTACCAGTATTTGTTTCTACCTTTCCACTTTCACACGCAACCATATTTTTGCTATTCTCATGCAAATGTTCAATGATAAATTCAAAATCAGTAAAAGGAATGGAAGAAGGTGAAGAGTCAAACAAGAAGAGAGTACCTTGTTCATCACTTTTGTTACCAACACATGCATTCTCCTCATAGTCAATTACTTGAACTGATTCATCCCATCAATATCTTTCAAACATATCTCCTTCTTTGTCCATACTGCTGCAACAATCTGCAGGGTCACATTCCTCACTGTCAAACTGAAAATCATTTTTTTTCTTCATTACTACTGTTTGGGAATGGTCTCTCCAAATGAAACTTATTATACATTTTGTCACTTGCATATGATACACTGACATTCCCAAGATAATTTTCTAAATCATCAAATTCCAATGTCTCATCATGAAGACTTGCATCAAAGCTACATTCACTTGTAGAATTGACATGATCAATTGTACCATAACATTGTTTATCACATATCTCTTCTCCAAAGAGTAAATCCAACTCATATTCTTCATCATGTTCTTGGCTCAGAAAACTTGGAATCCCATTGTTCTTTACGAGATCACATTCATTGATTGAAGGGGAAGCCTCATCAACACAATGTGAACTAAGATGATCACTCAAGAAATTATCTGCATCATTACAGCCTTCATCTAATATAGAAAAGTGGCTGTCTATTCCTACATTTTCAGAGAAAACAGAGGAAAATTCATATGTTTCATTCATTTCATCATGACTATTATGGTTGTAATCTTCATCTAGGTTTTCTTTCTCTATGAGCTGAACAAAAAAAGAATCTTCATTTCCAGATTATACACCACCATTGTCTTTTTCTATACCATCCACCTCTATTAGATCAAATCTAGAAAATGTACCATCACATAAGTTAGTTAGGAAATCACTTCCAATTTGTACTCTATCATTTCTCCAAGTACTAAAATCCATTTATATAGACACTTAAGACTTGGGGGCTTCAAATTAGCTAGCATGGTACTCAAACCTGGCTCATAATTCTCACAGAATAAATCAATGCAAAAATGCTTCATCAAGTCTTTATGATTTTGGTATAGAAAGCAAAAATTCCTTGAATCTATCATGAAATTCACAGGGAAATTCATCCTTAGATCACTTTATGTACTACAATGCATCAATAGGTGACATGGATTCAATTTTTCTTTCAGATTGCAATTCAAATTCCTCTTGGATATGAAAGTCCCTATTGTCTAACAAGTACACATTGTCTATTGATATTCCTTCAAACTGATCAATGAAAAGTATCTTAAACTCTCTCCATGAACATATGGAATTCCTTGGAAAGCTAGAAAACTAGTGTTTTGCAATACTTTCTAAAGTTATGACAAACAACTTCATCATAGCATCCTCATGGCCTATTTGATAGTTATCTATCAAATTAATGAAACTTTGTAAGTGATGTGATGTTGATTCAGACTTTTCTCCCTTGAATCTTGGTATGTTATGTATGACTTTAGAAGGAATGGTATTTGGGTAACCACTAATGGCACTAGAATCAAGGAGCCTATATCTTTTAGTGTTAAAACCTCTTTGAAAAATTGGTTGGGGATGATTATACACCATGGTTGCACTAGGAACCATACAAGGATGCATACATTGGTGCATTTTGATACACTTCTTTCAAATTTGAACTCTACACTACCCTATTCCTATTTTCATCATCATCTTAGAACACCACCATGAATAATTCAAATGCATCTAAGCCTAAGATCTATTTAGTGGG
This sequence comes from Sequoia sempervirens, assembly GCA_007258455.2. Classification (NCBI taxonomy): domain Eukaryota; kingdom Viridiplantae; phylum Streptophyta; class Pinopsida; order Cupressales; family Cupressaceae; genus Sequoia; species Sequoia sempervirens. Next base: position 91,553,341 of record VDFB02168118.1, read on the forward strand.
AGAATTTAAAACAAACATACTTGTCCAACACAATACATAGGCTAAAAATTACAATTCAGAAGTATGAAAACTTAATTTGATTGTCCTTTACCTTTATTAGTGTTAATCACTCAATAGGGAACCAAAGTTTTATTAAGGTGTTCAAATATGGTTTTCATACATAGATTTCTTGAAAACCAGAAGTGAAGAATACATGGAAACGTTGTAGCTACTACAAATTGTTTTAGAAATATTGTAGATCTGGAACTGTATTCACCTCTTCAATAGGTTCTTTTAACAGAGTTTCCACCTCTCTTCATAGAGGGTTGTACTTCAAACAACATGAAGTTCTTTCACAAATAAATCTCCTTCTGAGTTCCTTTCACCAGAAGAGCACCACATATCACAAAATGTTCATGTTCACTACAATAAATTTGTTCTCCAGGTTTGAAATCCTTCACTATTTGAACCAAATTTAGAATATAAAATAACTGACTCTATGAAATGACTCTTAAGGCTGGGTTCTTCAATATTTGAATGACTCTTTGATAAGGAAATTTGCAACTGAATTTATGAGTGCATTCCCCAGTAGAGTCGCCCTTTTTCTTCCTGACATGAACCAAATTGGACACCCATGAGGAATGCCTTATTGGTTTGATAATTCTTGCATCACTCAGTTTAGCAAGCTCTTCTTGCATTTTAGGTCTCAAGGTTGGATTAATAGGTCTCTGCTTTTTCCTAAAAGGTTTTGTATCAAGCTTCAATGGGATCTCATGCTGGAAATTTTTTTCCCTATAGGCCTTTCGATGATCATAATACCATGCGAATACATGTCTATATTTCCTTAATAAGGAAATTAACATAGTCCTCACATGTGCCTTCACTTTCTTACCAATGTCTACCTTCTCAGGAGCATTTTCTATTCCTAGATTTATTTCCTCTAGGTCTTCTTTATGTGTAGATGCTTGCTTAGCATTTGTTCTATTTGGGCCATCAAAGACCCTTTCAAGTGCAACTAGCCCCTTAGGAATTTTATTAGTTTTAAATTTCAAGAATTACTTCTTTACCAAACAATGTCTCCTTTCCATCAACTTCCATCACATATGAACTAAAGTCAATCTCTTGACCTCCATACCAGTCAATGTAGTGTGGGAACTTTAGAATTTCATTGTCATCCTCAAACACTTGCCAATTGCAAATGTTGTTAGGTACTGCAGGTCATGTTTGTACTTCAATTCTTTAGACACCATCAAAAGTCACATCATCTAGCTTTTCTGCAATATTGGCCAGTAAATCTGCTTTGACATTTTGTCCTCTCTCTATACAATCTATTCCAAAAGCAATGAATGCCTCAATAGTGTCCCAAACCTCATTTCTATATTGTCTCAATCTTTTTTTCTTAATGAAAAACCTAGACCTAACTTGGGAAACTACTAGCTCAGAATCCCCAAACACTTTTAATGATTTTATCCCATGTTTGGAAGCTAGCTTTAGACCAAGTAATAAAGCCTCATACTCAACAACATTATTCATGCATGCAAACTACAACAAAAGGGAGTACTTGAAAGTATTACCTTGGGGAGATATAAGGATGACCCCAATACCTGATCCTTCCTTTGAACAAGCTCCATCAAAATACAGTGTCCATAGAGCATCTTCTTGTGGTTCTTGCGAGACCTCTCTAAAAATTGGTGCAGGCTAAGTTTCTTCTTCTTCATGCTTCAACTCCTCCACATGAAAGGTGTCAATACCAGTGTCCACAAAGTTAATTATTGGGGGCTCTTCTATATGCTCAATCATATGTTGAAATCTTGATTCTCTAGAAATTTTGACATCCTTCTGATCAATTGAGAATGTAACAAATGATAAATCACACTGAATACTTCTCGCCATAGAAGCACACCACTGTCTTGAAAATAGTATTCCATAAGTTGGTGGAATATCCACCACCATAACACTCATGACTAGCTCCCTTTCAAGAAATGCAACCAGTTTATATGGGACCTTATGAATTACCCCGATTACAGGGACCTCTCTAGAATCCATGGCATAGCACTTTCCATAACTGCTATCAACCTTCAAGCCCATTTCCTCCGTTATCCTAATTGGCATAACATTATTTGAAGCACCAAAATCTATCATACAGTTCTTGAGTAGTTTCCCATCAATGATCAAGCTCAAAAAGAAAGGATTGACCAAACTAGGATTTGTAGTGATGGTGGTTACTAAATAGATCTCAGGGTTCTCATTAATTATTGCACCTTCCTTAGTATTCTTTTCTTTATTCTTACTTGTTTTAGGCGCATTAGCCTCTACTTTGTGTTTGCTACCCCCAAGTAATGTTGTTAATAACAACAATTGTTTTGTTTTTATGGTCATCAATCCTAATCATCTCAAGAAATGGGACTGTGAACAAGACTTGGGACAAGACCTGAAACATATCAATGGGAGAATAACTTGGCATCTCTAGAAGTACTATTTCCTGAGGGACTACCTTATCAGGTTGTTTATCAATCTTTTCAATGATAGGATTCAACTCTTTGGCCTTCATATCCTGATGTGTAGCTTCAGTAGTAACCTTTGATTAGATACCTTTCTTAGCCCAAATTCTCATTTCTTTAGCTTCTTTAGGCTTGGTCTCTTCCTTCTTTCTCTTTTTCTTGACTCTTTTATTGCCTTCATTTTTCTCTTTAATGAACAAGCCTCTAGGATGGCCTTGGTTTCCACTCACCACCTTATTCCTTAGGTGGAGATCACTTCTTGCTTGAGCTCTAGCAACCAGTGCAATTGTATATTTCTCTATTTCCTCATTTGAAGGTCTTCTTAGGGAAACACTACATGCCTCAAGATTATAAGCAATGTATTCATCTTCTCTTTTCTCATCTAAAAGTAGTTTTTGATGGTGCAAAACTACTTCATGTCTTTGCACATCCACATCTAGCACGCTTAGCGCTAGCATTATGCTTTTGTATTATATCCCTTTCTAATCTATCCTTTTCTCTCCTCTTCATGGCTTGCATTCCTAGATCTAAGGAGTACTCATTTATAATAGACTTCATAAAAAACTCCCCCTCTCATTAGAATTATTATCACTAAAGTCCAATAGATTCCTTTCACATTCTGAACTAGAATTAGAACACATTTCATGTTTACGGGTGGGATGAGGGGTAGACTTACCTTTTCCCGCATCTTTCACTTTTATCCATTTCCCGCATAAGTTCATGTTATTAGATAGTTCACCTTCCAGCTTTTATTCTAGATGCTTCTTCATGTGGCCTCACATTCCTCTCATTTGAACTTCAATCTTCTTCATGTTCATCACTTTCTTTGATTTCTTTATAAAAAAATTCTTTACTTCAATATCCTTAAACACTAGCCCACCTTGGTGTAGAGATGTCAGAGTCATCATGTACAAATTCCTTGGGACAAATTAGGAGCAATTTTGTTATGCTCTATGCAAATTTCAATAGATATTTAGAGCTTGAGAACAACTTTGACACATACGACATGCATTTGCATAAATTTTGAACACAAGCTTTGGAGACTAATGGGTGGGAAACTTATCAAGAATGTAGGTGAAATATTTAACAAAGATATGAGCTAAATTTAGTATACGCTTTTATTTGACTGACTCTATAAGTAAATATCAAGATATAACATAGTGAACTATGATAAGGCATTCTGGAGAACTTATAATTGTAAAGCTTACATCCCTAGTAGAGTCACCATCCTGTTGGTGTTCCAAATCAACCAGTTAAATGAATGCTAAAGAATTAGCCGATTTCTTATACTCAAACTCAAAGAGGGATTTGTCCAACTAATAAGATTTAGTCAAAGAATGAGAACTTCTACACTTCTAGCTCCATGGGACCAAGGTGGGTCAACCTATACAATTCCTAAACATGCAATTCAACTATGCACAAACATTTCTTTTATAGCAAATAACTCCCAATTCAATTACACCAAAGAAAGTATTGACAACTTCAAATTTGGCTAAATTCTGGGTGAATCAACACTCACTCGGTAATTGGGAGGCAAAACACTAAACCTCAACCAAACAGCAAGGATTTAAAATGATTTTGAATTTAAACTATTTATGAGAAGGCACAAAGCTAAAGATAGATCAGTGACTAATTTTGGGACATGGAGTCAAATTCATAAAATGAATTCATCAGCAAATGAACAACAACCAGTGGATTTAGAATGTTAATGCATTACATCAACAAGTTACATCACCAAATCCAACCTGTACACTTGAAATCACAATTATGTGCTCAAATTATTTTAACCATTTCAATGAAACAGAACCATGACAGAAAAAACAACCTCTAGAAATTTGAGATGACAAACTCAAACATACTTGGTATTATTGAATTCATATGATTTAATATGTACAAAGTAGGAGCCAATTTCAAGAGATTTATGATTTTCTTACACAAACGAGCTGATATTTACTCATGAAATCAATAATTACTATTTACAGACTCAGTTAATAACTCAAATTCAACATTTCTCTATCTACCCAGCCCCATACAAGAATTTAGAACCCTTTACAAATGAGAATAGAAGAGAAGATATAGCAAAATAGAAGGTTCAATAAGTTAATCTATTGAAGACCACTAGAAACTTCTTTCCCATTGATCAACAAAATGAAAAGAATCTCTCCTCTCTCTTCCTTGCAATAAACTTTGATTCTATTTCTACTTGCATACCAATTTGCAACAAAAAAATACCCCACTATGAAAAATCACCTCCATTTTCCCATCAGTGTGAAAATATCTCTGCTCGTATTTCTACCTTAGTTGAGTTGTACATTAAATTTGCACTTTCCAGCCAACAAAATATTCCTACTTTTGTACTACAACACCTTAATAGCCTTTTGATTATAAATTGAATATTAAATTCACTTTACTCATACTATTCCCCCTGTTCCATTTTAGATTGCAACTCATGTTAAATTCCCTTTAAAATGAAAACATTTAAATGTTGCATTAGGAAACACTTTATTCACCTTGCTCATTTAATATTTCATGGGCCCTTTCCATATCTTGCATTTTATTGGGAAAACTTTACCTCATGTCACCATGCTTTCATTTAATATAAAAAATCGCCTCACATTTTAGTTTAACATTTTTTCTTTTAATAATGAGGATTTTAAAAATCCCCCCTAGCTAAAATTTCTCACGGGCACCTTTAGAATAAGAAGAAATCATTTTAAATTCCACTGGGTAAATTATTTTACCCATAGTGCTTTTAATTTTCACCTTATATTCAAAAGCTCACCCATTGATATCAAAGCCATTCTTTTAAAATGATTTACTATTAGGTTATTAAGAACAACCTTGGGCCCACTTCACCCTTTCCTTTACTCACATTTCACATTTTCTATTTAAAATGTTCCAAAGAAATGAAAATCTCATTCAAGTTCACCTGTACATATTTTACCTCTTCACTGAGCCACATTTCAATCCTTTGAAACGATTTGCTTTTAAAAGAAAATGAAAACTTTTAAAACAATTCAAATGATTGGGCCATTTTATAAAACTTCACCTATTTATATTTAACCTATCCTAGGCCTGCACTACCACATGGCCAAATCTTGCTAGCCCTACAAGTCTTAACATGTGAGCAACTTGCATCCTTGAGATGGCAGGGAAGGGATGGGATTTGGATTCATTGCTTCATCTTGACCGTGTGTTGATTTCTCCTCCATTTTCTTGAATCCATTCATTATGCTCTTCACGTTCTCTACAACTTGTTTCCTTTGGTGGAAATCGATTCACTAAACCATTTGATACATTTCACTATGGGTGTTGGTTGCCATCTCTCTATGGAAACCATTATCTACAATAGCTCCAATCAATGCTCTGTAGCAAAGAGAATCTTCTCTATCGCATGCCACCCACCCTATTTCCTATAGCCACTACTACACATAGTGTAGAAATTTTCCTGAGATATCAAAAGACCCCTCAGCTTGGCGCAGTGGCTGAGTCTTTCTCTCTAAAAGTTCCCTCTTTCTCTTATTTGCTTGGGCACATCCCCTGCATTAATTTCTATTGGCACATTTTCTTGTGTTCCATCCCACACCATAGCATTGAACCCTCTAAGCTTTCATAGTGGTTGCATTTAAAATCCTTGCTCCACATTTCTATTGCCAGATGAAACCAAAACTTCAAATACCATGGCATCTACTTGACTCGTTGGTTGCATTTTCTTGAAAGTTTCTAAAGTCTTTTCAACAAAAACTATTGTGTGTATCCATGTTGGTGTAGCATTTGAAATTTCTTCTACTTTTAAATGAGTTCTTCTTTATGCATTGATGGATGTGTGTACCCTATTTCACTCTTTCTTACCAATAGAATTTTGGATTTTTCTTTTATCCCTATTAACACATGGCAACTACATTTACTTGAGAGTTTCTGAAGTTTCTTCAAATCCGCCTTAGGCATATGCAACAATCATCGCACTCCCATTAGATTTCATTTAAAAAGGCATTCTCCATTTCTTGCATACTTTCCACTTTATATAATGGTGGTGGCTACATTTCATAATTCACCTCATTCACTTTGATAGCCCTAATGCATTCCAAGTTTGTTTACTCCAACCAAAACTCTTTCAGACCCTAGTCTCGACTAGAGAATGTATATACACATTCACATAATCAAGGCACATGAATAGAGTATCCTATGATATTTCCTTTTAAGTATCATAGAGTTGTTCAAGCAATCTAACAAGATTAAATAGTGTTGTGACTTTATTCAATGGAGACTTCAATGCACTCATCCTTAGCTCAAACTCTTTTCCACAACTTTATTTGGTGTAGGTTCCATGCATTTTCATCTTTTGATGAGATGACATTTCATTGAGGTTCAATTTTCAAACATTCTCAATATGTTATTACTTCCATATTTATATGCATGTAAGGCAAGGAACTTACAAGTACATCTTCAATTCCTTGCAAGTCCTTCACACCAATGAGATCCATAATTCCCATAATATTTTCTCAGGTACTGGGTGTAATCAAATTCTGATACAACTTGGCCTCTTCAATTGCTCTAGTGTTGTCATGTGAATGAATACTTGATCCATGTTTGCAATCATTGCAATCTATGAGACAAATTTATCCCCATTTCATATCACCATAATTTTTATGACACAATTGTCATGAATACAAACATAAAATCTTCATGTAACTTCCCTGCTCAAAACAATTCATTTGATGTGATTGCAATATTACAACCCTTGCAATCTCACAACTAGGCAAGGCGTGTAGGGTCCCCATGTGGGACTAGCTAAAAACAATTCATTTTGAAATAAATTTTATGCTCAATTGACTCAACACTACTTTTTGAATGAATCTGGAATGAAAGGTTGAAATGGGTTGTCATTAAAATCCACTTTCTGGCGCATTTGAAGAATGAGCAAAACTAGCTAGGTGGGCTCTAGAATCGGCCTAGGAAATTGGTCAAATTATCCCATGAAACCATAAAAAATTGTAGGCATGTAGAGATTGAACCTGAGAATGGAGTGCAATGGATGGCTCAAAAAAAGGGATCTTGAGTTGAAAGATATTCCTATCAAAGTTGCTCAGTTGAACTTTTGGCAAAAACAACCTGTTCAAAATCAATTAAAATTCATCAAATCACCTCATTGAAAAAATATCAAATCAACTCCTGGCAAGCTACCACTAGACATAGTATACCATTTTGGTACAGTGAGCATGTGTGCAATAGGTCTTCACTTGAATCATCACTCGTCAAAAGATATTGAAGGTCAAATTTGATCTCCCTCAAAGGTTTCTGAAAATTCAAGTGCAAAGTTGAACAAATTGCATTTGCTTTTGACTTCAAAAAAATAGCAAATCAGGTCACGAGGCTCTGAAACTTTACCACATAGCTCACAAATGTATGGATAATGGAGAGCAGCAATCCATTTTTCTTGAAAATCATCCAATTGCAAATTGCAAGCTCGAACTATAGGACCCTAAATCTACATTGGCTCAAAAACAAAAACCCTTAGTATTGTTAGTAAACCAAAGCAAATAAAAGATCCCCTATAAGATTCATCTAATCACAAGAATAAAGCCAAAGAAACAAGTAAAACATAGAAAGACATCATTCTAATAATCAAACTAGCATCTTATAGTGGATTGGTGCTTCTATGGAAAGAAGCCCTTTCCCAATCCTTGATTAAGCTCCATGATATGATATTTTCATGATCAAGATGATGGATAAGAAAAATCAGTTCTTCAATGAAGAGTGACTTTGCATATGATTTGAGGATGAAATTGTGGAGATGATTGAGGATTTGCTTGAGGATGAAACCTCTATTTGTAGATTTTCAAATGCTGAGTGTTGAAGAGGGACCAATGTGGGACTAAGAAACAGGCCAATGAAAAGAGGCCACTTGTCATCATGTGAGTGGTTGATGCATGTGCAAGATTTGGGAAATGTGCCCAAGAGGGGGGGGAATTTGAATTCAAATTTTGCAATAAATTTAGAGAGGGGGACAAGAAAAAGCAATAAATGCAATGTTGGAGGGACAAATCAACTTGTCATGATTTTCAAATTTGAGGGCCATGTTGAGTGAAAATGAGAGTTTTAATAAATCAATAAATTGATTTATTTGTGCAAGTGGCTAAATCTAGAGAATGCCAGTGGGTAAGATTAGCATTTAATCATGGTTAGATTAAATTAATGATGATTAGGATGTTTGACCAATTTGACATGATTTAGGGATTTAAATCAAATCAAAGTGAGATGAATGATGATTTGAGTTTTAATTAAATAAATGATTTATTTATTTAATCAAAGAGGGAATGATAGGCTTAAATCAAATAAAGTTAATTTATTTAATTTAAATGGATGATGAGCCTGATTTTCCTACTGAATGGATCAATGTGAATTTGATTTATGAATGAGCAGATGCATATGCATAATGCTAATTTTGCGTGTCTACACTTTTCCCCTCTTTGAAGCAATGTACTTGTTGCGTTGTTTCAAAGAATAAACTTGCCACAATCAAAATCAATTTTTTTTTAATTTTTCGGATGCCCCAGCAGAAAGAAGTACACTGGTACATTGTTTCCCCCTCGAGAGATCGAGTGAAAAGATTCGATTTGAGGGTCCATCTCTTGATAAAGAGGTTCAAAATGGATGGTTATGGACGATAATGCAAATGAGATGATTTCAAGATGCTTAGAATAACAAATCTATATTATCCTAAACAACTTAAATGATGATATGATATGAGATGGATGAGATTGATGATGTGATATGTTGTGATTATGCAATGGATGATTTATGAGATGCTTAGACTAATAGGTCCATATTATGATGGTGAACACGCATGTGAGATGATATGCAGAATACTGATGGTTTATGGATGCAAGATGAATGCATAATGGATGCATGATGGATGCATGATGAATGCATTGGTGATGATGATGTTAGTGCAGAAATGAGATGATGACAAGAGGATCCAACAAGTCCATGATCAAATGAGATTTTATTAGAGACGATGATGGATGATGATGATGATGATGAATGATGATAATTTTCTTATCAAGGATTGGGATTTTAAAAGGGCTACTTACCTTATGTTTGATTACACACGTAGATACGATGCATCAAGGTATAAAGAACCAGGATGGCATTGTACCTAGTGCGATGGACTTTGACTCGACAAATAGATAGGAGTATTCTTGTTCACACTTGACATACGGAAACCTTGCTAGGACGTACCTAACAAAGAAAGTATTCACCAAGTTATTTTACAAGAACATCCAACAAGCACAACAGATAAAAGATAATGATCATTGCCCCATTCCTATCTCTCTAAATCCTTCATTTGGATATCATCGAGAGGTCCTTGGAATGAGCGCAATAAGATAAATCAAAAGAAAAGATCAAGTACGCAAACAAGCCAATGTTCTTCATACCTTCAGCCAAAGGGATTTGTTTTGATAGGATAAGAATCCAAAGTGATATCCAAAATGATGCCCATTGTCGGAACGATATATCCTAGGACATGCATTGTATAGGATGATGATTATTTGATAAGTTGATTGATAGGTTGTCGATATAAGGTTGACTAACATGTTTGAAAATGATCAAGAGTTTGATTTTGTTTCAAAGGTTTGTCTCAATTTTGATTTTACGATTGAAGCTTGCTTTTGCTGACTGCTATAATTATTTATGTTTGTGTTGCCAAAGGATGAAGGTGACGATCAGTTTATTATGGATGATTAATTATTGCGGGTGCAAACGAGATGAGACAGATGGATTTTTTCAAATATTTGGATGTTTTTGACATTTTGAAATGTTTTGAGGCTGTTTTCTTTTTGTTTTTGGTGTTTTTGGATTTTTCAAATGTTTTGATTTTCAATTTTTCAATGATTTTGGGATTTGTGAGATTTTATGAATGTTTTTGGATTTTGATGTCTTTGAATGTTTTTTTTGGATTTTGATGTTTTTGGATGTTTTGGGATTTTGATGTCTTGGGGGCTGATCAAAGATTTAGCCTTGCCTACATTTAAGCTCAAAGACGATGTAGTTCGGATGCCAATGTTTTTGATATTTTTCTTGTTTTTTGAGTGTTTTTGGATTTTTGATGATTTTTGAATGTTTTTGGATTTTCTGATTTTTTTATGTTTTTGTATTTTTGCATGATTTTGATGATTTTGATATGGATGTGTGATGATATCAGTTCTCTGTTTTGGATTTTGTTGAAAATCAAGCTAAGGTTGACTGATCGAATCAATGGATTGATGATGATGATAACATTGTTAAGGATACACAACAATGCAATGATAGATTGATCAGGGTTGATGACGATAACATTGTTGAGGATGCACAACAATGCGAGGATTGATGATGATAACATTGTTGAGGATGCAACACAAGGATTGGGAATGATATCCCAAGATGATGATTTTTTTATTGGATTTGATTGATCATGATTGATGAAGCTTGGTTTTGAACAAAAGATGTTTGGATGATTTGATGTGACGTTTGAAAAGGTGTGTTAGATGCGACTGATATTGATTGTTTGGGTCAATGTTCGATTGAAGATGAAGCTTGATAAGGAACATTTGCTTGTCAAAATATGTCATGGGCTAGTGATTAGGATTTTGGATCACAACTATTTCACCAATTTGGTTTCACGTTTGCCAATGTTCGGATAGCCACATAAGTTGGAGGACATAGATCAAGATTTATTCTCGAAGCAAGATGTAAATATCTACCCCCAATGTCTAGCAATGTATGGAATATGATGGATGAATGCTCGGATAGGTGTACGGATGGATGGATATAGATTATCTTGTGATAAGATAAGGTGTTTGGATAAAGAATGCTCATTGGATAATGCTTCATGGCTCAAATAACGCTGCATAGGATAGGATCAATGAAAATGACCCATGTCAAGATGTCTACCATAAGCAAGTGCAAAGTGTGCCCCAAAATTTCATCATGATCAAGATAACTCGGATGATGGATGCAGATGGATGAAAATGGATTGGATCAATGGTTTATGGATGAAATGGATTTATTATGGATAAGATGGATGGAATGCTTGATTTATTATGGATGGGATGAGATGCTTTCAACTGAAGTGGTGCACATAGATGCTCGATTCTACACATGATGCCTGTTTGCCAGGTTTTTGTCATGGTCTTGCCCAAAGCGCTGCACATGCAGTTTTCACTAGAGGATGATTTTTTTCTTTACTGTTTTCAATCCTTTTTCTGATTTTTTTGGATTTTCATATTTTTTGATTTTTTTTTGTATTTCCTGAAAGATTTTAAGCTCATGCTGAATCATAAGGTGTTGTTGATGTAGATGCCCCTGTCATAATGTGCCATCGATATCCTGCTTGAAGGAGTTGCTTTGCTAAGATACGTGCACTTGAATACAACTTTTGAGATTTTTGATCTGCTTCGTTGATACCGGAGTTAACTTTGTCTTTGTCTGCACATTGCGATAGAGTACCTTCAGAATCCTTATGATGAAGGGCCATTGCCAATACATGGTCAATGTGAGAATTGGATATCTTGCGTGGAGGCATGGATGGAGTGTGTTTAGGGATAAGCGATGGATTGGTTGACAGCTTGGAATCTTTGATTCTCCAAACTTGGGAAGATGAACAATGATGGGTGGATACGAAAGTGTGCGTGGAATTAGGACCAACTGCTTGATATACCTTGTACATTGCTTGGAAAGCCTGCTTTTTCTTTTTTGGACGTCTTTGATGGATACTTTTCCCTCTTTTATTTTGCCCCATAGTTTCTTTGATTGATGGAGTTTGGTAGGGATGATCTTTCTTTGTATTTTTTGGTATCCATTTGTATTTGATTTGTTCACAACGCTTTCCAACTTATTTTTCTTTGATAACGTTCTTCATACTTTGATTCAAATCTTTCTTTTGACGTTGGTCCCAATTCGTGGATGGGATGATAGGTGGATGAAGATTCATGGCGTGGCTAGTTGTAGTATTGGCAATGGTTTCACCATAAGGATTCTTTGTGCTCCCTATATTGACGCTTGCTTGAGACGAAGTTTCCCCCAGTATGGTGGAAGTAGTACCTTCATGCTTTGATTATGCCTGTTCTAAGAGCTCATGTTTAGAGTGCATTCTCTGATAAATGACCATTGTAGATGACATTGTTTCAATTTTCTGCTCTACTAACTATGGATTATACTATTTTTTTTACTTATTTCCTTGAGTGGATAATGTTCGATATCTTTATTCATGATTTCCTCAATTTGAGTTTGGGATATATCTGATCTCGATGTTGAAAGCTCAATTTGATTGTAGGAGTTAATAATCTGCTCTTTTTGTGTAACAAAATTTTGTTCTAGATGAAGATCAACTACGTGTCCATCCATAGAAAGCATCTCATGGGTAGATGGGGGGGTATGTGCTACATGGATATGATCATCTTTTATAGATAGGAGAGTGTCCATTAGATTATTGTAGTATCTTGAAGATACAAATTCTTGATCTTGAATGATTTCAGGGTTGCTTTCGACATGCTTTGGATCAAGTTTCTAGCATGGATCAGTTTCAAAGGATGTATTGCTTATAAAAGGTTCTTGGATGTCATCATTAGACATGGTAAGTGGTTCAGTATCTTCAATTTTCAAGTTCAGGGTTCTTTCAGTATCTGTAACCATGAGGTCAAAGGGGGTCAACATGTCTTGGAAAGGATCATTGCTAGACCTTGGTGAAAGATTTTGATCTTGCTTTTGAATAAATTCTTGAGATATGTCCTCTAACTAATAAGGTGATATAGAGACATTTTCAACATGATCATAGGTGAACGGATCATGCATTATGTCAATAGGATCAAATAATCCTAACACTCCTTGAAAGAGATCACCAAAAAAGTGGCTCTTGATGTATAGCGAGTTGATCATAGAATGGGGTGGAAACATCTTCAAGGTGCTCATCAATGGAGAGATCTTGATCATTGCTTTTATCAATTGTGATAGAGGGATTTCCAATGTCTTTAACCATAGGATCAAATGATGTTGACATTTCTTGAATTGGATCATTATTGGTTGGTGGATTTTGATCATGATTGAAAAGTGACTCCTGACATATGATGATTTGATCATTGGATGAAGTAGACACAACTTCAAGGTGCTCAGTGATGGATTGATCTTGATCATTGTTCTCAACAGTTGTCAGTTTTTCTGTTTGTGCTTGCATTTGTTGGGTAACTTGAGTGGCTTGGGTAGCTTGAGAGGCTTGAGTGGCTTGGATAGCTTGAGCGGTGTGGGTAGCTTGAGTGGCTTGTGGAGCCACCTGATATTGTTGAAGCACTTATTGGTAGGCTTGATGTGCTTTTAGCGCAATGTTACGATATTGACTTATTGCACTTGGTTTTGGTGGTAGTGGTGGTGTATTTGGAATCATGTTGGATGCAGTGATGGGTAGTTGAGATAGTTTTGAAGTGATCATAGTGGTTTGTGATATGATGGGTTTGATCGAGGTGATAGGAATGGTCAGAATGACCGAGGTGATAGGTCTTTGGGAGACCATATTTTGATTTGGGATCAACATTGTTGTTTGATTGAATACCATCTATTGGTGCGATGTCGATCGCATATTCAAAGGATTTGATGTGATGGCTTGATTGGTGTTAGGTGGATTGATTTGGATGGAATGATTGGTGCTAGGTAAAGGGGGAAGCCCTAAACCAAGGAATGATGTTGATATGGGTAATGGTGGTGGAGATGTCTCTTGGCATAATGACTCAACTATTTTGGTAAGTGTAGCAATTTGATCTAGCCAAATTTTTTCTTGATTTCGATCTTGACTCCCTTGATACAGTTGATTTGGCTTTTGTTTAAGCAGATTTGGAGTGTGTACTTGTGTTTGATTTTGGACAATGTTTTGATTTGGGATGACACTCAGATCTGGCATGATAGGTTGAAATTGACCATTGTTCATGTTTGGAATATTTGTATGATTTGTAAATGTATCCATCCCAAAGTTTGTCAGATTCATGTTTCGAAAACTTGTGCTTGGTACCTTCTCATTTGGCTTGTAGGGATTTGGTGGGATGACGTTGTTCATTTGAAGGCTCATGCTTTGATTGTTCACTTGACAGACTTGTAGGTTTGGATTTAGATATACCATTGGGAAATGTGTTTGAATCTTGGATTTGGGCATACTTACACTTTTTGTGCCATTGGCATTTGTAGAAGGTAATGATCCCATGTACAATTTGTATAGATGTGAGTGTTGATAATCAATCGGCGTTGTAAGGCTTTGAAAGTTCATTTGATTTGGATTACTCATGATGTGTGGATCAAGTTTGTATTCCATGTTCTCCTTGTGTTTTGACCTTGTTGCAAAAATGACTTCTAAGGTTCTTAGGACAAATGACGAGATGATAGACGAAAGGTGTAAATGATGAGTGTTGAGTGTCTTAGGAACTTTGGATCAATGCTAGACTTAGGGTTTGATTTTGATTGTTTAATTTGGATGATGAACTTTTAAACCATAAGATGTTGGATGTGATCTTAGGATGAACTTGTTCAAATAATTTCTAATTCAATTAAATGTATGAGAAAGGATGCATTCCCATACACCTAACTAAACAAGGTGATTTTGATTGTGGTGATTTACCCAAGTCTAAAATGATGTTTTCAAAATCTCTAAAGTTTTTTGGTAGGATGGGATGATAAATGTTTGGATGGATGAAATGTTTGATGTGATCCTAAATGAACCTAGGAAGGACTTGTTTACCAGGCCAAGATAGTGAAGAACATGCCTTTCTCTAAGAGTAATTCAAAATCAAAAGACCAATGTTTGCATGAAAACCATATGACCTAAAGATGCCAAGCACATATGTGGGGTCTAATTGATTTAATATTTGCTTAATGGATTCATTTTACCACAAACACACTCTTGATTAGCTTTTGAATCTAGATGTCTAATGTCTCAAGTTTCCCCTTATCCCACAAAGTGTATTATGTGGAAACCAAGGAAATTTAAGGCGAGTTACCTAAAGTTGACTTTAGTAGAAGCAAATCGAGATGAAATCCAAATGTTTAGATGCCTCTAAGGACACGAATCCCAAGGGAAAGCAATAACATGTGAACTTGTTCAAGGATATTTGCCTCTCCTAAAGGGTTTACAATTTTGATGATTCATTAAATGTTGGTTTTCCAATGTTTTCAATTAAAGCATTGTGTTTTCAAACCACAAGCAATATGACATCCTAGCTCAATTGGTACATTTTTCTTGGTGGGCTTGCATCATGCCCTTCATAGAAGAGATGATTTTACATGCAACCAAGGATAAAATATAAAGGTATGTTAAGAATGAAGTCTTAACCTCTATATTTCAACCAAGATCAGACATGGCAAGTGACTTCTTAGAATCTCAGTTCCAGTGCACCACTTTGATAAACATGCTCAATGGATCAATAGGCCACTTCAAAACAAGGGTTCTAGTTTAGACTTTCCATTCGTAGGAGTTGACCCAACATGGCAAGAGTCCCCTTTCGGATCCATCTTGTCAGAGTCAACCACGTGATATTGGCATTTCTTCCAATATCCACATTTATATCCCGGCTGGAAATACTCTCGGGTTCAGAGTGTTACTGGTTGAGTCGTTCCCTTGGGTGAGTACTTTTTCCCCAAGGCAGGCCCTCTAGGATAAACAAAAGCAAGCAAAGGAAAAATTCATAACTCAATCAGTCTTTGATGACTCAAAGAAAGAGAATATACACGATGATGCTCTACTCACACTAGCACAAGATGTTCAATTTTAAACCCAAATTGAAGTGTGTATGGGCAATTATTTACGCAACTTAATGTCACCAAAAGCATTTTGATTCTCATGATCACTTTGAGGCACGAGAGAAGCGCATACGTCTTTTGATGATATTACTTTGTGTAAATAATTACAAAACAATAAAAGCACACATTCATTTTATCCTTCAAAGTAATGGTTTGATTCATTTTAAGCACCAAAGGAAAGATGAAGATTGCTTGTTTGGTTTTAGCCCAAATTGAAATATAGTAGGTGTCTAAGTTTCAATTTTAACCCTTTGCAAATGAAAAATCAAAGTGTTCTTTTTAGACCCAAACGAAAGTTAGTGTCCTAAAAAAGAAAGATAACAATTTCGTGAAGAAGTGTTAAACAAACACTTAAAGCGTTTTAAAAACACTTTGATTTTTCAAAATATCCTCCTTCTTTCATTTTCCTTCGCTAGCCTTGTCTTCCTCCCTTTCCTTCATTTGTACCTTCAAGAAATCCTTTGTTTGCTTTTGTACCTCCTTCATTAGTATTTGTACCTTTAAAAAGAAAAGACAATTATGTGAGGATTTAGAACATTGAATTCATTTTAATCATTAATACAATTCATTTTATTAATGTCATTAAGTCCATGAATCTTTCAAAAGTACCCTCCTAATTTCAAATGTTGGATATAACAATCACAATGATTTGATGAACTTTTGCAAGCTAAAACTTTAATGCTTAAGTGTGTGACTTATAAATAATTTTGGCACTTAAGTCAATATCTATGCTTTGACTTTACCAAAAATCTACCCATATCGCAATCATGATACTTTATGTTGGGACCCAAAGCCAGAGATAACAATCATGGGTGATGCAAATTTGAAATATGAAATGCCCTTCCCAACCAATGGTACTCAAAAAGACAAAAAAAAAAAGCACATTTGTCAGACTTCTATGCAATAAAGGCATAATTTCAAATAGCTAAGGGTAGACTGCACTTGAGACAAGTGCGCCAGCGAGGAAATAAATACAGCCACCCCTTATTCAATGAAGACATATTTCAAACCGAAACATTTTCTAGCTTGTACGAACATCTAATATTGAAGGAATCACGTCCTGCAATCATTAACGAATGAAAGACTCCAAATCCGCACTTTCTCTTGTTTGCAGCTGCTCCAAATACGTGCATGAACATTCATCAATCAATTGAAAATCAATATTGACGGGACACATGAGCTGTTTGAAAAAATGATTCACGGAAATGTGGTCTCATGGAATACAGATTCAAGCAAATGCATTTGGTGGGAGTGAATTTGAATGAAGAAGCTTCAACAACTTTCAAATAAAATGCAAGTTATGAAAGCATAAACAAGACACGTGAAATGTTTAACAAATATGAAATATAAACAAAAGCGTGTGGACTATTTGACAGTCCAGAAGCATGGACAAAACATGTGAACTATTTGACAGATGGTGTGGAAGCATAGACAAGGCGCGTGAACTATTGACAAGAAGCTTTAGAGAGATGGCTCATGTGCAGCAAGGATTTGATGAAAAAACTTTAGGCACTTTAAAGCAAATTCCATTGGCAGGTGTATTCCTCAAGCTATGCTAGCATCGACCCAGCTTGCATGAAAAAATGAGAATGGATGCTGAGCTCAAGTTACAAATGGGATCATTGTGGTGGTTGTGGTCCTAGATAAATACAATAAAAAATAACTATTCCTCATTCTTAAACGAAGCAAACACTTGATCTTATGGGGGGATTGGTGCTATTTTGATATGGAAAATAGCCCTTTCCCAACCCCTTTAGATAAGCTAATGATAATGATGGACAAGATCATTTCTCAAATGAAGAGAGTGACCTTGCATGATCTTGGAGATGAAATGCTAAGATTGTGGAGTGATGGTGGGAAAAATCAGTTCTCCTGAAGAGAGTGACTTTACATGAGTGATTGTGGAGATGATTGAGGATTTGTTTGAGGATGAAACCTCTATTTGTAGATTTTCAAATGCTGAGTGTTGAAGAGGGACCAATGTGGGACTAAGAAATAGGTCAATGAAAAGAGGCCACTTGTCATCATGTGAGTGGTTGATGCATGTGCAAGATTTGGGAAATGTGCCCAAGAGGGGGCAAAATTTGAATTCAAATTTTGCAATAAATTTAGAGAGAGGGACGAGAAAAAGAGCAATAAATGCAATGTTGGATGGAAAAATCAACTTGTCATGATTTTCAAATTTGAGGGCCATGTTGAGTGAAAATGAGAGTTTTAATAAATCAATAAATTGATTTATTTGTGCAAGTGGCTAAATCTAGAGAATGCCAGTGGGTAAGATTAGCATTTAATCATGGTTAGATTAAATTAATGATGATTAGGATGTTTGACCAATTTGACATGATTTAGGGATTTAAATCAAATCAAAGTGAGATGAATGATGATTTGAGTTTTAATTAAATAAATGATTGATTTATTTAATCAAAGAGGGAATGATAGGCTTAAATAAAATAAAGTTAATTTATTTAATTTAAATGGATGATGAACCTGATTTTCCTACTAAATGGATTAATGTGAATATCATTTATGAATGAGTAGATGCATATGCATAATGCTAATTTTGTGTGTCTACATGAACAGTACGTCACTTTACAAAACTGAAAGTTTGCAAATAGCGGAAAAGTGCCAAAACCCTCGAGCTTCGCTTTTCAAAACCATAACAAAACTCATCATGGGAAGCTGAAAATTGAAATTCCTGCTCACATATGTCACACGAGTGGGTTTTCAAATGGATTTTTCATGAAAATCAACTGGATCCAAAATATGATCTTCCAAAGTAGGTCACTCAGGCATAATTTTTATGTGCACTTTTGAGTGTGCAAAGGTAAAGTTTTGAAACATTTGGGCACTTCAAATTTACAAAATTTGAGATTCCCAACACACATGTCATCATCATCATGATTTTCTTCATTAGGAAGAACTTGTTGGTGATATGCATTTTCCTTTTTCCTTTGGTCGTCCACATCAAGTTTATGAGACTCCACATTAGATGAGCATTAATCATCAAAAAAATCATACTTACTCGTAATAACATTTAATTCAACATCATCTTGATGGGAATGATCATAATCATCTAGTACACCTTGTTCATCCTCCACCAATTTTGCAACTACACATTGGTGAGGAGAGTGGTGCAACTGAAAAACCATGCACCAAGGAGCTTCATCGATGAAATTTGTAGAGTGCTTTTGTAAGCGATCAGGTATGACCTAATATTTTGTATTTTTCTAATTATTGTGGATTGGATTTCCATTTTTCCAATTGGTATTGTAATGATAATCTTGGAGCCTTGGATGATTTTCATTCTTTTGGAACTGTTGCTTGTTATTCCACAACCCCTTTTCATTTTATGCAATAGTATATTTAATATCTTTGAGAGTACTCATCACTTTATCCCATCTCTCATCATAGGTAGGTGAAGCAATAAAATTAGGGTGCAAGGTGTTTCTATCCTTAAAGAGATAGGGATCCTCTAATTTCACTCAAGTTTCACTCAAGGAAACCCTAGAGATCTCAATCCAAGGATGGAATGAAGGAGAGAGATCTGCTAAAGGTTTTCCTTGGGTATGATTAATGACTAAAGAGGGGTTCACCACCAAGCTAGGGCATAGAAATACTAATGATATGCAAGGTCTAATGTTAAAATCTAAGGTAATGCAGAACATCACTAAATGACATAGAACTACATGTAAATAAAAACAAAAAAGTTGAGAGATCAGAGGTGTGCACTTGGGAACTAGTAGGAGATTTAATGAAGACATGAAATACTAAAAAAACTAAAATTAATGTACACTAGGACTCATATGCTAGAATGGGCAATTTATTCCTAGGATAAGGTTTCTGGGCATGAATAGAAATCTAGGAGAGATATGTCTAGAAATCCTAAAAACTACAAATTTCACTATACTGGGACTCATATGCCAAAAGTGGCATATCAGTATAGTTTGGATTTTCCAAAAAATCAAGACCTGAATCTACTCCTAAATCCCTACTCTACCTTCTTGACTTGGTTTCTATATCTAAATGTGAATTTTTAGCTTTGTAGGTGTTCTCTAATGGTTTTCTAAGTAAGGTGACAACTTGAATGACTTTGTGACTTGACAACTTCTTTCCAATCTTTCTCCTTAGAAATTCTATAACCTAAATATGGAAATCACACACTAATGAGAGGGAAAAATGTTTTTTTGTTAGTGGAAAGGGGTTTTCCTTGGTCAAACCCTATTTTGGTAATCAAACCTTGTAATGAAATCAAATAATATAAAGGAATTATGAATGACCAAAATGTAATGTTGCAACTCACCAAACCCTAGCAGTAAAAGGCTGCAAATGTGTATGAAGTCACTCCAATGGATGTAGATCTTCACTCTTGCATGAATGTGATAGATATTGAATTGAATGCTAGCTTGAATCATGAAATCGTACACCACAATTGTTAGATCAAAAACAAACATGATGCATGATGACTTTGAGATGATCTTTGATGCTTAAATAATGCTCCAAAACACTTGATAATCAATTATTGAATGCTCTTGAATTCTCTTGTAAACTCTTTAATGCTCCTATGAACTCAAAGTCACTATAATGAATGCTCTCATGAAAGTCTTAGGTTAAAATGAGTGAAATAACCTTGTATTTATACTTGTTTATGCTAAATTTCTTGAAATTACAACACTATAAGCTGGCATCAGATCTAGGAGGATAAAATCCTTCCAATATTCATCAGGCTTAACTATGGGACATTATTTTCAAAAATTCTTAGATTCATGCAAAATCAGGATCGGGGCCCCAAAACTTAGGTGGGATCCATACACCCAAGGTGGCATGAGTCCCAAATCACTAAATCTAGGACAAATAACCTAAAAAGACATGAATTATGATTGGATTCTAGTTTATTTCAAGATTATCCTTGAAAATATGCATTAATTAAGGCTTGTGGATGGAAAATAATGCCAAATAAGGCATAAAGAAGCCCAATTAATAATGAAAACCCTAGATTAGTGTGAAAGTGTCGAACAACACTTTATAACACCTTAAATGAGGTAAAATTAAGCTCACTTACCTCACAAGTTCCCAAGATCTAATGTGAATGTATTGAACACATTACAACACTAAATCCAACCAACATTAAGCTTAATTTAACAAGGAGGGCACAAACAAGCACATAAAATGGATATTTTTTTTGTTGCCATAGTGAGATTTGAGGTAGAGAACTTTTCTTGTCTATCCTTGGGGTCCTTCAAGATTTTAACATCATCTCTTCTTCCCACCTTTCCCAAAGCTCTCCTATTACCCTCTAAAACAACAAAAAATAGGAAGAGATAGAGGGCTCCACCTATTTCACTCAAGTTTCACTCAAGGAAACCCTAGAGATCTCAATCCAAGGATGTACATGGGAAATATATCTACAATATGCATGTACCGGGGTCTAATTAGAAATTAAGGAGGGGTTCAACACCAAGATATGGCTTGGAAAAACTAATGAAATGCAAGACCTAATGTTTAAACCTAGTGCAACACAAAGCTTCACTAAATGACCTAGAAAAGCATGTAAATCAAAGCAGAAAGCAGAGAAATCATAAGTGAGCACTTGGGAATTTCAACAGGCTTGAATGAAGACTTGAAATGTTGAAAAAACTAAAATTAATGTTGACTAGGACTCCTACAATAGACTGGATGATTTAGTCCCAGATTAGGGTTTCTAGGCAAGAACAAAATTTTTGCAAAGATGTGTTTGGAACTCTTGAAAACTACAAATTTCACTATACTGGGACTCATACACAAGAAGTAGCATATCAGTCTAGTTAGGATTTTTTGGAAATTCAAAGTCTGATTTTTCTCTTCAATGTCTGCTATATCTTCTCCACCTGATTTTATGGTCTAACTCTCTGATTCACAACCTATACAAGTCTTTCAATGATATCCAATGCAAGGTGACAACTTTGACAACTTTGAACACTTTGACAACTTTTTCCAAACTTTCTCTACAATATTTCTTGAACCTAGATCTACAAATAAGATACTAAAGAGAGGAAAAAATATTGTTATGTTAGTAGAAATGGGTTTTCCTTGGTCAAACCCTATTTTGGTAATCAAACCTTGTAATGAAATGAAGAAAGGATGAATGAACAACATGCAATGTTACTATATAGGAGTGAATTTGCACTGCTTGTGTAAATTCCCCTTTTGCATACCCTCACCTTAGAAAATAAAGCTCAAAGGAGAAATTCCACATCACCCATTTGAAATGCATCCACTTGGCAGGTGTTGTGTGTGGTGGTGGGGAAATTTTTGTTAGGGATGTGAGTGCGGTGTGTAGATGTTTGCACGTCGTGTTAATTTCCCTAACATATTCTTGCCTCTAGAGTCCATAGGGATGTTACACTCCTTATTAGGGATGAACTATAATTCCTTTGTGCAACAAATCAACCTGAAAATGACTCCTTTTGGTCTTGAAATACATCCATTTCACTATCACTTTATCCTTTTAGCAATTCATTCCATATTTCATGATCTCTTTAGAATTCTACTCACAATTCTAGAAATTTTCACAATTACATTGAGAATTGTAGTAGCTTGTTACTCTATCCATTCCATCATTGTCTATGTGGTGCTACCATAGAACCTATGAGTTTGGAGTCTTGCAAGACCTCCCTTCATCAATGTTGTGACTATGTCAACTTTTCCAAGCTTTTTGCTTGCATCCTCCCTTTATTAGCCTTGAGAGCCTTTGGGTGGAGGTGGTAACACTTCATTTTACTTTTGTGGTATGATAGAGTAGTGTAGCATCTTTTGTAGTGTTCAATACTCTCTTTTCTTCTTTCCTTTATTGTACTTTCTACTTCATAGATTTTTTGGCTATCCAAGGACATGGAAACACCAAAGTAGGGGTTTGACTAAGGCAAACTCCTATACAACCCCAACAATTTCCCCCTCTTTCTTGTGTGTAGGTTAATTTGTGCATGGAGCTCATTGGAAAACTAATACTTTAGTGAGTTGATATTCATCACCCTTGTCTACATCTACTTGCTTTATCTCTTACGGAGTTACTTTTCATATTTAATACTTCTGTTTATTTCAATAAAACTAGTTAGCTAGGTAGTTAGTAAGTTTTTCTAGTTTTTCACCCTACATTTTACATTTTTTGGATGTACAGATTCTAGTACACCAGAGAGATGTCAACATGTCATGTTGTGATCCCAAAGGCATGCTACCATCCTCGAACAAAGAGTTGTTTGAGGTGTAGTTTGAACTCCAAAATATGACTCGTCTAGCCTTAATTAGATTTTTAGATCTATAGAATGAAAGAAGCATTTGAGAGTGCTCTTCATTCTTGATTCTTATCCCAAACACCTATTAGCTTGAGGTAAGTTAGGGCAGCCCTCTTCTATTGGCTCTCCATGACCTAGAGCCTTGGTGTCGTTGGTCTCCCTCTCTTACATTTTGCTTATCCCAGCATGAACCATTTTTGTTCCATTTATTAGTGTTGAAGGGTCCTTTCCTTGAATCCTAGGAGCATTGTAGGTGTGATTATTTTAAGGTGTTTCATCTTACAACCCAACTTGTGGCCCCTAGTAGGAATAGTTGTAAGGTTCCATAGGCATTACAGAATGAAGCCTTAGTTGGATCACTATCCAATTGCAAACCTTTGGGGGGATTTGTTAGAGTATTGTTCAGTGTATGAGATGGCCTCCTTTTTGCATCTTCCTATCTCCTCTACACAATATATGAGTAGCTCTCCTGGTATAAATTTCACCTTGCAAGACTTGTCAATGGGTTTTAATAGAGATCCATATCATCTTTACATCCCCACAGGAATAACAAAAACACTGTGACATGTGTTCTTGTTGACCCAAGATGTCAAACAAATTTTATAGCTAAAAAGATTATGTTGATCAATTTCCTACATAAAGATGTATACGATGCACCTAAAAGTACCATCTATACACATAACAGAATTTTAGTACCTCCCCTTGGTAGCATCACCTTGTCAGTCCTTGTTGCACCTAAGTATTGCTTTTTGACATAATCTTGGGGTCCAAACTCTTTAGAGTGAAACTACGTATTCCTTGGTTGGTCACTATGAATGCAGTTGCCCTGGTCGTACATAAATGTCTAAAGTTTATCCATGAGGGTTCAATGCATGTAGTCCATGACACTGACTATAACCAACCAATTGCATATGGTAGCAATTATCTAGACCACTTTTGGCCTCCACTCATTGGTTTTCATCCACCTAGGATGTACCTCTTTTACTAGACCTATAAAAGTATAAGAATTGGTGCTTAATGCCAAAGGTGAGGTATCCTCCATCTCCTTATGCTATTTTGCATAGGGCTTGTTTAAAATTTGATAGTGATGTCACCATGGCATGGAGAAAGGAAGAAGATAAGTGATATTGAGGTTCCTATTCCTCCTCTTCCACTATCAAGCCCGCCACTTCCTCTTGCCTTGCTATGACATCATTAGATTCTACTCCATGTTTGTGGGAGAACCCTATGGTGCCCTCTTGGAAAAAGCCCAAGCATCCTACATTCAAAATTTTGTTCTACTCACGGTGCCTAGAACCATTCAATATGGTAGAGGGAAGGGTCCTCATGGGGAATCCTCTATGTATCAACCTCTGTAGCCTCCTACTGATCTCGATCCTAAAGTAGGGAGTGGGAAGAGGCTTGCCACTGAGGCACTAGAGAAAACTCCCCTCACTATTTATCAATCTCTTCCCCATAGTCCCATCCAGGAGTCTCACAATCCACTGTAGATGATCATCATGGAAACTCTAATGGTTGAGTAGGATCCTTCTATTCCATCTAAACTTCCATTCGCTAGCTCCTAGAGTTGCAGAAATTGCATTACGCATGAACACAAGCATCGACGAAAGGCTCTAGTAGTTGAGTAGGTTGCTTTGTAGAGGAAGGAAGGGGATCCAACCACCCCTATTTTAGGGCCTCCTATTTTTTTCTCTCCTATTCCCTTGGATTTGGTTCAATTGAATTCATTTCTACTTTCAGCTCGTACTGCGAGTGGGAATGCCCCTAACCCTAAAAAGGTGCAGGTGTTCATTGCTTCTTTAGTCAAGCCACCTCTTTTGATGTCCCTTCTAGAAATCCTATCATTCTCAAAGCTTGTGTACATGCAGAACACCTTGATGGTGTTTGCCACGGTCTTGTACTCCTCATCCATACCTCTCACCTTCTTCATGGGGAGTTCACATCCTCTGAAGAAGTAGAAGCTTGAGGTTGGACCTTCTAGCAATGGGGGGCATAAGAGGAGTCTACCTTCTTCAAAGGGCTATCCTATGATAGTGTTGTTGGTGGTTTTACTCCCAGTAAATAGATTGAATAAAATCTCAATAGAAAAGACCGCAAAGATCCTATCCTTCTTGAAAGATATGGAACAAAAACAACCTAAGGGGAAATTCTGCATTCACAGAGTAAATATTTACTTTTATTCAATCCCAAGTCTTTGATAACTAGATCATGGTTACACTAGGGTTGATCTTGGGTAATGATGTGACATTTTTTTTTAATCTCAAAGGGACCTTTTAATACATATATATATGAATATCTCTATTATTTCTTTGAACATTTTAAATCACTGTTTCTAATTGAAATGATAAACTTGAACATCATGAAACCAAAATATTTAACATAATATTTCATGAATATCACAAATCCTTTGCTATCACTTAAGTATATTTTTTCATGGAAAATAAAAGATTTTCAACAAAACTATTTCCAATAACTTATATGTTTTGGAACATTTTCAAAAATATTAAACATCTATTCTAAAAAAAACCATAAAAAATACTGAAAAATAAAAGTTTCTCTTGGTTATTCTCCATGGATGCCCCAAATAATTAATCAAAATAGAGAAAACTACTTTATATTTCACCAGATTGCTTCACAACTATGTATAAAATGATGCAACCTTTTAAAGAGAGGGCTTCATTTATGGACACCAAGTAGGTTCTGTATGCACCCTTAAATGACACAACATACAGTCTTGTTCATGCGAACTTACAAAACCAGCTGCAAAATATATTGAGAGAGGTAGCTATCATAAAGCTTTGATATTAATTAATTTCTATGTGCATACAAAGTTTTACGCCGGAATGCTTTAGAAAATAGGAAAAGAGAACAAAAATTAAAAGAATTTTTTGCTCCTCCAACATCCACAAATTTTGAACTTAAAATGAAAATGAAGCATCCTCTGGCCTTTTATAGAACACAAGGCTTAGACATGATAAGAAAATTACATGAGAAAATCTAAGGGACCAATCTCATCAAGGCACATGGAAAATTGTGATCAATAGGAGAATTGCAATTGAAGTCAATGGAAGTAAACCAATTACTTGTTGAATCTCTTTGGGTTCTACTTTTTCATCTAGAATCTTCTCCAGGAAAATATCTTGAATCAGGATAGTGTGTAGGAGCTTCCCATACATTTAGAATGATGGGGTGGAATTTTCACCCCCTACACTTCACTTGGCTCTGGTTCTGTCACTCTCAGGAATGGGCTCTCTCGAAGATTAACATTTTTTCTTACCGCATGTGAAATACTGAGATCCCCAGCATTTAGGTAGACTCAAAGCCATCTACATTATCACCTCCCAGAGTGATCGAACTAGACTGAATTTTATTCCATCCATGATTCAAATTTTCCTGACCGTCCATACCCAAGCTTTACATCAAATCAATATCTCCTACAATCATAAATTCCAAATAGTAAATCCCTTTTTAACAACATCATAACATCTCATATAAATAAAACCATTATTCAAATGTTAGTACAAAACCTAGTAAAAAAAATTGTTTTCAAAAACAACATATCACAAATCCTTGAACATATATCGAATCACCGGGATCATTTGATAAATTCAAGATTTTAACATTTCATTTCACTTTGCAACTTGGTACTTGGTATTCAAAGTTATCCACTTAATTTCTTGGACCTCTGTTATACTAGAACTCCATCTTACTAGACTCCATCTTATCAGACTCCATCTTACTAGACCAGAGTCTTTCACTTGAATTTCACATTACCTTTCGCCTTTTCTGTGTTTTCGGTACCTGGTACCTAGTGCATGAAACACTTATCATATGAAGCAATTTATTTTATCAAATATTTCTCTTTCTTCTTCACTTCCGGTGATCTTCCAATCTATTATCTCTTACCATAGGAGATATATATTTTTCCACTTGGGTCCCCAAGTCTTTTCAATCTTGTAGTGTGTTGTGAGACCAAACAACAACTTTCAACCAATAAAACCAAATTTAAAATTAAATTTGAAATGAAATCACTAGTTGTAAATTAAAACTTATACATATATTAAAACAATAACTTTCTACCTTTACTTAGATTCTGGCATAAAAAAGAAAACTGCACTAGAAACATCTGTGTGTGCTCTTGATTAATTCCATTTTTTAGAACTTAGTAAATAGAATCAGTTCATTAAATTTGAACTACATAATATAATAATCCTCCAAAGCCCACCAGGGATAGAGCCTTGCTACTAGTCAAGTATCCATAGCCTAGACAACGTTATCTCCATAATTCCCCCAAAACATAGTTCTACTGCTAGTCAGGTGTCCAAAGCCCTGGTAGAGTTATTTGAATAGCCTAGAGAGTTGTTATCACTTTCTTTCTTTTTTTATAGCAATGATAGCTCATTTTCCACTTTTGATATTGCAATAATAGCTCATTTATCAACTTGTAAACATTGAAGAACTGCTATTAGGTTGGGAATTATAGTGGTAGTGAAGGTTACTTTTTAATTTTTCATTCAATGTAAATCCCTTCATCAATTCACTACTTCCCAAAAACTTATTTAATGATTCCCTATAAGTGTGTGTTTCCAACTAAATTTCACTAGTTATTCCAAATCCTAACTAACTATATTCCGCTATATGTTAAAAAAAAGCATAAATTAAAATTTAGCAATAGACAACTTAACCACCAAATTTAAATATAAATTTAGAAACATTAGTTACCACCAATTCGATTAAATTTTATGGAAACTTCTAAAAAATTTGCTAACTATCTCAACTTGATGGTGCTGCACTTCATTAATGGATAAAAATGCCATGATTACTTTGAAACACAATTACATTATTTTACATTAAATTCACATGCCTTGCTCAACACATATTTTCTCTTTAATTTCTTCAGGTGATGACATGTAACGTCTTACTGACTTCATTTTCTTGTATAACCCACACACATAATACCTCCATAATTATTACGACTTTTTAAACAATTGGAAATGACCACTATTAATTTTGAAATCTCTAACTTGCTTGATTGGCAATCTCCATACTACTCAAATTCAAAGCAATTTCACCAAATGTGTGTAAAGAATTTATTTGATTTAACCTTTTAATTCTATAGATTATTATTCAGCTACCACCTCACATATGATTTCCAAAGAAAATTATTATTGAATGCAACTATGTACCACCACTCTAGTGATGAATTTCTATAAATTCGTGCATTTCTTCTCGAATCCTCCACACTTTTCTTTTCTTTCTCTTTTTATTATATTTTTTGTAATTCTGCTTTGTTTTGTGTTTCTACATTTGCTTCTTAGTGATGGATACTCTTATTTTCTTAGGTTGTTCTCATAGATAGAACGTTTTCTTGGGGATTATCACACAATAAAGGCTTGAAAAGGTCTTCATTGTTAGGACTTCCAATTTCAGTATGCCAAATTTATGCTTAGTCCTTGGTGAAAGATATGTTTCATCTAGTCGCTACTTCCATTTTTACTCTGATATAGCTTCTCACTTTGTAGCGTCACTTTTGGACATTGGGTTACCTATTGAAGATGTTCACACTACTACTAGCTTAATAGTAAAGCCTGAATTCTTGGAGAATCTAGATACCATTTTAGCTATTGCACATCTGACCATTGGGATTCCCTTCATGGATGATATTCCTCAGTTCCTAGAACATGGGGAAGTTGTTCCACTTTATCCTTTTCTTACTGATCTCCATATCCAAGATTTTGAAACTCGCCAGGAACTTTCCTACATAGGGTATTTGGCCTTAATAGAAGAGGTGTCCCAGATTGAATGAATGGCTACTATCATTTGCAACTTTGCTCACCTTTCTTTTTGAATCCTTTTTTTAATTTTTTGATGAGTATTTTGATATCTGATGTATATACGTCACAAACACACATACACACACACACAAACACACATATCTCTTTTTGGTATCATTTTTAAATGTGTGTTCTACTATGTGTATGGCTTTATTGTCTCATTTTCGGTTCAGTTTTGTAAAATGTTTAAATTTCACTCTCATGTTTAAGATAAATTTAAGTAGAATTTGTTGATGCAAAAGTTGACCAAAAAGAAAAAATAAACAAAACAAAACGAAGCAAGAAAAAAAAACATAAAGATAAACACAATGGAAAACCCTAAAAACAACTAAACTAAGCTAGTCCAAACTACTCTAACTTTAATATCACAAAATATTAACTCTAACTAAGCAATTTATTTCAATTTCTACAGTTATTTCCTTTATAGTTTTAGTACGAATTACAACATATTTGTCTTTAAATTCTCTTATCAACATTTTCAATATTCTACTATAATAATGGAATATTTTAAATTTTTACCATTTAAACATCATAAATTTGAAGGTGTACTTACCCAAAATCTGGCTTAAATGTATGAAAATGATCTCATTAGAGACCGATTGCACATATTTTGTCTGGTGCAACAATACTATACCTTCTCCTAGCCCTGCTCCATTTCCGTGAATGGCTGCACTCATTTCTATTTTTCCTTCTCTTCTAAAAATCTTCATATCCTCGGCCTTATCTTCACTTTCATTTTGTTAGACCAAGATATATCACTATTTATATTATTATCAAAAAGAGAAAAAGTAAAAACTTGATATTTTTTATCTTGTGTAAAATCAGGAAAATGTCTTTTTATAGCTAATGAATTCCTAGCTTGAATCACAATACACATGTTTTCCACTCAATTTTCCCAGTTCATCTCGTTATCTTTGTTTTCCACATATATAGGCAATGATGATCAACCCATATATTTTTCTCGTTTATGATGAAATGTCTCTAAATCTCGACATTCTCGCCTATCCCCCTACAAGATGTTAGGATTTTCTTTAAAATAATCGTAGTTTCCTAACTATTTCGGTTTATTGGTTAATTTTTTAATATTTTTGACTCGACTAGGGTAGAAAATTTCTCTCATTGATAATATTTTTCTTTTATTAGTTAAAACTACTTTCATTAACAAAATTTCTCCACTTATGGTTAAACTTACCCTAGTTAAAAAAAAATCACACTCAAGTTCATTGTGATCAGTTGTATCATGAATTCTACACTAAGTGACTCTACCAAAAGTAAACAAACTCAAAGGATGTAGTTTTTGATTAAATATTTTACAAATTTTTCCAATTTCCATAATAAAAAACCATCTTGCATTCAATTCCTCACTTACAAGCTTCTTGCCAAATTTAGGAATAACATTTCAAAGCACGATTCCATTTCCAAAGGATAAATCCTAAAAATATCAAAAGAAATAAGAGATAAATATATATGTGCATTTGGTACTCATGGCCCTCCTAGTACTAGTTCCCTATTGACGATGGTTTTACTCACAGTAAACAGATCGAATAAAATCTCCATAGACAAGACCAAAAAGAGAATATCCTTCTTGAAAGATATGAAACAAAGACAACCTAAGGGGAATTTATGAATTCAAAGAGTAAAGATTGACTTTCATTCAATCCAAAGTCTTTGATAACTAGGTCATGGTTACAGTAGGGTCGCTCTCGAAGAAATGATGTGATATTTGTTGTTAATCTCAAAGGGACCTTTTAATACATATATATGCATATCTTTATTATTTATTTGAACATAAATTAGCATTTCTAATTGAAATGATAAACTTGAACATCATGAAACCAAAATATTTAACATTATATTTCATGAATATGACAAATCCTTTGCTATCACTTAAGTAGATTTAGCATTAAGCATTCAACAATTTCATGGAAAATAAAAAGATTTTCAACAAAACTATTTCCATTCACTTATATTTTTGGAACATTTTCAAAAATATTAAACATGTATTATATAACAAAGCATAAAAATACTAAAAGATTAAAGTTTCTCCTCGTTATTCTCCACGGATGCCTGAAATAATTAATCAAAACATAGCAAACTGCTTTATATTTCATCAGATTGATTCACAACTACGTATAAAATAGTCCAAGCTTTTAAAGAGAGGGTTTCATTTTTGGACATCAAGTAGATTTTGTATGCACCCTTAAATGGCACCACATACGGTTTTGTTTGGCTGAACTAACAAAACCAACTACAAAAGATATTGAGATAGGTATCTATCATAAAGCTCTAATATTAATTAATGCCTATGTTCATACAAAGTTTTATTCAGTAATGGTTCAAAAAATAGGAAAAAGGAACAAAACTTAAAAAAAAAAATTTCTCCTCCAACATCCACAAATTCTGAACTTAAAATGAAAATGAAGCATCCTCTAGCCTTTTATAGAACACAAGGCTTAGACAGGATAAGAAAATTACATCAGAGGAAATATCAGGGACCAATCTCATCAAGGAATGTGGAAAATTGTGACCAATAGGAGAATTGCAATTAAAGTCAATGGAAGTCAAATCCAATTACTCATTGAAGCTCTTCAGGTTATACTTTTTCATTTGGAATCTTCACTAGGAAAATAAATTGAATTAGGATAGTGTGTAGGAGCTTCCCATACATTCAGAATGGTGGGGTGGAACTTTCGCCCCCTAGACTTTGCTTGGCTCCAGTTCTGTCACTCTCATGAATGGGTTCTCCCAAAGATTAGCATTTGTTACCACCGCATGTGAAATACTGATATCCCTCACATTCTTATGGACTCAAAACCGTTTCCATTATCACCTCTGAGAGTGATCAAACCAAACTGAATTTTATTCCATCCATGAGTCAAATTTTCCTGACTGTCCATACCTGAGCTTTGCATCACAATCTATATCTCCTTCAATCACAAATTCCAATTATTAAATCCCTTTTTAGCAACATCATAAAATCTCATATAAATAAAACCATTATTCAAATATTAGTACAAAACCTAGTAAAAACAATCGCTTTCAAAAAAAACATATCATAAATCTTTGAACATATACTAGATCACTAGGATCATTTGATAAATTTAAGATTTTAACATTTTATTTCACTTTGCAACTTGATACCTGGTACCCGGTACTTGGTATTCAGCTTTACCCACTTAATTTTCTAGACCTTGGTTATATCGAAACTCCATCTTACTGGACTCCATCTTACTAGACCAGAGTCTTTCGCTTGAACTTCACATTACCTTTCTCCTTTTTGTGTTTTTGGTACCCAGTACCTGGTGCATGAAACACTTATCATACAAAGTACTTCCTTTTATCAAATATTTCTCTTTCTTCTTCACTTTTGGTGATCGTCCAATCTATTAGCTCTTTCCATAGGAGATATATATTTTTCCACTTGGGTCCCCATGTCTTTTCAGTCTTGGGGTATGTTGTGAGAGCACACAATAGATAGCATGTGCTATTCTAGTGATGGGGCTAGTTTTGGCTTCCCTTGAGTTCATTACAACTCTTGAGTCACTCAATGATCCTAGCAATGAATCTTGGGCACCGCCTTGCTTATCCATTGAGGTAATACATGGCACTTTTGTGAAGTGCATGTTTAACTCTTTGGATGAATTCCTAGCCCTATCACCAATCTTCATAAAGTTGCTAACCTTTTTTCTACAAGAATTGAGCAAAGAACACTTTGTAGGGCCATCTTCCTTGGCCCTTCTTGTGGGAGGGTCAAAGGGTTCCCCCCTTAAAATTCCACCTTTCCAAGCTTGTCCTCCTTCCTCATATAATGATCTATATTAGGAACTAGATGACCTCTTGGTCAATGAATGTTAGGGGCACCTCTTGTTTACCTTTAAATTGGGTGTGTGTTTGTTGTGATGTGTTCCCTTGTGATTGAGTTATGCGTTCCTGGATTACCCTTGTCACCCTCATAGGTTCTTGGACACAAGAGTGAGTGTGTTGTAAAATTTCCTCTATTATGTGTATTGATTTTTGGAAAATTGAGTACAATGCAAAGTGTTGGGAGTATTTAGGCTTCCTTTCCATGTTGACCCATTTTTTTTATTT
Source organism: Sequoia sempervirens (assembly GCA_007258455.2). Lineage (NCBI taxonomy): Eukaryota > Viridiplantae > Streptophyta > Pinopsida > Cupressales > Cupressaceae > Sequoia > Sequoia sempervirens. The sequence continues at coordinate 91,586,827 of VDFB02168118.1, forward strand.
TTACTTTTCCTTCTCGTGCATTCTTCATATGGTCTGATATATTAGGGGGTTGATGACAGTTCATCTATATATAATTACTATACTTATATATATATATATGAGTACATCTGACCCCAAAATATTAGATCGACCCTATGCCCATTGTTTTTGACATTGTTTCATTTTCTAGTTTTGTTATCTTTCTCTCTTCTTTGCTTGAGTTGTGATGTTATGGTGCCTATGTGCTTTCCCTCATATGTGCAACAACATTACCATGATGACATCTCATTATGCCCCAAGGGCCATAACATAAATTTTTCATTCTTCATTTTCTCTGCTAAGGATGTCGTGTGCCTCTACGTTCACCACACACCACCCTAAAGGGGGGCTATCATGTCAAATTTTACTTTTAGAAAACGTATTTGATTTCCAATGAATCTTTTCTTGAAAATATTTGCAATTTTTTTTAAAAATTGCATTATCAAATGGGACGCCCTGGCAGAATGTGTTTCCTTTGTCACGGGTTCACAAAGAAGGAACCTGAAGATCTTTCCTCCAAGGATGGAGCATATTTTTGTACGGGAGAAGCCTCGACATTCCCCTCATGAGGGAGCATTTTCTTTCTTTCAAATTCCTTGATGAAGTGAACATCTTTAGAAAGGATTCCTTGATGTTGAATTGATTTGTGAAAGGCACTTTGTCACTTTCAAATAATGCATCCCTTGAGTGGACCACTTTACTTTTGAAGGGTTCCTGAGGGACCCCTTTGAAATCTTTTCAATTTTTTGACTGTCTATGTGACTATCTACTTTTTTTCCTGCATGGTTGCTTTTCATTTTTTTACATGTTTCATCTATGGATTAACATGTTGCTTTGTAAGTGTGCTTGTGAAGTCACTTTCCAGTCAGAGTGTATGGAGTCATTCTTACATTAGTCTTCCTCCATGACAGAGTACTTGGGGGAATGCCTTCTTTGTAGACTCGAGGGCCTGTGAAGTAGTTGCATCCTACGGGATTTTTCCATAATTGGTCTATGGGCCTTTGGTTTACTTTGTTCAACTTCGTAGTTCAATAGAGCTACAAAGTTATTTTGTTTGAACCTCCTTAGGAGAGAGTACCTATGGAGTCCTTTTCCTACCCTACGATTTCAAGTTTGCTAGATCATAGTAGGCTTCCTTGATGGTTTAGGTATACATTTCTAACTCTTTGATCTACTTTATAGAACACTCATCGATACTCATGCTTGCTAAACTAGGGGAAAAATGTATTGGAGTGAATTTGCACCCCTTTTGTAAATTCCCCTTTTGCATACCCTCACCTTAGAAAATCAAACCCGAAGGAAAAATTCTACATCACCCATCCAAAATACATCCACTTGGTGCATGTTATGTGTGTTAGTTGGGGAATTTTCATTAGGGACACGAGCACGGTGCATGGATGTCTATGAAACACACTACCATATTGGATAGATTACTATCTTTGGAGTTGATAGGGAAATTATACTCCTTATTAGGGATGAATTGTAATGCCTCTGTGTGACCAACTGACCTTAAACAACTCCTTTTGGTCTTCAAATCCATCCATTTCACTATCAATTTATCCCTTTAGCAATTCATTCCATCTTTCACAATCTCTTTAGAACTCTACTCACAAGTCTAGTAATTTTCACAATTCCATTAAGCATTGCAACAACTTGTTACTTTATCCATTCCATTCTTGTATGTTTGCTGCTAGCATAGAGGCTACGAGTTTGGAGTCTTGCGAGACCTCCCTTCATCACTATTGTGGCCATTTCGCCTTTTCCAAGCTCATTTATTTCATTTTCCTTTCATTGGCCTTGAGATCCTTTGGGTGGAGGTGGTAACACTTCATTTTCCTTTTGTGGTTTGATATAGTACCATAACATCTTTTATAGTGTTCAATACTCTCTTTTCTTCTTTCCTTTATCATACTTTCTACTTCGTGGCTTTTCTAGCTGTCTATGGAGGTGGAAACACCAAAGTAGGGGTTTGACTAAGGAAAACCCCTATACAACCCCAACATTTTTTCCCTCTTTCTTGTGTGTAGGCAAATGTGTGCATGGAGCTCACTGGAAAACTAGCACTTTAGTGAGTTGATATTCATCACCCTTGTCTTCATCTACTTGCTTGATTTCTTATGTAGTTACTTTTCATATTTCATAATTCTTTTTATTTCATTAAAACTAGTTAGTTAGGTAGTTAGTAGGTTTTTCTGGTGTTTCACCCTACATTTTACCTTTTCTAGCCATGCAAATTCTAGCACGCTAGAGAGATGCTAGTGTGTCACACTATTGTCACAAACCCTCACTATTGTCTTCAGATAGAGAGTTGTCTAAGGTGTAGTTTGAACTCCAGAACCCCACTCATCTAGCCCCAATTAGATTTTTGGATCTGTAGAGTGAAAAAGCACTTGAGATTACTCTTCATTGTCAATTCTTATCCCAAACACCCATTAGCTTGAGGTAAGTTAGGGTATCCCTTCACTCTCGACTCTCCATTACCTAGAGCATTGGTGTGGTTTGTTCCCCTCTCTTATAGTTACAACACACCAAACCCTAGCAATAAATTGATGCAAACATGTATGAAGTGGCTCCAATGAATGTAGATCTTGAATCTTGCTTGAATGTGATAGAGCTTAACTTGAATGCTAGCTTGAATCATGAAACACTACATCACAATTGTTAGCTCAAAAACAAACATGGAGTTTAATGACTTTGACATGATTATTGATACTTGAATTATGCTACAAAACCGTTGATAATCTTCTCTTGAAGACTCTTGAATTCTCTTGTGAATGCTTGAAAGATATTGTGAACTCAAATTTTCTAAAATGCATGAATGCTTGAAATATTAGGGGGAAATGAGTGAAATAACATTGTATTTACACTTGTTTATGCCAAATTTCTTGAATTTACAACACTACAAGGTGACATCGGATCTAGGAAGATAAGATCCCACCAATAATTTGAACTAAATTTGATTTTGGGCCAAATGACACTCATATGTTAGAAGTGTTGTATGAATCCCATTAGGCTTAACTATGGGACATAATTTTCAAAAATCCTTAGAATGATGTAAAATCTAAATCAGGGCCCTTAAACCTAGGTGGGACTCTAGTGTAGGGCTACCTAGTCAAATGTTGAATATTTGGTATAATGTTGGGTTTTTGTGTAGTTGAGTCCAAATTTGATAGAATAAGGTCTATTTAGACCATGGATAATTTTTTTAGTCTCATGGGGTTAGTTTTAGTAAAAGTTGTCTTTTTTGTAATTATTGCAAAAGTTGCAATGCAACTTTGCAATTTTCGCTTGTAGTTGGAAGTTGAATGGTCATAAATTCAAAAGGTAGTTGTTAGCCATAGGGTTTTGTTTTTTGATGTTTAAATATTCCTTGGAAAACTTGAGGTAGGGTTCTGAAGATATTTTTGGTGCTCAAGCAATAATAATAACTTCATTTTTTTTGTGTTTTCATTGAATTTTGCTGCTATAGCAATTTTTTACAGCTCTATGCTAGTTGGAAATGACATAATCTATTTTGGAATTGGTAGAGGCATGAATTAACCATATTTTGGTTTTGGTTGTATTGATTTTCATTGTGATTTGAGCGAGTTAAAAGCAAATCTCTAGAATCAGCAAGTAAACCTTAGAGTTGAGGGTTTGCGAGCAAAAACATGGAATAAAAGACCATTCCAACGGTGAAAAATTCTACAAATTGGTGGAATGGGAGTATTTAGAGTTTTTTTTTTATGTTGGTAGTGGTTGTAGATGTAGGGGATGGATTTAGGGCCCTATTTGTGCAAGCCCTAGCCTAATATCTCAATGTACTAAGCTTAAGGAGTAGAAGTTAGAAGTAGGGTTTTGATATTTTTGAATTTTTGGATATTTGAATTGATAAAAACTATTGTTTCAGAAACCATGTAACTTGTTTAAAGCCTTGGAGTTAATATTGGTGATTTGAAGAAGGGATACCACATAGTTTCTTTGTACAATAGGCCTAATTAGGCTTAAGGGAATTGTAGCTATCAATTTTAGAGGATGTTTCTACAAAACAACCCTATCTCCAATTTAGATATGTCAAAGAAGAGCATAAAGGGTATGGGTATGTGCAGGATCATCATGGAAAAAATAGGCCCTTAAGTGGCAAAAAATTTAGAAAAATCAAAGTTAGGAAACTTGACGTAAAAATTTGAATAAGTTATCTATATTATTTAAAAAATATGTAAGAATAGAATCTGTAGCAAATTGAATGTAGTTTCTAAACTACTAGGTTTTTTTTTTTATTTAATTTTATTTGGAAGTATTTGGTCAAAAAAGGTTCTGTCCACCACCTAATAATAATTTAAATATTTTAGATAAGTAGAGGACATGTCGTGATGCATTTTTGTAATTTTTTTCCAAGTAAATAATTAATTTTTTTTATTACAAAATTTTAAAAAATATAAAATTCATATGTCTAACCACCTTAACTTCCTCAAAACTTAATGAAATTAAATTTTTATTTTTTAATCCTATAGTATGCGAAGCAGAATGTGGTGCATGTTTTGATTCAAAAAATGTGATACCGTTTCAAAGATATAGATGTTTTTCAATCAGCCTATCAATCAGGACTTTAGTCAAATTTCAAAGAAAATGAATAATAATTACTTATTAAATCCAAAGTAAAGCATAATTTATATCGATGGAAAGCTAAGAATCTCCTTTAAAAACCCTTTTCATTTCATCAATTTTGGGTAAAAAAATAGTCGTCAGCCACATACCTATCATATTGCCACTTTTTGGCCCATCATGATCCTGCACATACCCGTATTTGTAATGGCAATTCAATTGTGGGATTGATGCCTTCTCTTAAAGATATGTTGAAATTTCACTGTTTTGATGTGCTACAAAGAAATATGAAGGATTTGTGAACAAAACACCAAGTTATGGTTTCCAAGTGAAAAATATTGTTGAATTGTGATTGGTTGAAGAACCTGGGTATGCGCAGGATCATGATGGGCCAAAAAGTGGTGATATGATGGATATTTGTAGGGTATGTGGCTAACGACTTTGTTTTACCCAAAATTGATGAAATGAATAGGGTTTTTAAAGGAGATTCTCAACTTTCCACCAATATAAATTATGCTTTACTTTGAATTTAATAAATAATTATTATTCATTTTCTATTTGAATTACGACTAAAGTCCTAATTGATAGGTTGATTGAAAAACATATATAGCTTTCTAACTGTATCACATCTTTGGAATTCAAAACATGCATCACATTCTATGCTTCACATACTATAGGATTTAGAAAAAAAATGAATTTCATGAATTTTTGACCAAGTTAAGGTGGTTAGACATATGAGTTTTTATATTTTTTAAAATTTGTAATAAAAAATTCATAATTAATTGTTTACTTGGAAAAAAATTATAAAAAAACATGCATCACATCTAGACCTAAATCCTCAACTTATATCTAAAATCTTATAAAAAAATATTATCATTTTATTGTGCTTAGGGCGGTCAGACAAACACCTAATTATTTTTTCCCTGAAATTTAAGTACTACTGCATTGAAATTTCAAATTTTCTCCAAATAGAATTTTCTTTTTCTAAAATAAACTTAGTAGTTTAGAAACTACATTCAATTTTCTATAGATTCTATTCTTACATATTTTTAAAATAATATAGATAACTTATTCAAATTTTTACGTCAAGTTTCCTACCTCTAATTTTTCTAAATTTTTTGTCACTTAAGGGCTTGTCTTTTCCATGATGATCCTGCACATACCCACCTTCACCTTGCTCTGCATCAAATTGGTATCAAGGTATGTGTAGGATCATGATGGGCCAAAAAGTGGCAATATCATGGGTATTTGTAGGGTATGTGACTGACAACTTTTTTTTACTCAAAATTGATGAAACAAAAAGGGTTTTTAAAGGATATTCTCAAATTTCCACTAATATAAATTATTCTTTACTTTTAATTTAATAAATAATTATTATTTATTATTTATTTGAATTATGAGTAAAGTCCTAATTGATAAGTTGATAGAAAAACATCTATAGCTTTCAAATGGTATCACATTTTTTGCATTTAAAACATGTGCCACATTCTATGCTTCACATGCTATAGGATTAAAAAAAGAAAAAAATAATTTCATGAAGTTTTGACCAAGTTAAGGTGGTTAGACATATGTGTTTTTATATTTTTTAAACGTTGTAACAAAAATATCATAATTAATTATTTACATGGAAAAAAATTACAAAAAAATATGCATCACATTGGGACATGAGTCCTCTACTTATATCTAAAATATTATAAAAAAATATTATCATTTTAGTGTGGGTAGGGTGGTCAGAAAAACACCTACTTATTTTTTCGCTGAAATTTAAGTACAACTACATTGAAATTTCAAATTTTCACCATATATATATATATATATATATATATATATATAAGCCTAGTAGTTTAGAAACTACATTCAATTTTCTACACATTCTATTATTACATATTTTTGAAATAATATAGATAACTTATTCAAATTTTTATGTGAAATTGCCTAACTCTGATTTTTTAGAATTTTTTTCCACTTAAGGGGCTATTTTTTCCATGATGATCCTGCACATACCCATCAAAGCATGGGTTTTGGTCATTTGAGGAAAATTTGTAATTTGAAGGGAACAAGATGCCTCCAAATGGAAGTGTAGTCATTGCTAGGGAAATAATAATGATGGAGTCTCAGGAAGCTCTTTTAGCCAAACTTGTAGCACTGGAAACAAACCAAAGAAGAGGTAAGGCCACTATAGATGAGAGTGACAAAGAGGAAGAGGAAGAGGGTGAGGATGAAAATCCTCAAAGAGGATCCCATGAGGAAGATTTGGATCGTGAAGAGATGAGGATGGTTAAGATGCTCAATGATTTCAAGGGAGATTCTTTTTAGGTGAAGATGAAATTTCCCATGTATGGTGGGAAGATAGATAGTGAAGAGGTGTCAGATTGGGTTTATGCACTAGATAATTAATTTGAATACAAGGAGGTAGAAAATGAACAAAAGGTGAATTTTTCTAAAACTAAGTTGAAAGGCCCTACCCTAACTTGGTGGAATTATGATCAGGAAGATATAGTGAAGAAGAGAAAAGTAAATATCAATTAATGGGATAAGATGGTGCCCAAAGTCAAGGGTCAATTTATGCCTGGTGAATATGAAATTTAGAATTTTAGAAAACTTCAAAATCTCAAACAAAAGGAGATGAATGTCATGGCTTACATAGAGGAATCTCATAAATTGAGCATTAGAGCAGGTTATGTTGAGGATGAAGTTGAGAAGATAGAAAGGTATATAAATGGGTTAAGGTTCAATATCTGAGATGAATTGAGTCTTTCCACTCCTAGAATGGTGGAAGAGTGCTTTCAATTGGTTGTTAGGGTAGAAGAGAAGTTAAAAAGGAGGCAGGAAAAATAATAGAGGTAAAGGAAATAAATTTAGGGGCAGAGGAACATTTGGAAGAAAAGGACAATCACAAAAAGCACAAGGTGAGATAAGTGGTAATCAAAAGCAAGGCTCAGAATCAAGTGGTGGTTTCAGAGATAGGAGATCTAATAGTAGAGGTAGATTTGGAGGACAAGCTAGAGGTTCAATAAAATTTTCTAGAAGATGCTATCAATGTAATCAATTTGGTCATCAAGCATGGAAGTGTCCAGATAAGCAACCTTCTACATCACATGGTGGTGAAAGGTGAACACAATTGGTGCATGAGGAAGATTGTGATAGTGTTAACTCTCCTTCTCAGCATGCTACTCAAGAGGTTCGAGAATCCCTGATGATGAGAACATTTCTCAAGTCCCCTATGGTGAAAGAGCCTCCACAAAGAAAGTCATTGTTTAGGATCACTTGCAAATGTCAAGGCAAGGTATGTAGGGTTGTTGTTAATTCCGGTTCTACTGATAATTTAGTTTCTCTAGATATGGTTGAAAATTTAAAGATGAAAAGGATCCCATACCCCACTCCTTATAAGGTTTCTTAGATGAATAAGGGTCAACAAGTCTAGTGAATGAGAAAACATGGGTTGAATTCAATATTTGAGGTATAAAGACAAGATATTGTGTGATATCATCCCAATGGATGTTTGTCATTTCAATGGATGTTTGTCATTTTTTGTTAGGAAGACCCTAGTAGTATGAAAATAAAATAAAATATGATGGATAGAAAAATACATATGTGATTGAAAAAGATGGAGTTTCATTTAGCCCTCACCCCTTTTCAAGATGAAAATTGTAGACACACAAGTTGGGTCAAGTGTTATGTTGGTTGGGGAGAAATAATTCTTGAAAACCATGAAAGAGGAAGGTGGAAAAGGGTATGAAATCATAATCAGACCTAAATCTTTCATTACAATAGCAAAGCTAGATGATGTACCTAAATAAGTACAAAGCTTGTTGAACAAGTATCAAGACATTGTTGTAGATGAGCTCCCTAGTTCTTTTTCACCTATAAGGGATGTGAGCCACTACATATACTTTATACTAGGAGAAAATGTACCCAATAAAGTTGTATACAAGATGAATCCTAAACAAAATGAAGAGATAAGGAAACTAATTCAAAAATTTCTTGACAAGGGTCTCATAAGAGAAATTTTAAGTCCATGTGTTGGTACCTAAAAAAGGTGGAGATTGTATAATGTGCACTGATTCAATGGAAATTAAGAAAATAACTATAAGGTATAGGTTTCCCATACCAAGAATGGAGGATTTGATGGACTATTTAGGAGGATCTTGTTACTTTTCAAAGATTGGCCTCAAAAGTGGCTACCACCAAATTAGGATAAGAGAAGGATGAGTGGAAAAATTCTTTCAAAACCAATGAGGGGTTGTATGAATGGATGGTAATTCCATTTGGGATTTCAAATGCACCAAGAACTTTTATGAGAATAATGAATGAAGTTTTGAAGCCTTTCATAGGTGATTTTTTAGTTGTATACTTGGATGATATGCTTGTGTTTTGTAAGACTAAATAGGAACACTTGTAGCATTTGGACATGGTGATGAAGAGGCTAAATGAAGAGAAGTTGATGATTAATTTGAAAAAGTCTGAATTCATGCAAAAGGAGTTGGTTTATCTTGGATTTGTGATCACAAAAGGTTCTTTGAAGATGGATCCCAACAAGGTGGAAGCAATTGTCAGTTGGCCTACTCCAAAATTTGTTAGTGAGGTAAGAATTTGCCATGGATTTGCTAGTTTCTACAAAAAAATTGTAAGAAAATTTAGTCATATTTTCTCCCCTATTATTGATACGATTAAAGGGGAAAAGAGGAAAAAGTTTATATGGTCTAATGAGGTAGAAAAAAGATTTCAAATTTTGAAACAAAAGATAGCACAACCCATCTTAGCATTGCCTGTTTTCAATAAGGTGTTCACAATTGAATGTAGTGCAAGTGGGTATGTAATTGGGGCATTTTTGAGTCAAGAGGGAAGACCTATAGAATTTTTCAGTGAGAAGCTCAATGAGGCAACATAGTATTCTTCTTATGACTTAAAATCGTATGCCATGGTTCAAGCATTGAAAAATTGGAGAAACTACTTCCTAAAAAGTTTATTGTTTTTACTGACAATCATGCCTTGGGTTTCTTGAACAGGAAAGAGAAACTCAACCATAGATATGTGAAGTTGGTGGAGTACCTACAAAGCTACACTTTTAGTATAAAACACAAAAAGGTGTAGTAAAATAAGGTGAGGGTGCTTTGAGTAGAAGACAAATTTTGGTGCAAGAAATTCAACTCCAAAGTGTAGGTATTGATGCTTTGAAAGGTATGTAAGAAGGAGATGATGATTTACAAGATGTTTATGTTGTTTGTAATAAGTTCAATGGAACCTTCCATGAAGAATATTTTGATTTATTGATACGAGATGGCTTATTGTTTAAGGGTGATCAATTGTATATTCCTAAATTTTCTATGAGGACAAATATGATTAAAGAGAAGCACTGTGGTAGCTTAGGGGGAAACTTTGGAGTGGATATAACTTTGGAGCAGGTAAGAAGATATTATCGCAGGCCAAAAATGCAAAGTGATATCAAAAAGTTTGCTGAAAATTGTGTTTTTTGTCAAAAAGCCAAGGGTTCAAGCACAAATTCAGGTCTAAATACCAACCTTTTCCAATTCCAAATAGGCCATGATAATCTATCAACATGTATTTTGTGTTGGATTTTCCAAAAACTCGGAGAGGGTTTGATAGTGTATTTGTTGTTGCTGACAGATTTAGCAAAATGGCTCATTTTATACTCTGTAAATGCACAAATGATGCCTCATACATTACTAGGATATTTTTCAAGGAGGTGGTCAAAATTCATGGGTTACCATTGACAATTTTTTCTAACAGGGATAGTAAGTTTGTGGGACACTCTTGGAGAACTCTTTGCAAGAAGTTGGGAACAAACTTGACCTTTAACTCTGCCTATCATCCACAAATAGATGGGTAGACTAAATTTTTCAATAGGATCCTTGGGAATATTCTCATATGTTTAACAAAAGAGAATTCACAGCAATGGGATCTCATTATTCCCCAAGCTAAGTTTGCATATAATGACTCTATCAATAGAAGTGTTGGAAAGAGCCCACTTAAAATTGTCTATAGATTAAAGCTTAGGGGAGTCTTTGAACTCAAAGATTTGAGTGGTATGGAGAGGAGTGTTGGAGGAGAGGAATTTTTAGTTTCCATGAAGGATATGCATCAAAAAGTTAAGGAAATTTTTCAAAAGAGTGTGGAAAGGTACACACAACATGTAAACTTGAAAAGTAGAGATGTTCATTTCAAAGTAGGAGACTTGGTCCTAGCACATTTGAGGAAAGAAAGGCTACCTAAAGGGAAATATAAAAATCTATAGATGAAGAAGATTGGACCATGTAGGGTGGTCCACAAATTTGGTACAAATTCCTATGAGATAGAACTCCCTCCTAGAGTGGCCATCTCTCCAATTTTCAATTTTTTTAACTTTTATCCTTTTAAAGGATATGTGATTGCAGGTGAAAATACAAGTACATCAAGGATTCAAGATAAATATTGGGTCAAGGACTTACTTGCAAGTCAGCCATTGAAGCTTGAAAGCATTTTGGACACAAAGGAAGAAAAGAAAACTAGGAATAAGGTGTATAATGAATACCTAGTGAAATGGAAAGGCCTCCCTAATGAATATGCAACATGGATGATAGAGGACATCAAAAGGAATGGAAAAATAGTTCAAGAGTTGATCTCAAGTGGAACTTGAGATTCTATTCTCCTCGGGTGTATGGTGCAAGGGCACGTAGTCAAATGTTACAAATTTGGTCTAATGTTGGATTTTTGTGTTCTTGATTCCAATTTTGATGTAATAAGGTCTTTTTGGACCATGGAATTTTTTTTTAGTCTCATAGGGTCATTTCTAGTAAAATTTGTCAAATTTTTTAATTATTGCAAAAGTTGCAATGCAACTTTACAATTTTTGCTTGAAGTTGGAAGTTGAACGATCAAAAATTTAAAAGGTAGTTGTGAGTAATTTGGTTTTTTTTTTTATGTTTAAATATGCCTTGAGAAGCTCGAGGCAGGTTTCGAAAGACATTTTTCATGCTCAAGAAATATGAATAACTTCACTTTTTGTGTGTTTTCATTGAATTTTGCTACTACACCAAGTTGTATTGCTCCATACTAGTCGCAAATGACATAATCTACTTTGGATTTTTTGGAGGCATGAATTAACCATCTTTTGGTTTTGGTTACATTTATTTTCATTGTGATTTGAGTGAGTTAGAAGAAAATCTCTCCAATCAGCCAATAAATCCTAGAGTTGAGGGTTTGAGAGAAAAAAATGGAATACAAGACCATTCCATTGGTGGAATAGGAGTAGTTAGGGTTTTTTTAAGTTGGTAGTGGTTGTAGATGTAGGTTATGGAGTTAGGGCCCTATTTATGCAAGCCCTAGCCTAATATCTCAATGTATTAGGCTTAAGGAGTAGAGGTTAGAAGTAGGGTTTTGATAGTTCATGAATTTTTGGATGTTTCAATTGATAAAAACTATTGTTTTAGACCCCATGTAACTTTTTTAAATACTTGGAGCAAAGATTAGTGATTTGAAGAAGAGATACCACATAGTTGGTTTGTAAAATAGGCCTAATTGGGCTTAAGGGAAGCGTAGCAGTCAATTTTAGAGGGTTTTGTTTCAAAACAACCCTATATCCAATTTAGATATGTCAAAGAAGAGCATAAAGGCTATCTGTAATGACAATTCAATTGTGGGTTTGAGGCCTTCTCTAAAAGATATGTTGAAATTTCACTGTTTGATGTGCTACAAGGAAGAATGAAGGATTTGTGAACAAAACACCAAGTTAGGGTTTCCAAGTGAAAAATATTGTTGAATTGTGATTGTTTGGAGAACCACCACCCTACTCTACATCATAATCATATGCCCAAGGTGGCATATGAGTCCTATATCACTAAATCCAGACTACATAACCTAAAAATACATGAATTATGATTGGATGCTTGTTTATGATAGGATTATCCTTGAAAAGTCATTAATTAAGGCTTGTGGATAAAAAATAGGGCCAATTGAAGCATAGATAAGCCAAATTAATTAATAAAACCCTATATTAGTGTGGGTGTTAAGATACAGTTTACAACACCCTAAACAAGGCATAATTAAGTTCTCTTCGCTCACAGGGGCCAAGACCTAATGTGAATATGTCAAACACATTACAAAACTAAATCAAGGAAACATTATGCTTAATTTAATAAGCAGGGCCCAAAAAAGTAAGGAAAATTAGAGGGATACTTTTTACATTGCCACATTTAGCCCCAACTTTAGTGAGAGGAGGGACTTGCTTCAAACTCACACTAAAGTAGTCAAACTCGCATCAAGAGGGGTCCAAGTGCACGAATGATAGTAAGATAATATGATAACAATCAAGATGGATGATCAAGACCCTAGGATTGAGATCCTACGACAGAACAACATGAACACAAAAGAACACACATGAAAATGATATAAGGAGCAAAAAAAAGGAACAAGCATACACTACCAAAGACAAAGGGAAACGAAAAAAGGGGTGAATCAAGCTTTGACTGTTTGTCTCGCATGTTGTGGATTAGATCTAGGATTTTTGTGCTAAAATGTACTGTCACTCTAATGGAATGAAACTCTAGGCTATCAGTTGGGTGAGTATCCAAAGAGTTGAGACACATACGCACACGACCGATATGCACTCACACACACACTAGTGGCTATGGGAAAGACATGTATCAGATCGGCTTCTTGTCCAACTAGACAAAATTTATTCCTCCTGATAACTTTGATAAAGCTCCACACAACAATGCACTTCAAGCTTCATGAGGAAAGAAAATAATCATATGCTTGAAACTCGTGAACAAATAAGATGGCTCCACAGGCATGCAAAGTGTATTATGCAAGGTGTCCATATAACAAAAATTTTGGGAATGCAAAAGTAGGGAACATTTAAAAGAGTCTTTCTTAGTTCATGTAAGGTCTTAGCTTAGGGAACATTGTGCCTAATGTCTCCAAGAGAGGACTAATCAATGAATATAAGATTCACAACTTAGGGGATGTAGTGTGTTGTATCAATCCACCAAGAAAAATATAATATGCTAAGAGAGATCATTCTCTTGTGGGACATCACACCCAATGTCACCACGAAGTGAAAGACACATCGTGTGAAGTAAGAAGACTACACCATGAAACATAAAATGAAAAAGAATGGTGCCAATGTATGGCCCTACTTTAATGAAATTGCTAAACACCATACTATGAGCAATTACTTTAAAGTAGGAAATGAAAAATGCTAACAATAAAAAATACATGAGAGCTAACTTGGAAAGCCCTATGCCAAGTCATATGTTTCCAAATAAAGCTATGTCATGAAAAAGGAAAAGAGAGGTGTACCCAAAAAATAAAATTCCAAACACATGAGGGATCTATGGATTCGAGGTCAGTATGTTCTTGCTACAATATTATTTAGAGATATCGAAACTATCATCATTCCAAAAATACTCATAGAATAGGAAGAATGAAACAAATAAATTTAAAATAGAAAAAACCTTTTGGGTCAACATGTAAGAGACATAAATTTCTTGATGACTTGGGTCATCCACAAAAGGAAAACATAATACAAAGAAAAGATAAAAAGGAAAAGGATATATGACATAGAAAAGAATGTAGGAAAAAATAGAGGAGTGTCACAAACAGACAGACACACATTAAAAAAAATGTCGTAGGGGATCACATTATGCACATGCAATCACACAAAAAGAAATGAAAAAATGTGAAAGACTAGTAAGGCACATGCAAGTCAAACTATTAGTAGATTTTTTGCATCCCAATTGTGTTTATCGTATATGTAATAAAGAAAAGTAGCCAAAGACACAATGGCAAATGCATTACTAGGACTAGGCTATCCAATTCTTCCCTACATTGAGTGTAAGACAAGAATGAGGTGAGATAGGTGATGGGAACAAGTTCCTTGCATTTCCCATGATTTGTAGACTAAATGAAAATGTAGATTTCAGATGATTTTTAATGATACAAGATGAAAAAATGCAACCTATATGCACTTTCACTAATGCAAGAATTAGAAACCCTGGAATGCCAACTAAATAATGCAAAATGCAATGCATTTTTAATGCAAGCTAAATAAAGGATGATAATGCACTCCAAATCAAAATTAAGATGTTTCAAATATAGGTTCACCAAAATGAAACAATAGAAATGGGAAGAGAGAGAGGGCTCCTCCTATTTCACTCAAGTTTCACTCAAGGAAACCCTAGAGATCTCAATACAAGGTTGTAAAGGGGAAAGAGATCTACAATAGGGATGTCCTAGGGTCTGATTAGAAACTAAGGAGGGCTTCACCACCAAGCTAGGCCTTGCAAAAACTAATGAGATGCAAGGTCTAATATTTAAGCCTAGTGCAATGAAAGCTTCACTAAATGACCTAAACAAGCATGTAAATCAAAATAGAAAGTTGAGAAATCAGAAGTGTGCACCTACGAATCGGAAGAGGCTTACTTTAAGACTTGAAATGCTAAAAACATTGAATTTAATACTAACTAGGAATCATACACCAGAATGGGAAATTTAGTCCCAAATTAGGGTTTCTAGGAAGGAACATAAATTTGGAAAAGATATTTCTAGAACTCCTTAGAACTAAAAATTTCACTATACTGGGACTCATATTGCAAAAGTGGTGTACTAATCTAGTTAGTATTTTCTAGAAATTTCATTTCTGATTTTGCTCCTAAATGTTTTCTCTATCTTCTCCACCTGATTTCCTATTCTGAATCTCTAATTTTCAACCTATAGATGTCTTTCAATGATCTCCAATGCAAGGTGACAACTTTGAACACTTTGAACACTTTGACCAATTTATCCAAACTTGCTCTACAATATGTCTTCACCATAGATCTACAAATCACACACTAAGGAGAGGGAAAAAAATTGTTTTGTTAGTAGAAAGGGTTTTGCCTTGGTCAAACCCTATTTTGGTAATCAAAACTTGTAATGAAAAAAAATGAAGGGGAGGAATGATGAGTGAACAACATGCAATGTTTTAATTGACCAAACCCTTTTTCTTTAAGGCATGCCACTCATCAGTACTATATCCAAGAATTCTATGGTATCAACAATGTGATGTGTTTGTATTTTTGGTATTTTGTTTTCGATCTTCTCTTATGTGAGGTAATGTAATCAATCCTCAGTATAGAAGTATCTATAAATTTCATTCAATATCAGTTGGAGGCTAAGGGAATTGTAGTTTCTTTAGTTTGTAAGGTCTTCTATGTTTTCTAGATTCACCAACTTCTCTAGTTGAATGTGGATAAGGACCTAAGACAATCCTATCACGATTATCAACGTTAGGAGGCATTGGTTGTTATTTAGGAAGAAGAACATTCATATTGGGAGGATGATTTTGATATCCTAACCCTTTAGTAGCTTGAGTTGGTATTTTCTCTAAGAGTTGATGAGTTTCATGTTCACTTGTTGTATCACATCGTTCTTTACTGAAGATCAAGAATCCTTTTCCATATGTCTCTTCTAGATTGATGGGAGGTTTTCATAACTTTGTTAAAATAGAATGGTTTAATGTTTGCTTTCTTATAGGAAATAGGTTCACCTATTGTAGGGAACTTAGGTTCACTTTGCATTTCAGTTTTAGGATGTAGGTAACCAAACATTTCAAGTGGTGGTATTATAGGCGATGTTGGTTGTTTCATGGATGGATAGAAGGATTCATTGTTTCAAGGTTATTAAGGCAATAATTTAGGAATTTATTCATGTTTTCATCATCTTCTCCAATGATGTCAACATCACGAGGAGGACATGCATTAGGAGTTGAGTGAGCACGAGTAAGTTCAATTTTATTAGGGTCATTTCCAAAAGCACAGTTGACACATCGACTAATGATTTGAAAGATATACAAAGCTTACCAAAGTACATATCCATGATGAAGTGTAATGAAAATTTCAAATTCTAAACAAGGTAATTATACTATGTAACATTTTGAAACAAGATATTGTAGATGCCATTAAGAAACACACAAGATGAACCAATTTAATTGAATGAAATAGAAAATATTTAAATTGAAACAAAAAATTATCAATAGAAAACATGAGCTTAGAAATAGAGTTTTGAATTCTAGAAAATGCAATTTAAAATATGCATTGGGACTAAATCACCTAGAAGAGCATATGAGTCCCAATGAGGGTTTTTTCACAAACTTCAAAAAAATTTAAGTGATTTTTATGATTTTTGGTTTGGATGATTTGTAGTATAAATGAAAATATTGATTTTAAATGATTTTCAATGATGCAAGATGCAAAAATGTAACCTATATGCATTTTCACTAATGAAAGATTTAGAAACCCGAGGATGCCAATTCACTAATGCAAAATGTAATGCATTTTTAATGCAAGCTAAATCTAGGATGATAATGCATTCCAAATCAAAATTAAGATGTTCTAAATGCAAGTTCACCAAAATGAAACAACATAAATGGGAAGAGAGAGAGGGCTCCTCCTATTTCACTCAAGTTTCACTCAAGGAAACCCTAGAGATCTCAATACAAGGATGCAAAGGGGAAAGTGATCTATAATAGGGATGTCCTAGGGTCTGATTAGAAAGTAAGGAGGGATTCACCACCAAGCTAGGTCTTGCAAAAAATAATGAGATGCAAGGTCTAATGTTTAAACCTAGTGCAATGCAAAGCTTCACTAAATAACCTTAAAAAGTATGTAAATCAAAACAAAAAGCTAAGAAATCATAAGTGTGCACCTGGAAATCTGAAGAGGCTTGAATGAAGACTTGAAATGATGAAAACACTGAATTTAATTATGCTAACTAGGACTCATACACCAAACTAGGAAATTTAGTCCCAAATTAGGGTTTCTGGATAGGAACATAATTTTGGCAAAGATATTTCCAGAACTCCTTGGAACTAAAAATTTCACTATACTGGGACTCATACACTAGAAGTGGTTTCCAATTCTACTCTTCAATGCCTGCTCTATCTTCTCCACTTGATTTCCTAGTCTGAATATCTGATTTGCAACCTATAGATTCTTTCAATGATCTCCAATGCAAGGTGACAACTTTGACAACTTTGAACACTTTAACAACTTTCTCCAAACTTGCTCTATAATATGTCTTCATCCTAGATCTGCAAATCACACACTAAAGAGATTGAAAAATGTTGTTTTTTTAGTAGAAAGGGGTCTTCCTTGGTCAAACCCCTTTTTGGTAATCAAAACTTGTAATGAAATGAAGGAATGATGAGTGAACATCATACAATGTTACAACTCACCAAACCCTAGCAATAAAGTGTTGAAAACATATATGAAGTGGCTCCAATGGATGTAGATCTTGACTCTTGCTTGAATATGATAGATCTTGAATTGAATGCTATCTTGAATCATGAAACCCTACATCACAATTGTTAGCTTAAAAAAAACATGTTTCTTGATACTTGAATTATGCTCCAAAAAACTTGATAATTAGCTCTTGAAGACTCTTGAATGCTCTTGTGAACTCAAATTTTCTAGAATGCATGAGTACTTGAAAGCTTAGGAGTAAATGGGTGAAATAACCTTGTATTTGTATAGTCGTAAAATTGCACCCCTTGCAATTTCACATACATTCTTGTACGTGATTTAGTGTCCACTCTCTTAGAACTTGTGTAGGCTCATTTTAGCCCCTACATCAGCCTGTTTCCATTCTAAGGATGCCCTGCACCCCTTTTCAACAGATACCCTTGTGTGTTAGCTTTGCATTGAGCTTTGTTCCTTTCCTGTTCACATCATGTTGTAGAGTGATGTTTCCAGACACTAGTGTGTCACGAGGATGTCCGCACACCGCACTATTTTCCTGATACGTTTCAAAATTCAAACGACTATTTTCATGCATGCTTTCCACTTGTCACCTCCTTTAGTCGGTGGTAACAGCTCGAGATGCCTTGTAATGGCTCGAGAAGCTTCTTTTCCTTAAATGCTATCTTTTCACTTCGTTTGCAACTCTCTTCCTCCATCTCTAGCTTCATTCCTCTAACTTCTAACTTCCTCTTCTCCTTCTTGGCTCCTCTCTTAAGCATTCTACCATCTTTCTCTTGATCGCATAACTCCCTTATTTTTCATAGCAGCTTGAAGCCCTCTTGGATTCTCTCTTTGCAACACTCTCAAGATCTTACAACACTCCTTGCAACACTCTTGGATCTTACAACTATCTTTCTCTTTCTATTTGAATCTCCTTTGGCTCTTGCATCTCTATCTCTCTTCCTTATCTCATGCTTGTGATCATCCTAAGACTCATATCCCCTTCCTATTGTGTCTATACTTTTTGATACAAGTTCTCCTCCTTGAGCGAGGATTTCTTTTATCACCTCTATTGTGATATGAGTTCTCCTCCTCAAGTGGGGTTTGCTTTTAGCACTCGTACTTGGTGGTGCGAGTTCTAACCCTGAAGTGGGTTTTTCTTTCACCAAATCCTTTATCCATTTTAGTTACTCTACCTCTATCTATCTAGCTTTCCATGGAGGTGGGAACACCAAAACAAGGGTTTGACTAAGGAAAAACCCTATACAGCCCCAACAATTTCTCTATATTTTACAAATGTAGGTATTGAAGATATCTAATAGCTAGAGGATTCATTACTAGGATTATTGTGAGAATATTGTTTCCTTTCTTCTCCTTATCTCCCTAATTTCTATTTCACTTTATTTCAATTCTCTCACTTTTTGTTACTTTCTTGTATTCTAGAAGGCCTTAGCAATTATAATAGAAGTAGTCATTTTGTCATTTTCTATAACATTCTCACTTTTTGGTCCTTAGGAGATGCTAGCATGCCTTTGGGATGCTAGTGCACCTCATTGTAGTTTGTATCCCATGTTGCCATCCTTTGGTTGAGAGCTTGTCTTTTTTTCTAAAAAATCTATGTGGCATTCTCTTTCTTATTCTAGAACTCTCGCCATTGTTCCTTGACGTAGTTTAGGGAAGTTTTCCCCATGAGGCTCTTTGAATGAAGAGAACACGTGAGTAGTGAATCCCCCTTCTCTACATTCTAGTGAACCCAACATGACGAGGGTACTTTTCAAAAAAACTAGGAATCTATTTACCCCTACTTGGCGGGGCAATAAATTTTGACTCGGTGCTCAAAATTCAGAACCGTTTGCACCATTGGAAAGTTCTCCTAGAGAACTAGTTCAATCACTAAAATACAAGTGCCTTTGGTAGTTGAATTTTAGGGACTGACGCAAGTTATGACCTCAAATTCAGCTTTGAAGACCTTTGAAAACATGAATTAGTAGAACCTAGAAAATACTAAAAAAATTGTAATGAATTTAATATCTTCTTTTATTAGTTCAATATCTAATTTTGTTCAAAATTTTAATGATATTCTATTTCATGCATGTGATAGTGACTTGGATTTACCCACATCACTTGGTATCTTTGATCTTTCTCATGAAATTCCTCTTGTGTCTTGGGATATTTTTTTGCAAGATGATGAAATCATTAATACCTTTCTTAATATTTCTCTACCTTCTCTTCATGCCAATGCACTCTCATCTAGAGATGATGCATTTGTGAATAATTAACCTTCTATTCATTCCAATACACTCTCTTTTTGAGATGATGCATTCGTGAATGATGAATCTCTTATACCTTCCAATGCACTCTCTTCTAGAGAAGTTGAGTTTTTGAATGATTAATTTCTTATCTATGCCAATGCACTCTCCTCTAGAGATGATACAGTAGCAAATGATGAATCTCCTTCCACATTTGATCCTATTTGGATCAATGTTGAGAATCTTTCTTCAAATAATTATTCTACTAGTTGTGATGAGTCTGTAAATGTAATCTATGTCTTTATTTCCCCCGAAAGGACTAAGAGATCGATCATTTATGTGACTGTAGCTAGTCCTCCTAAAAGGGTTTGTTCTATTGATGGTGTTCCATTTGATGGTGATTCTCCTAATATTACTATGGCTCCCTATTATAGAGCGGTAGCCCATACTTATGAGAATAGAATGAATAAAAAACCAAGACTTCTTCAAGCTCTTGAACCTACGACTAAAGAACCTAGTGATTATTATCTTGTTGAGCAACTCTATGTTACTCTAACCAAGATCTCACTATGGGATTTGTTTTAATATGCTCTTGTTTATCAAGGTATGCTTCATGAAGCCTTGCAAAAGATCCTCTTTCCTTCTTCTGCTAGACTGGTAGATGTGGATGCATTGATAGATTATACTTGTATGGATTCACTCAATATTACATACTATCCATAGGAACTCCCACCTCCAGAAGTGAAAAAGCAAGTGGATCCTCTAATGATCATAGTTAAAATTAATAACATTGGCATCAAGTGTGCTCTCATTGATGTTGGTTTGGTGCTCAATGTATGTAGCATTAATATTGACTCATCTTCTCTTAATGCTTCTTCTATTGACATTTATGGATATTTCAATATCAGTCGACAAGCCCTAGGCACAATAGTCTTTCCTTTGAGGTTGGGACTCATTACCATATGCACCCTTGTATATGTTATTTCAAAAAAGTTACCATATAACCTTCTTCTTGCTAGGACTTAGATTCATGATATGGGTGTGGTACCGTCTACCTTGCATAAATCTCTTAAGTTCATTTATAACAATCGAGTAGTCATGGTTAAGGCTGACTCTAAGGTCATGCACTTATGTGAGATGGCAACTACCAGCCAAGTTTTGGTTGTGCCTACTCTTATTCTCGTGTAGGAGCACCTAAAGTGCATACATTTACAAAAATTCATCATTTGAAGGAAGGATTAGGAAATTAGGGGTAATTTGAGTCATTTTATGTTAAATAAGGTCTTTAAGACTATCATTGATGTAATTGGGGGTTTTTAGTGTTAGTTAGTTCAAAAAATTCAAAAGGTTGCAAAGTGCAATAGTTAGGGATTTGAAGGGTCAAGTAGTTGTTGAGTCAGTTTTAGGCATTGGTAGGTGTCATGGGAGTTATAAATATGTTGAAAATTTGTTGTAATTTATTGTTGAAGAGTTGGGAAGAGGATCTTAATAAAATAACTCAACTTTAGAGCCATTTTTTATGTATTTTCTTCATAAAAAGCATGTGTATGGTTTCGTACAATAGGGAAATGCTTGGAATTGATCTTATTCTATAATAGGACTTTATGGTTTTTATTTGAATAGAATCTTGATAGTTTTCATTGTGATTTGAGGAAATTAGTGAGTGTTTATAGCAGGCAGGTCTGAAAACATGGTATAAGGTTTTGAAAGCCTTAATAAATTGACAAGGCCATTCCTCCTTTTGTATAGGATGTAACTTAGAGGAATGGGTCTACATTTGATAGGGATAGGAGTAGGAACAAGTGTTTAGGGGTGCTAAAGGGGTTTGAGTGATCTAAGAATGTCGCCCTGTTAGGAAACACAGATTTTGTGCCATTTGAGCAAGGCTAGAAAGAGTATCTTGGTGAAGTTGATTGAGAAATTGTTAAAACTTGATGAAAACTAATTTTACAGGTGTATTGTGAGATTTTTTGAAGGTCGGAGTGGATAGAAGTGGTCAAAGGAAAGAAATAGTGAGAAACTCTAGGTGAAAGAGGGTGAAAGCTAGTGAAAATTAGTGATTTATGAAGCAAGGGAGTAGAGAACTTAGGGGAAACACCATCAAAGGTTGGATTGAGCATCTGGAGGCATAAAATAGCCAGATTAAAGTGATTACAAGCTTGTGAGAGGGTAGGGTATATTATTTTCAATAAGCCCTAGTTGAAGATGGAAAAATGAGGGTTTTGGGATTAAGGGTCTTAATGAGCAAGTGAGGACCTAAGAGTTGGTGAATCTTGTGTTTTGAAGGCTATCTCAAGACTATTTGGTGGTTTTAGGTGTTAGTTGTGAGATATGAGGGATGCCTATTTGAAAAAGAGGCCTAATTGAGGCCTATTTTAGCATTGAAAGGCCAGATTGAGAGAATTTCTCCAAAAGAATCATGAATGATTCTTTGATATATGTTAGAGGGCCATAATGGGTGTCTATATTGGTGAATAGAAGAGAAGATTTTTTTGAAAGGTTGTGAGCTAAGTAGGGAAAAGTGGTTTGTCTAACCTACAAGGAAGATCTAATTAATAGTTGGAAAAACTATCAAAGAATGGTATTGTGCAAAAAAAATGAATTGAAACTCATTATATGGTCAAGGAAAGTTGTTTTACTATCTTGTATTGCATCATATTCCTTCATTGTCTTCCAATGTGTCAATTTTTACTCGAGAAGTACCTACTACAAAGGATACACCTGAGATAGATGTCCCTGAAGAAAATCCTTTTGAAGAAAGAAATATTAAGTTTGCTCCTACCTCTTCTCAAGAGAATGCATTTATTGGTGATGATTGGGGTTCTCTAGAATTTACAAATTCCTTCATTAGGGAATATAAAGTCGACCCGATCCACTTAGACCTTCCACTAACATCATCAAAACCCGCTATTGAAGATGGTTATTCTTTTGCATTGTGGGATAATGTGATCAACAATTGTAATGTCCTTGATGTTGATCCTCCTCCTTCTGAGGAAGATGATTTCACTTCTATTAAAGAGGTTAATGTTATTAATCCTATTAGAAAAGATGATGGAAATATTATAGACGAGTATGATCCCCTTTTCTAGAATAATACTCTCCATGTAGAAGCCCCATTGTCTGCTACCTTTGTATCTTCTTCTTGTAAGAAAACTAGATTTTCTCCACAAGAGAAAGGGTTGCTTCCTGCTCCTCACCCTCTATTTGAGCAAGTGAGTATTTACTTATGGCTTCTAAAATTCCACTTAATCATTCTTCCTTCTCCTACATGGAAGAAATCTCATGAACATGATACAAAAATACATTCCTTCTATGTATACCATTGAGTGCCTGGCCATTCCACTAGAGAATGTAAGGCCTTGAAGGATAAAATAAAACAACTTCATGATTTAGGTGCCATAACTCATTCATTTGTTGATACACCTTCTTCTTCCTCAAATAACAAGTGATATCAAGGCCTACCTCTATCCTACATGTTTTGAGTATCTTGCATGGTTCTCCTCCCCTATATGTTGGGGGCAGTGATAGCTTGTTCTGGAGATGTGCATCCTTTTAAGGACCCTTTCTCCTATCTCATGCCTTTCAATTGAAATTTCCCTTGAGTGGACCCATTTCTCTTTTGAAGGGTTCTTGAGGAACATCCTTTTAAATTTTGTGTCTCAAATGAATTCTATGGTGTATAGCTTGGGGACAGCTCAACTAGACCTATTTCATATCTTTGCATCTAGCTTGGGGGCAGCCTGACTTGATCTCGCTTTTAAAATAGTGCATCCCTAAAGTGGACCCCTTTTCATTTGAATGGTTCCTGAGGGACCCCTTTGAAATCTTTCCTACTTGTCGATAGTCTATGTGATTGTCCGCTTACTTTCCTGCATGGCAGCTTTTCGACTCTATGGAGTCCCCTTCCTTTGGTTTCCTCCATGTGAGAGATCTTGTGGGATACCTTCCCTACATGTTCATGGGCCTATAGGATTATTTCCTTGGTTTCCTCCATTTGAGAGATCTTGGGGGACATCTCCTTGCATATTTGCATGTCGTAAGGTGATTTTCTAGGTATCCTTCATGTGAGAGATCTTGGAGGACACCTTCCTTGCAAGTCTATAGGTTTGTAAGGCCTTTTTCTAGGTTTCCTTCATGTGAGAGATCTTTAAGGACACCTTCCTTCTAGGTCTACAGACCTATGAGGCTCTTACATTCTTAAATTCTCTTTCTTCTCAACTTGCATATACCAGATTGAAGATCTGCATCTTCTTCATCTTCAGTATATGCTCTTCTTCTCTTCATTTTAGAATTATTCTATGTCTTATTATTTTTAATTTGGGGATGATTCATAGTATTGATACAACCTTCTACATTGAGGTCTCTTTCAATTTTCTAACTCAAATCCTTAAGTTTTTTATGTTCTAACATTATTGTCCAGTACAGGAATTTCTTGTCTAATACATTTATTTTGTAGGTCTTTATCTTAGGGGCATGCTTTTGTGGTTCAAAGAGTTATCTACTTTCTCTATAGTATCCTTTTGGAATATGATTTTATTTATGTTTAGTAGATTTCCTTTAGTATTCATATTAGCATAGATTCATATACTTGCTAAAGTGGGGGAAAATGTATAGTCGTAAAATTGCACCCCTTGTAATTTCACATACATTCTTATATATGCTTTAGTGTCCACTACTTTACAACTTGTGTAGGCTCATTTTAGCCCCTGCATCAACCTTTGTCCCTTCTCAAGATGATCCACACCCCTTTTCAATAGCTATCCTTGTGTGTCAACTTTGCATCAAAATTTTTTCCTTTCCCATTCACATTGTTTTGTAGAGTGACGTGTCTAGACACTAGCGCACTGTGTGGATGTCTACTGCCACACTAGTGTCTTGTGACATTTCAACATTCAAATGAGCATTTTTCTGCATGATTGCCACTTTTCACCTCCTTTGGTTAGTGGTAATGGCTCAGGAAGCTTATTTTCCTTAAATTCTATCTTTTCACTTCATTTGCAACTCTCTTCCTCCATCTCTAACTTCATTCCTCTAACTTCTAACTTCCTCTTCTCCTTCTTGGCTCCTCTCTCAAGCATTCTACCATTTTTATCTTCCTTGAAAAACTCTCTTATTTTTCACAACTTCAATCCCTCTTGGCTTCTCTCTTTGCAACACTCTCAAGCTCTTGCAACACTCCTTGCAACACTCTTGGCTCTTACAGCTATCTTTCTCTTCCTCTTTGCATCTCCTTTGGATCTTGTAGCTCTGTCTCCCTTTCTTATCTCATTCTTTCCAGCATCCTAGGACTCATATCCCCTTCCTATTGCATCTATACTTCATGATACAGGTTCTCCTCCTTGAGTGGGGATTTATTTTATCACCTCTTTTGTGATACAGGTTCTCCTACTCGAGTGGGGTTTTCTTTTATCACTCATACTTTGTGGTGTAGGTTCTACTCCTAAATCAGGTTTTTCTTTCACCACTTGCTTTATCCATTTCGGTTACTCTCTCTATCTATTTGGATGTTTGTGGAGCTAGGAACACCAAAATGGGGGTTTGATTGAGGAAAACCCCTATATAGCCCCAACAATTTATCTCAATCTTACTAATGCAGGTATTGAAGATATTTACTAGCTGGAGGCTTCATTACTTGGATTCTTGTGAGCATTTTCTTTCCTTTCTTCTCCTTGTCTCTATCATTTCTATTTCACTTTATTTGAGTTCTATCACTTTCTGTTACTTTCCTATATTCTAGAAGTCCTTAGCAATTAGAATAGAAGTAGTCACTTTGTCATTTTCATGAAATTATCACTTTCTAGTCCATATGAGATGTCAATACACCTGTGGGATGTCATCATATTGCATTGTCATCTATAGCCCGCGCTATTGTCCTTTGGAAAAGAGCTTGTCAGTTTGTCCAAAAAATCTCTATGACCCGCTCTTTCTTATTCTAGAACTCTCGCTATTGTTCCTTGAGGTAGTTTAGGGAAGTTTTCCCTATGAGGCTCTCTGAATGAAGAGAACTCATGAGTAGTGAATCCTACTTCTCTACAATATTTATACTTGTTTATGCCAAATTTCTTGAAATTACAACACTATAAGAAAACATCAGATCTAGGAAGATAAAATCCCACCAAGAATTTGAATTAAATTTTATTTTGGGACACATGGGACTCATATGCAAGAAGTGGCGTATGAGTCCCATTAGACTTAACTATGTAACAATTTTTTCAAAAATGCTTAGAATGATGCAAAATCTAGATCAAGGCCCAAAAACCTAGGTGGGAATCATATGCCCAAGGTGATCTATGAGTCACAAATTACTAAATATGGGCTACACAACCAAAAAATACTTTATTACAATTTTAAAAGGTGGGTTACCAAGATTAAAGGTTTTTTATGGATTTCGTTTGGGTTTAAAGTTGAAATATTCCTTGAGATGCACTAAAAGGGGTCTTATGGGCCCATAATAAGTGACCTAAAGGGAATTTAATGCAAGGGATGCTAAAATAGGTCCAAATTAAGTGTGAAAATTCAAAGATATGGATTTTTCTAAACTACATGTATCCCCCACTTTAGCGCCCATATGACACTACATGCATATGCAAGCTAAAGTAATTCAAAAAGTAACTTTATAAAAGGATACTCATATGTATTCACTAAGGAAAATGAAGCCCCCACTATAATTACTTGAAAAATCACAATGTTAGGAACCACATCCTACATCATAGATTCATTAGTAGCTCAAAAATAATCCTCTTATCTAACATTCCTAGAAAATTAAATTCAAGGGTAGGTGTATGCCCCCCCTTGATTCCACTTGCTTTATAGAGGTGGAATCAAGGTAGCAATCCAACCACATCAAACTACATGAGTCTATCATAGGGAATTTATAAGTACCATGCCACTTGATAATATACATTTGGTGAGAAAAATAACAAAACCATGATTCCAATATAACAGATGGCACCGAAAATGGATTTCGCTAGCTCCTAATATGTTAATTTAAATAATAAAGAACTTATTTTCTTTTTAACAAAAAGTGACCCAAATATGCATGTATATAAGGGTAAAAGGGAAGGTAATTAATATTCATTTTATCTTTTACCTTTTTTCAGAGTGAGCTTGGAATAGAGTAAGGCATCATGTTGAGCAGACACCTATCCACACATCTATAGATTGAACTACTATGGCAGATGGTCGTACAGGATGAGCTATAGCCTACTGTGAGTCGATTTTTCCTTCTTTGTACTTTCATTTAATAAAATAAAATTATATTTTTATGTAATTTTTAGATGAATTTAGAGTCTAGGGAGAGTTTTACTTTCATTTTTCTAGATTGTTGCAAAGTGTCCTAGTTAAGGAATAAAGTTCTAGAATCCTTAATTAAAATATGTTAGAGCAAATTTAGCACACTTTTTGACCATTAAAGAACAAATCTATGCTTTTAAGATGTTTTAAATGATATTTTTCTTATTTTCTATGCTAGACTACACCTCAGTACCGGCCAACACTTGGGTGGCCGAATGTTTAGCTGTCTACGAGAGCTAGTCGATCAACTACCTAAGGAGGATGTGTACATCCTCCAGGAGATGGGCCTCTACTGGGCCTATCTCTCCCAAATGATGTGGTATCATAATTCCATGCTAATCGTGCTAGTGGAGAGATGGGATGCAGACACCCGCACCTTCCACTTACCTACAAGAGAGATGACTATCACACTGGAGGATGTGCACTAGATACTATGGGTGCCAATCCAAGGAGAGAGGGATTTTATAACACATGGCAGGAGTCTTGTTGAGATGTGGTCTGACATCGAGGATTACCTAGGGAGACCAATTTTCCACAAGATCATAGGATTGCACACCAAGCTTGCATGGCTTCTACATGTGCAGCCACCACTCGTCAGACACATTATGATTTTCACAGTATCATTGGTACTAGTCACCGATGGCCATGGGGCACATCTAGAGGGGGTACTCGTGCACATGATCTGTGACATGGAGCACTATCATGTCACATTTACATGGGGTCAAAGCATACTAGCACACATAAATTATGACTTGGGTCAGTTTACTTATGGAGGGGTGAATAATATGCTTCACTACACTTTACTATAGACCTGGTGCCTAGAGCACATCACCTATACCAAAATGAGAGTATTTTTGTTTGCCACCATGCTGGGATACCCACAAGCCTTCAGTTATCCCCTTATATAGGTGTGGCAGCATAATGTTCTATTTTGGAGGGTCAAATTTGATAGGCTTAAGGAGGATGATATTGTATGGAGACCTTATCTAATGGAGATATTATGGCTAGAAAGTACAAGATAGATGAGGAAACTGAAGAGGGATAAACTTTTTCTGAGATGAAACGATCACATAGTGAGACCCTTCTACTATGATCATGTTATGAGATAGTTTGGGTAGATACAAAGATGACAAATACTATGGTCTTCATATAGATTATCAGTATGGAGTGCCCACAAACCTAGGGACCTTAAACAGTTGACAACATATGATTTCTTTTAGAGTGATGCAAAAGAGGAGATAGATGTTCCCCCATTCTCTGACACTAATTACATCGGTACAACATGAGAGTATGATAAGTGGTGGGAGGTGGTTTGGCCAGGAGCTATCTATCCTATGGGCTTTGTAGGACCTTTAACAGATCTGAGAGAGGAGGACACAAAGTTAGGAAAGAGGGTAGATCTAGTAGACCTATTTCCAGATGTGGATTAGGAGTCAAAGGAGGGGGAGGAGGAGATAGAGGATGAGAAAAGCTAGCCTACGAGTGAGGATAGTGACAAAGGTGAGGCTAGTCCTCCTAGGCTTGAGTTGAGAGATATAGTTCCTATATGATTTACGAGGTAATAGTCTACATGTGTAGTATCTGAGAGCATAGTGAGAGGAGTAGGTCATTCGAGATTCCTATGGATCATACTACAAACCCAGGTGATGATATTTATTGCTATGCTTTATATTTTTATGTATATCATGCTCATGTATATGTATATATTATGATGATTTATACTAATTATTCTTATGATTTCTATCTCCAAGGGCCCATGACATATCCTACGGACCTCTTCCAATGTGTGACTGCCAAGATAGTGCTACCCCTTCTTGAGATGAGGCTACTATCATAGAGTATATGCCCTTATAGTTCGTGGTACAGTGCATGGACTTGTTTGAGCCTTATGTGAGACTCAGGGGAGAATTTGATAGTGTATCTAGGCATGCTAATTGAGTTGAGGGTCAGGTATAAGCATTGGAGGTGGAGTTAGAAGAGGCTCGAGTAGCTTAGAGATCTAAGAGAGAGAGGCTATTTTACATTTATAGGTTGAGTAACTATAAAGAGAGAATGTCATAATCTAGGCTGATAGAGAGCACATAGAGCGAGAGTGTGTGGATGCACTGATACGAGAGGGTGAATTATGTGGGGAATTATGGACTATGCAGGAGATGTCTACCATGAGTAGATCCCGATCACACACCATTGTCTCTCAATGGGTGCAAACACCATATCTTGAGGGATACAACAATCATAGGCCATAGTGACATTGTACTATTGATGAGATGTATTAAAACTGTTGATATATATATATATATATGTGAGCATGTTTGAATTTTATATTTATGTGTGTTAGATGGAA
Source organism: Sequoia sempervirens (assembly GCA_007258455.2). NCBI lineage: Eukaryota > Viridiplantae > Streptophyta > Pinopsida > Cupressales > Cupressaceae > Sequoia > Sequoia sempervirens. Next base: position 91,616,532 of record VDFB02168118.1, read on the forward strand.
ATTTGATTTATTAAGTAATCTTTGTTAGACTGTTCAATAAATATCTCCATAATCTAGAATGTCTTTTCTTAAGTTTTCTTAAATGTATGAGGTAGTATAATATGCTAAATTAAATGCACTTATGATTAATTGTAGAATATTAAATGGAAATAACGATTTAACATAACATAACATACACCATGTTAGGTCTCAAAAATGCATGTTTTTAGACCTTAAGAGGGTGCCAAACTCTTAATACGTTTTTTTTTCCAATGAACGAGGCAATTATGATTGATCACCTCCTACTCTTTAGGCTCTACTAGACCTAGGCGGGTGTACCTAAGTGATAAGGAAGATTTGAAGGCTTGAGAATGATCTTTGACTTAGGTAATGTACTCACAATGGCACATGGGGGTGAAGTAGATGAAAGATTTGTTGACTAATTGCTACTGAGAGTGTTTGAATAATCAAGAGTGTGAATTGAATTTATATAAAATATTCTAAAACTGACCAATGCCTAATCTATTGGGTGAGTGGAGTTAATGGGTGGATGATGATTATGGAGATAGATTTGTATGATAGGAAAATCTATTATTCAACTTAACTCTAACCATTGGGAACTTTTAAATGTTTGCACCTTGTACAAATGTGTAGGTTTGTCAATTACTATACTCTTTTTTAAAGATCGCAGTGTTATTCCCTAAAATTACTATGACAACATAAAAGGATTTTTAATTCTTAGTTTGAGGGAAACCAATTAGAATAACCAATTCAAAAGGATTTTAATCCCTGGTAGGATCAAATTGAAATGAATTACTTGAAAGGATTTTAATTCACTCCAATGAGAACACAATCAAAACAATCACGCAACAATAACAAAAGTGTCCTAACAAATTTTATGAATTTAAATAACTTAAGAGAACCACTTTGGAGACAACACAACATTTAAGCATGAAAATTAATGCAACAATTTAACACTGACAATAAATTCACCATAATTGAACAGTCTTCTCCATTGATTGCTAAAAAATATATACATTAATAGTAGAAGTATTTGAAATATGAAATGGATGAGTGGAATATGAACCCTATCTACTGCTACTAATTATTTTCCTAACATACTCCTCCAATTCTAATTATTTTTAATTTTGATTTCATCCTTCATTTATACATTGCATTTTCAAGGATTATGACTCTTCACACACTGGTCTACTGTAGCTCTTCATTTAATTAATTTTCTTTGAAAAAATAAAATACTTTAGTCTTCATTGTCTTCATTTCCCGTGAAAATAAAGCCTTTCACACTACTTCAATTTTAATTCCTTTCCTAGAAATTTATCACTGTATATTTTACCCTGAAATATTCTTTGGATATAGTAATTACCCATTCTTTAACTTCCTCATTAAATGTATCTCAAAAGATTCACTTTTCAAAATTATATACTCGACACTCATATTTATTCCCCAAAATGATACATTTTTCTTCTCACGTGCAAGATATTTGATTACATTAAAATAATTTATTACACCTGTATTTCTTGAAAATATTTTTGCTACCCCTCTCTCTACAAATTCATATTTCACCAATATATTTATCTTCACTATATTTACAAGTGAAATAATCACCCATTCTCCCTAGGTGAAAATGTTTTCACAGAATCAATATTTTCACCTTTTTTTTTAAATCACTTATCCCACACATTTTTATTTATTAACGCAAAATATTTTTTTCTTTTTTTTTTTGGTAAATAAGAGACCAAGGCCAAAATTATTGATAAATCAAGAATAATACATCAGGAAACATATAATATGTAGTTTATATGTATCTTGTGAATACTACACTTAAACACAGTTTCAAAGCATTCTTACCATAAGGCCCTAAAACTATAAACAACATAAAGATATTAAACAGTCTGTAAAAGAACAACCAAAAACATAAACCCTCCACCATATACTTCTTCCTGCTTCCTAGTAGACTTCGAGCGACGAGCAACTCAAAGGGGTTTAAGAATAACCGCAATTTCCATCATTATCTAACCACCAATTTTCTTCGTAGCCTTCCACTGCTAACTTAGATAACTCATCAGCCTCCTTGTTTGCCTCCTTATAGGTATGGTTGATGGTGTAGCACTCAAAATAAGCTAAGATTGACATTATTTTGTCCAAAAGAGCTTTTAATCTCCAGTTTGGAGATGATGTTGATCTAACTGCATTGACCATTATGGCTGAGTCTCCTTCAATCTCAAGATTCATAACTTTCCTCTTTTTACATTCAATTAGTCTGAGATATAATGCATTGAATTCTACAATATTATTAGTATCTTTTGAAAGAGGAATTGCTAACTTACCAATGGTGAACCCCTTGTGATCTCTGATTATGCAACCTACTCCCGAAGGACTAGGATTTCCTTTGGAAGCCTCGTCAAAATTTAATTTCAGCCAACCTTCCTATGGCGGAAACCAAACTGCCTATTTTCTCTTAGAAGAAACATCATAATTTCCTAAGAAAGGGGGAATTTTGAGACCTGACCAGTTGAATCTCATTCTACCATCCCATTCTGTAAAGATCCCCTTAGTGTTAAGTTTCAAGGCCAACTTACTATTTATGTTCTCCACTATGGAGCTTTCTAGCAAATTAAGCATCAATTCTATAGAACGAGCTTTATTATCAAAAGTTCTTATGTTTCTTTCTTTCCAAATTTCCCATACCAAGACTGAAGGGCTGATTTCCCAAAGGCAACTCAGAAGACCATCTTGAGGTCTAATTGGCCAAGCCTAAAATAAGGATATAATGTCATTTAGGAGGGCTGAAATATTTTTTTCTTTTCAAAACACCATATTTGAAAATATCTCTATTTGTAAAATATTTCTCTTCATATTCTACTCTTTCTTCCTTTTTATTTCATTGCACACTCACTCACTTCTTCCACCTTCACCACAACCACCGCACATAGATTTGAGACCCCCTGCGGGAACACAAGAGTGCTCACCACTCAACTGCATAGGAATAAGGATTTTCTTGTGGGACTATGAGAACAACCACTCTCCCACACAAATCTTGGGGCTGGTTAGTGGGGATGCATGAAAACTTTTGGGTTTACCATAACACCACACATATTTTTCTTTGCACTGGTGTTGATGTGGATCAACCTTCCTTTTTGATTCCATTAGACAATTTATCTTCCCAAAGCCCTCTGGAAGCCTCTACTACTTCATCGAGTAAATCAATAAGCTGAACAACCACTCCTTTAGCTCTGTCAAATGTCTTCCTTGCTTGCTTCTACTCTTAATAATATTCGTTTACAATCTTTCCATCATTTTTCTTGATAATGTGTTTGAGCTAAATATAATAAAGTTTGGGTGCTGATGCCAAAATAGAATTCCATCAAACAATTTTTATATATCTTCACTTCAAGATCAAACTGTTCTTGTTCAAAGTAATCATGTGCTAGATTTAATTGTTTCTTTTGTTTTAAGCTTGTCATGAGTTTCCAGTTCCACGTTGCCTAGTGTAGATAAAGAATTTGATGAGTTTTTATCCACCTTAAGTGCATCCCAAATCAATTCTAGGTTCAGTTGGATCTTATTATGTGCCTTCACTTTCATTGCCCATTGGCTTTGAGTCCCATGAATTCCCTAAGAATACTAATGTTTGTTTGGATATCTTTAGATTGTTCTTGAGTAAAATTCATTTGCTACCTTCCCTCATCGATCATCTATTATTTCATCCTCTTTGTACTACCCTACATGCCCTCATCCAAACATGATCTTTATTATTTCTCACTTAACTTATCTAGCAACAAAGAAGTGAACCCCATGATTGAGTTTAAATGATAATTTTGTATGTGGTCACTTAACACCTCAACCCCTTTACCCACAATGCTCAACCTTATTGGTGTTCCCAACCTCTAGAATCTATTTCTTTTTGTAATTAATGTATTATCCAAAAAAAACCTTCTTCATGCAAGACATTCTATCACAAATTTAGCTTAGATGATGTTTCTTGTGCATGTTAATGTGCTCGGTATCCACTGCCTTAACTGATGATGTTTGAGAGGATTTAATGTGAACCCCGCTTGAGCAAACTCTCTTCTTCATTCTACGCGAATCTCCAAAATTATAGGCATACAATGCATTTTCATTTTTCTTTCTACCCAATTTTCATAAAGTTCTATTACAAGCCGAGCATCAAAAGAAAAAATCCTTATAGTATCTCTTGGAATTCTCAATTTTCCATGGCTAGTATTCATTAGTGTTGCATGCAACCTCAAATCATTGGCAATGTCCTCTCCATTTTCATCCACTATAGGCTCAGTATATTATTTGAACAACAATCATCAAATTGGAAGTTATGTGATCCTTCCTTGATTCTGTAATAACTTGTAACAATTTAGTTATTGCACTAACATCCAAACCTTCCATTTGAGTATATTTTCTCTTCTTTGCAACCATCTCTTTAAGTTGAGGAGAATGCAATGATACTATTTGAGCTTTCATTATAAAAGGGTAAGTGTAGATTTTGGAAATGATCCAACATTAGTATTAAATTAGTAGTGGAAATATAGGAGAAGAAAATAAGGGAGTGGGTGTATGAGGAGATGATGTGTGAGGCATAGGTGAAAGGTCATTTTATGGTCATTCTCAAAGAGATTTAAAACTATCCATATTTTTAAGGAGAAATTCCTTGAATTTACCATTTATTGCTCACTTTATCCATACATATTTGCTTGTAATACTTTGATTATAGCATTTTGAATCTCCACCTTTCTCCTTGTTTATTAAATGCCATTCTTTTTAGTGACTCGATGACATGGGAAATAATGAACTAAATCCATATTTCTCACTAGTTGAGCCTTATTCCTTACAAAATTATGAAGTGCATTCTAAACTAAAGTGGGTATTTATCAGGATTTTTTTTTTGCACTGTTATTTGAATGAGTCAAATAGCCTTCAGAATCACCTTGAAAAAGTGAGCAAAATTTCTCTTAGGGCCTCAAAATTGCACCAGCATGTTGATTTATGATAAGGGAGTGTGGTTTCCAAGTGGATTTGTATAAAGCCATTAGGATTGCAAAATATCAATGTTCAAATTTTCCCATTTAGCATTTTCTGAAAAACTACACTTGTCAAGTTCAATTAAAACTCTCCAAGTGGCCTTCTTGAAAAAATACCAAATCTAATTTTGGGAAGCTGCAAATCTGAATATTAGTTCATTTAGGTTAAATAGATATGTGTGCAAAAGGGTTTTCCATAAATTCTCTTCCTCCACAAAATATCATGGATGAAAATTGACCTCTGTGAGAATTTTCTAGAAATGCCAGTGTCAAAACTGTGCAAAATTCATTTGGTTTTGGCTTCGAGAAAACACCAAATGAGGATGTGAGGTTCTGAAGACTGGCATGAAAGCACATTAAGGTGGGAAAAATCTGAGACACCAATCAGTTCACAGTGATAATCTTCCAGTTGATAATTGATGTCCTCCAAAGTTGCCCCTTTTTAATAGATTTTACTATGTAGACATCAAACCTTTTATGAACCCTCTTACTTGGCACTTTGAAATCTTGTCAAAATAGATTGTAGGAAGCTGAAATTAGGTTTGCTCACTCACATATGGTAGATAAACATGTCTGCAAAGTGATTTTGCATGAAACTAAAGAGGCTTCAAATTGTGATTTTTCAAAGTAGGCACTTGAGGCAATTTTTACAAATGCATTTCTGAGTTATGAAATCAACTTTTTCATTATGGGAGCCCTAAATTTTGCCAAAATTTGCATGAAATTTTAGGCTCCAATACACCACAAGTTCTTAATAGTATCATACCTAAAGTAAGAATCCAAAACAACATTGGACCCACTAATCCACTATTCAAGACACAAAAAACTATGTCAGGAATGAAGTGCTAGAGACAATGGCATACTATCCATTATTTCTAACAACATTACTTTAAGAACTCATGCTATTCAAAATTGATAGGTATAATATTGACATTAATGCACGGTATTAATAGGTTCCTGAAGAGGTGTAACATCCATTTCAGATATCAAGTATGTTGTAGACCCATAGCTTTCTTGAACTACATAAGGTCATAAACAATTAGGGCTAAACTTTCCCTTCTTTGTCAGGTTAGTATTGACATTTCACTGATTCTCATATAACACCAAATCACCTTTGTCTAATGAGTGAGGGATGACATGGTCATTATAACTTTGTTGCATTTTATTATGGTAAGCTTGAAGATGTTCTAGGGTATTGATGTTCCTTTCATCGAGCATTTCAAGTTGGTGTAATCATTGTTCTCTATAAGTATTGTCATCAATTAGCCCTTGAAGAGCAATTCTTAAGGAGGGAATCTCTAACTCCAGGGCTATAATTGCCTTAGCACCATAAACAAGGTTGTAAGGTGTGTTTCCTATTGAAGTTTTCATACTAGTAAAACAAGCCCATAACATGTATATTAATTGTGTATGCTAGTCGTTATTATGTTTGTTCACTATTTGTCTTAGAATTTGTTCAAGAGTTTTGTTAGTTGATTCCAATTTTCAATTAGATTGTGGGTAGTAAGGCAATGAAAATTGATGTATATTAAATGTTTCCAAGAAATTATTCACATCATTATTCTTAAATGATGTCCCATTGTCTAAAACTAATGTGGAAGGAAGTACAAAGTGAGAAATAATGTGTTCCAATACGAAACAACATATTACATCGACTATTGTTGAGTGCAAGGGAATGGCCTCTACTCACTTCATGAAATAATTCATCATTGTGATTATAAATGATTGACACTTAGGTTTTTTAAGAGTTTTTGAGGCACACATAGAAGTAAGACCGAAACCCTAAGCCTTAGGACACACCCAGATTAGAAAAATAGCCATATTTTGTAATACTTATCAATGGAACACATGAATTTTGAGGGGTTCACCAAGGAGTAGGTAGTGTCATGTGTTGTCATTGCATAGATGATTGGGTGTACTCCTATGGGGGAGTATTTAGTGTTGGTTTATATTTTTTTTCAATTTCAAAAGGAGAGAATAATGCAAAACATCTTTTGCCTTTGCCATTGATGTCAAAGGGGGGAAAACTATCATGTGATTTTTTTAAAAAAAGTTGTAGGAAATTTTTTCAAATTTTATGTTGTCTTTGATGGTTTTTCACATCATGTGTTTCCATCAATGACAAAGGGGTAGACTGTTTAAAGTATGAGGTTTTCTCATTGATGTCAACTAGTTGGTCATTGGTTATTGATTGTATATGTCGAGGATATTAAGAAAATTGTAATAAAGAAGGTTTGTTATTTGTGCACATATAGTTGAGATGTTGAAGAAGTGTTGTGAGTAAATGGAGTAATCCTTATGTTACTATGTCTGGAAGTTTGTTGGAATGAAGTAATGAGCTGGAATGATGGTTTTAGTTCTTTTTTTCCAAGTGCTTTTGACAAACTTTGATAAATATTGAAAATAGTGTTTTGTAGGTATTTAGTGTATGCTCTAGGATGTGCTCCACATTTATTTTGTGTTGATTCTTTGCTTTTACAGATCTAAGGTATTGTTCATGGTTGTTTTCAGTAGTTGCTACATTAAGATTTTGGGTGTTAGGATTGTATACTGTGCGAGATATTTTCACTAGTGTGTGAACAAGTTATTGAGTGATGTTTTCTACTATTTGAGAGAAATGTTTTTCTACATGTTTCTATGTTACTTGGATTCAGGTTGTGTAGATTTCAAAAGTTTTTTATAACACTTTTATCCTTTTGTATTCAAGGGTGTACTTGATAAATGGTGCAATACAATGTAACTTTCATTTACTAGTATGCAAACAAAGGTTATTAGTTGTCCTGAATTGAAGTAATTGGTGATGCAAGCTTGCATGAAGTATTTGATAAATCTTAAATATTTCTTGGATTATTCTAGATTGATTTCAAGTGAATTATGTTGTTGAAAACTTTTGGATTGATCTAAGGAGGCATGTACTTAATTTTTATGGTGTTTTGCATGGGTGTTGACTGACCTTGTGTTTAACACTATGTGTGAGATTTGTAGAAGAGTGTTGAAGTGTGTTTGGATCTATCGAGGTCCCAATTAAGGATTTATGTAGGTCACCTTTCATTCCTATCCACTGCGAGAATGTTTGGGTGCTGACCTATTTCAAATTTGAATGTATAATAACTACTGGTCGACATTGGAAAATGTTTTTGATGAAGAGGTTGATATAAATATATGTGATCTTGATGTAGGAGGAATGAAAAAGTAGTAAGAAGAAGATGTATTGATTTTTTTTTAGAGAAGTGTAATGTGGTGCAAATTTAAGTAGTACAGTGTGAATTTTTTGTTAGGATTTTGAAAGCAGTGAGCTAAAGGCATCCAATATCTTTCATGTGAGACTGTGGAAGTGTGTGAGCAATTTTAATGGAATCCTTATTGCATTGATAAATTTTTCTCTATGTAATATTCTTCTTCTATCTTCTTCTATTCTCTCAGTGACAGTGAACCATGGGTGTTAACCCCTTTTGGACAGTATGTCCTATTTTGGAAGTGAGCAATTTTGGCAGTGAGCCTCTATACATAGTTCAAAATTCTCTATATTGTAAGCTAATCCTCACTATTTTTTAACCTTATTGGGTTTTCCATGTAAATATAGTGTTCTTATATGTATGGTGTTGTGATTTCATTTTTTGTTATATGCACTTCATGTTTAATTAAAATAACTGAATAAAGGTTTAATGGATGCTTGTGAATCTAATTACTATTGAGGATTTTTGAAGGTATAAATTACTACAACTAGTTCACCCCCTCTTATTTTCCATGCTCATTTCAATAATCTACTCCTTTATACAATCTACTAGAGAACCCCCCTAGATATGGATTTTTACATTATAAGTCACATTACACCACATATTTCAATAGTTGCAAACACTAAGGTTGCCTTAAACCAAATTGAGCAAGAAATTAAGTCAAAAAATCCTAATTAGAGTCTCATAAAACAAAATATTAAAAATAAGTACCTAGGAGAAACAAGGCATAATTTTAATTTTCAAATGGATTTTTAAAAATTTCTTAAGGTAAAAGGGACCATTGTTCTACTAGGTAAATAGCTCAATAATTTAAAATTCCACATTACTACATAATAATTTTTAAAAATAATTAATAAATAATTTGAAAATAATTCACATTCTAACAAAAAATTGAATATTATGTCAACTATGTGGCTTTGCAAAAGTCTCTTAGATAATTTTGTCTCCATATATTTAATGGAACTTTTTTGAGCTATTATGCACATTTGTGATATCATTATATTGTGAGATTTTGATGTGACTCATTCATTTTGGATTCAAATATGTTTATGTTAAAGTTATATTTGATAATTTTCTATTTGTATCTTTGCATAAGCTCTAATTTGATGACATAATGATTATGATATTGATTCAAGGGTGAAAGGTTGAAAGTTTCTTATGGTTTAGGACACAAAACAACTGTCTTCTTTAGTCTCATTGAAGGATACCCTAGATATATCAATCAAAAGATGAAGTAGGGGAAATACTATTGCAATAGGGTGTCCTAGGGTATGATAGAGACTAAAAGAGAGTTCACCACCAAGCTAGGGCTTGGAAAGGAAAGAAATATAAATGACATGCAAATTACTATTCAAAACCTAACTAAAAGACCTAAGAAATGAAACTAAAATGTAGAATAAAGGGATAAGAATGAATAGAGATGCACTTGGAAGAAGAATGAGGCCAAAAAAGGCTCCAAACCCCTAAAAACCTACTATTTAATGCTCAGTGGGACTCATACACCAATATGTGCAATTTAGTCTCAGACTAGGGTTTTGTGCCAAAACTAGAATTTAACAATGTATAATCTAAAACAAATGAAATCTAGAAAATATGCTACACTAGGACTCATACACCACAAGTGGCATATCAATCCCACTCAGGTTTTTTGGAGGGTTAAGACTCGAATCTACTTTCCTATCTCTGATCTTTCTCCCACACTTCATTTCTGGATCTAAAACCATGATTTATATCATGGAGGAAACTTTCTATGAAGATGACAACCTTATGACAAATTGATGACTTTATTCAACCTTGCAAACTAATATTCTAGGGATCTTCAATCCTTAAGACACCTAGATATGTAATTACACATGTAGAGAGAAAAAATTATTGATTTGTTAGTAAATGGTGTTTTTCCTTGGTCAAACCCCTTTTAGGTAATTAAACCAAATGATGAGGTAATGAAAAAAGGACATGAAAAAATAAACATGAATAATGATACCTTGAATGATGTCTTGTAAATCAACAATCTAAAATGAAGTGGACATGAAGGATGTAGATCTAGATCTTAAAATAAGTGTAAAACAATGCTTAATCTCTGATCATGAATGCAACATCACAACACTAGCTTAAAAACATGCTTGATGATTGATAACCTTGACATTATGATGGATCTTGAACTACTATGAAAATTGATGAAGAAATCTTCCCTTGAATGCCTTATAAATTCTCTTGTAAACTCTCTTGACACTCTTGTAAAGTCTTGGAATGCTTAACTCTTGATAAATTATGTAAATAATGATTTTAGACTTTTTTTATATAGGAAATCCATCTAATCTCCCCTTTATTAGATCCCAGAAGCCAACATTCATGAAATTTAACCTCAAAACCTTGATTTCTCATTCAAAACTATAAAAAGGGGCTGAATGGGACTCATATGCCACTTGTGGCATATAGGTCACATCTGGGTAGGACTCATACACTAAAAGTGGTGCATGGGTCCCACCAAGGCTTTTTGTAATGATGAAATGTCGGGGAGTTGATAAATTAAGTATATTTGTTGATCTTTTCAAGATTTTGGTTGAAATATGTCATGAGATACATAATACAGGTACTTAGGTGCCTATGAGTGATGATATGATGGTCATAAATGGAATAGGGCCGAAAAGTCAATGTGAAAGTGTAAATAAATACACTTTACAATGTTAAATTAACAAAAAATTAGGTATATTTAGCTTAAAAGGGACCTAAACCCAGTATGAATGTGTAAATGGGTATGTGTAGGATCATGATGGGCCAAAAAGTGGCAATATAATGAGTATGTGGCTGATGACATTTTTTTTTACCCAAAATTGATGAAATGAAAAGGGTTTTTAAAGGAGATTCCTAGCTTTCCACCAATATAAATTATACTTTACTTTGAATTTAATAAGTAATTATTATCCATTTTCTATTCAAATTATGACTAAAGTCCTGATTGATAGACTAATTCAAAAATATCTATAGCTTTCAAATGGTATCACATTTTTTGAATCCAAAACATGTGCCACATTCTATGCTTCACATACTATAGGATTAAAAAAATAAAAATTGAATTTTATGAAGTTTTGACCAAGTTAAGATTGTTAGACATACAAGTTTTTTATATTTTTTAAAAGTTGTAATAAAAAATTCATAATTAATTATTTACTTGGAAAAAAATTATAAAAAAATATGCATCACATCAGGACATGAGTTCTCTACTTATATCTAAAATATTATAAAAAAATTATTATCATTTTATTATGGTTAGGGTGGTCAGACAGACACCTACTTCTTATTTTTACCTGAAATTTAAGTACTATTGCATTGAAATTTCCAATTTTTACCAAATATATATATATATATATATATATTTAAAAACCTAGTAGTTTAGAAACTATTCTACATATTCTATTCTTACATATTTTTGAAATAATGTACATAACTTATTCAAATTTTCACATCAAGTTTCCTAACTCTAACTTTTTTTATTTTTTTGCCACTTAAGGGCCTATTTTTTCCATGATGATCTTGCGCATACCCAAAACTATATAGGAGCAAATTTTCATCCCTTAAGTAAATTCCCCTTTCACATAGGCTCACCTTAGAAAATCAATCCACCTACCTTCCATTCACTTAGTGTTTGTCTTGTGTTTCGGTGAGAGATTATTTGTTGGGGATGCAAGCACAACACGTAGAAATCTATGCAACATGGTACCATCCCTAATTGATTCCTACATCTAAAGTTGGAAGAGGCATTACACACTTGATTGGGGTCGAATTGTAACATCCCTCCTTAACCAAGTGACCCAAAAATGGCTTATTCCTTCTCATCCCACCTTTGAGAACATTCTTGATTCATTCATTTCATCTCTTTTCACATCTTCTTAGCAACTCATTTAGCTTCTTTACAGTCTCAAGCAACATTCTAGCACTTCATTATGAGCATTTTGGTAGCATTGAAACTCCATCTAATCCATGTTGCAAGTGTGAGGCAGCCATAGAAGTTGTGGGCTTGGAGTATTGTGAGACCTCACTTTATCACTATTGTGGTTGTGGTTTCTTTACCAAGTCCATACCTTGAATTCTTGTTTCATTGGCTAGTGAGCCTTTAGGTGGAGGTGGTAATGCTTCACTCCTATCCTTTGTGATTTGATAGAGTAGCATAGTATTGTTTTGTACTATTCAACAATGTTTCTTCCTACTTTCATTATCGCATATTCTACTCCATTGATTTTTGGTTGTTCGTGGAGGTGGAAACACCAAAACAAGGATCTAACTGAGGCAGGCCCCTATATAGCCCCAAAAAATTTCCCCTTCTTATTTGTGTATAGGAGAACATGTGCATGGAGCTAGTTGGTGAACTGGTGCTTTTGTGTGATAATATTCATCACCTTAGCTCTTATTTACTTGCTTTATCATCTCCACATCTACATCTTGTATTTTATCATTCTATTTTTCCTGTCAAAATCAACTATCTAGGTTGTTAGTAGGTTTTTGATAGTTTTTTACTATCTTATGTTTCTACCCATACAAATGCCAATGCACCAAAAAGATTCCAGTCTGTTGCGCTATCATCCTAGAACCTAATGCAAGTATAAGAAAGTTGTTGTGTTTTCATTAATGTTGTCAATTATGTCAACATAGTTCAATATGTTGTAGATTGTACATGTATAGTTGATATGTTGTGACTACATGGATCTATCCTTATGATGTTGCAAATGTGCTGAAATGAAGAGTTTCCAAGTGCTTTTGAGAAAATTAATAAAGAGAGCATTCAGAGTGATGAATGTGTTTAGAATGTACTCTAGTATGTGCTTTACATTTCTTCTATGTTGATCCTATGGTTGTGCAGATCTGAAATTTTTCTAAATGTGATCTAGTGGTGATATCTCCTGAGTTCAAGCTTCTGGTTTGATGGGATGTGAAAGTTATGTTCACTAGTGTGTGGACTATTCTAGCAGAGTTGGTCTTCTATGGGCTAGAGAAATGTTTCTACTATGTAGTCCTTTGCTTTTCTATTTCAAATCTTCTAGATTTGGAATGTGTATTATAATGGTGTTCTCTTGGTTTTGGCAAAGAAGTTTGTGGCTTGGTGATCTAGAAGTCAAGTTTTTGAGTTTTTATATGTGTTTTCATAGTCTGGATGGACTATTGAAAGGATTTTGACATTCAAAGATCATTTCACTTGTTGCAGATGTAGCTAAAGGAACCTGAGATGTGTTCTCAGGCACAGTGAAGCATTTTGCATCATCTGCATGTTATCTTGTTGGCAAGAATGTACATCAATGTTCACTTTTATTTTCATTAGTTTTGTGTGAAATGGTGTTTAAACTTCATTTGAAGAATTAAATTTAATTAAGGAAGTGTGTGGTTGATCTGAGACATTATTTTTGGTCTTGGTTAAATTGGTCCACTCTCATTCTTTTCCACTGTGGGAATATTGAGTTGTCGGCCTAATTTAAATTTATGAAATGAAGCTTATGCGGTCGACCTTAGAGAAATTTTCTAAGGTTGAAGATGGTATAAATGCAAGTTGAACTATGAAGAATTAGATGTAGATGTTGTAGACATTGAAATCTATTCTAAGCCTACAACTTCAATATTCTTCATAATTTGTATTCTTCATGGTCATGATTAAATAATGTCAATTATTTAATTATTCTCTAAAGTTCTTCATTTCTTTATTCATTAAATAAATCTAATTATTTAATTAATTCTCATTTTCATAATTCATCTATTAATTAAATAATCTTAATTATTTAATTAATTCACATTTTCTTTATTCTATTTGATTAATTAAATAAATGTTTTTTATTTAATTATGTTACTAATTAAACTTATCTTTCTTTTCAAATTATATAAATTCTTATTTAATTTACCCTTTATCATATGTCAACTATAATTAAATAAATTCTTTATTTATTTAATTATTCATTTAACCCCTTCAACACTTAAATAAATCTTATTTATTTAATTATTCTTCAAATATCGAATCTTGAATTAAATGAATTATTTAATTTGTAAGAAAATCTATTTTAACACATTCCTCTATATTTAGATAGTTGTGTAAGTTATCTAAGTATTCACTCTTGCTCGACTTGAGATCTATTTAAATCGGTCAGTTAACTCTTGATTTAATGTCTGAGTTGCTTTTCCAAGTAATCTCATTGTCATACCATTCAGTCGTCTAGTTCTAACTCATTTGTGTGTACATGTGTATCAATTAAATATCTTTATTTAATTAATTAAATTTTGTGTGTACATTCAAACAGAGCATTGCTTTAATCCATCTTTATCTTTGTCATGCAAAGACTATTCTTCTATTTTCAAATACCAAACCTGAAGATTAAATCATTTATTTAATCTTTATTTCTATTTCTAGTTTTTAACACTCTTGTCACTACTAACAGTTATCATAATGCATGTCTAATCTTTCGATCTTAACCATCTGCCAATCTTTCAATCCTAGTCTATCATTCAAATGATCAATTTTCTATAAATTGATCTGTCTTTCATCATTTCAATTGCTCCCGAAATCTTATGACTTTTGGAAGCATATCTATTATTTGAATCTTCGATGTTTTGCTAAATCACTATCACAAGCTATACTTGCACAAGAGAAATCTGAGGGAAATTATACTACAATGGCAAAATGGAGAAGGGAAATCAAGGTTATACATGGAATTACTTAGATATTGGGTGAGATTGTTTAGTTTATTTATGTTTTAGCTTTCCTTTGTTCTCTGTTATTTAGCTTGGATTGCATTTAGAGCTTCTATCACATTGTTGTGTGTTTTTTAACATTTCTTCTACATTTTCTAGATGTTACATTTGGTGAACCCAACATGAAGACACCATCTTCACATATCCATAGACTTTTATTCAATTTTTGTAGGTTTTTGTATGGAACGACGCATATGTTTGATGAAATGACACAATTGAAATTCAAAGACAAAGCTACTTGACAAAATGACACAACTAAAATACTGCACCACATCTGATATTGGAAATGATGCAATTGACTTACTTGACTGCATCTCGATTGGAAATGACGCAACTAAAAAATATTTATGCATCTATTATTTTCGGAGTAGCAACTAACTGGTAAAATACGGTGATGCATAGATGATAGAAAAAATGACACATCCGACTGGTAAATTTTTATATTTATATTTTCAATTTACAACCTTCTTTCATGTTTTTATTTTCACTAATCTTCTATTTTCAATGTGTGTCTTGAGGAGTTAACGAAGTTATTGCAGATTGATAGTTGAAGACCAATATCAAATCTAATAATGAATCTTTCTATAGAATGCATGTCAAAGACCATAGTTAAATTTTTGAAATAGATTGTTTGGTAGTGTAGAAAATCTTTCATTTGGATTAAAATTAACAAGTGTCTACGTGTTTGGTGTGAAAGCAATTTTTTTTTATTACCCTCACAATTTGGTATATCGAAGTATTCTCTCCCCTTGTGCATCTGTGCGATCCTGGGTGTAAGAGAAATGGTTATTGACTCTAGAACTTGGGCCTATTCTGGTAGGAAAAAGTACTCACCCTAGGATGACTCAAATTGGTAGCATGCTGAACCCGAGGGACTTCCAGCCGGTAAATAAAAGTGGATTCTTGGGGAAAGCCTAATGACTCACGTATATGTTTTCGACAAGATGGATTCAAAAGGGTACTTTTTCCACATGGATCATGCCCTACAAATGAAATTCCTGAATTAAACACCTTTGTTTGTAGTGTGAAAAATCCTTCTATTTACTGGTGCGGTAGGTTGGACCTATGATGCCATCTCATATTCTTATGGTTCATTTGTAGAGATTAAAGTATGAATTGGGATGTTCATGGGTATTGTAGCATGGCTACCCTGAATGACGTTAATGAGCCATGGAGGGGAGCCAAAGGGGTCAAGCTACTAATCATCTACCTTGAATAAGCATAGCTAGGGAAACCCAAGTGAGAACTCAATAAATATTGTCCTACATAGCTTAGAATGTGCTTATCTATTGTCAAATTAAACATTTTTTGAGTCCCAAATCAATCTAAAAACACTTTGTCTTATGATGGTCTTTTTTTTCCAGAACTTGATCACAAAAAAAATAGCATCAATTTTATATCTCCATTCACTAAAAACATGCAAATTTATGTCAACAGAGTCGCAACTATTCAAAAAAGAGTCACAATTGTTCTATCGAGTCACATCTGCTAGATTAGCTCGCACTTGCTTTGTCAAAAACCACATTTGATTTAAAACACTTCACTTGTGACATTCTATGATGCATCTGAAAAGGTGAGCCACAACTACATTCTAGAATGATGCATTTGCAACTGTCATAGAACTTTACCAGTGCACAGAGTTTAGAAAACTGCATCTGATATAGTTTGAGTCACAATTTCCATAATGAGTCACATCTATTAGAAACTACACCACAATTGTCTAATACCAAATTTTGAATTTTACCAGAAATGCACAACTAATCACCAGAAAACTGCATTTGTGAAACATAACCACATTTGTGAAATTATATGACGCATCTACCTGAATATTAGAGAACCAGAATTTAAAATCATAGTCCATCGACACAGTCGTACCAGTCTTCGATCTGTCTTTTCACAATAGTCCTTGAAACAGAAACCTAAAATGATTTTCTCAATTTTGCATCCTTTAGGTATCATTTAGTCATTACTATAGTTGTCCTAATTCTGAGTTTTATTTTCATCTTAGACTACATAGTATCTTTAGATCAAACTTTTAGGAAGGTCACTTTTACAAACTTTAGAATGGGTCCACTTTCTACACTCTAGAAAAATCATAGCATCAACCAAATTTGTCATTGAACCTAGTCTTGTCATCATATCTTTTGTCCTATAGAGATTCCACCTAGCTCATCAATCTAGTTAGGGAGCTCACCTTATCTTTGGTCCTTGTCCTACATAGGTTCCTTGACGTAACTAAATTGACACCTAGGTTAGACTTTAGGTAGTTAGTACCCTTGTCTCAGGTTTACAAAATTGATTACCTTAGAAGCTTGCTTAGACTTTGCATCTTTAGATATTGTCATCCTAAACTAGCATCATCTTAGAATATTCCTTATTTTGCATTCAAAAAATCCCAAAAACATAGACTAGACTCATATTGTCCATAGACGTAGTTTTGTATTCCTTGCATATTGAGCTTATCTTACATGGTTGAAACTAGGTCTAAGAGAAAAGAGAGAAAATATGTCGAACCCAAATGAATTCATCAATCCATTTTTTTCAAGACCTCACAAGAAATTTTTAGACAAATTCACCACCAGAGACCCTCAAGGACACATTTGATCAGAAGACATAGAGGCTACTATGCACAAGACCCTGAGTTTTACTCTTTTGTAGATGAGTATCTAGAAAATGATTGTCAACGATACTTAGACAAATTGCTAGCTGAAGATGATACCTTACCTACAAGATTTGATATTATCACCTTACAAACTCAACCTACACAAGGAACAACCGCAATGACTGCTAGTACCACTATACCTCATGTTAATATAGCCATACCATCTAGCATACCTACATAGAGTACGACAGTCCATACGTCTCCATTCGGTACATCTGGCATGACATTAGGATTTAATTTCATTGTAGGGGCATCATTTTCCACTCCCTTCGGTACTCTTGTTTGGAATAAAATATCTAAAACATCAGCTTCTACAGCAAATGTCAGTGCCATTGGTACCATACCATAGTCAACAACCATACCTAGTGTTCATGTTCGTTGTACTATACCACAAACTACACATACAAGAGGAATTCCCTCTTTTCAATATGGAAATTAGAATCTATTCTCCCATATTTGTAGTCAGCATCCATTCACACGAATTCCAATTCAAAACCCATTCACGTAGATTCTAAATCAAAACACATTCACCAACATTTTGAATACAAATCCACATCAAATACCAACATTCAATCAAAACCCATCACGAGACCTAGGATTTTAGAATACATACATAGATTTGCATAATCCGCTCAACACATCATTAACCTAGGTTGACATCTTGCAAACACAAATGCATGCACTACAAACACAAATGGATAACATGGCAGTATCAACTAAGAAAACCTTTTCAACAAAGGACATATGCACATTTCCCTTTGATAAATCATTGTACATGACACCTTTCCCTCACAGGTATGTCATATCGAATCTTCCTAAGTAAAATGGAAAATGAAATCCGATAGAACATATAAGGGAATTTTCTACCATGTACATAGATGTCGCTTATGACCCCACTTATCTTATGAGACTATTTCCAAGAAGTCTTGTAGGAATTACACTCGAGTGGTTTTCAAGTCTAGACTATGGCATCAAATCATGGGGTGAACTAGCAGAGAAATTTGTTGATTAATTCTCATTCAACATAGACCACGAAATAAATAAACAAACCTTGTGTAACACAACACAAGATGAAGGAGAAAATTTCATTGCTTCCTTCCAGAAATGGAGGACTATAGCCAGCTGGTGTCTTGTCGAGATACCTAAAAAATAAAAAGTCACTATGTTCCAGGAAAACCTTCATGCAAAACTAAGGAGTAACTTAAGGGTACATTGTTGCACATCCTTTTCGCAACTAGCGTAAAAAGAGGTTATAATAGAAAAATATCTCATTGAAAAAGGAGAACTTAAGACACCGACATCTAATAGAAATCCAATAGTGCAAAATACCCCCAATGACAGAAACAAATTTTGGTCTCGGAACAAAAATGTTACCAATGATGGGGTAGTTGATGCTAAAACTATACAAGGGAGACCAATCATCACATTATGAGGACCTAATCCTTCTTCCAACACACTTAATGTTGTCAATCAACCTCCCAACATGGTCTAAAATACTCAACGTCTGCAACAATATAGGAGGTTTCAAAAACGTGAGTTCACTCCCTTAGGGGAATCCATCGAGTTCGTATTTAAACAACTATTACAACATAATCATACACAACTTCAAGAACCAAGAAAATATGATCCAAGACAATTTAAACCAATTTGGTGGGATGAAAATTCCTTTTGTGATTATCATAGAACTAAGGGACATAACCTACAAAATTGTTGCCAACTAAAAATATCATACAAGCTCTTGTCGAGAAGAGAATTATTGAAGTTAGCAGACAGAAAAAAAAGTCATCAAACACTGATTGTCAAGTATTTTTTGATCCACTACATGAGCATGGGAAAAGAAATGTCCCCAATTTGAGTAACAAAACCAATATGTCGATCAACTATGCAAATATCAAGCATGATTATAATAGTGGAAAAATCATTAATCACCTTTGCACCACCAATGAGAATATCAATACCATTACCATCAAGACAACTCCTGAGTGTGTTTTTAACACTCATCATTCTAAGATCACTATCCAAGGTCCTCCATTATAGATAACACCACAAACTTCCAAGTTGCACTATAACTTACTTGATCAATTGGGGGAGACCCTAACCCAAACCTCCATCTTGGAACTGTTATGTATCTCCCTTGAGCATCGATCCATTTTCAATAAAGCTTTACAAAGCACCACTATCCCTAATGATCTTGATGTCAATCATTTCCAAGAAATGGTAGGCTACTTGACCAATAATCATCATTCCACGTTCTCTGAAACAATACTACACAACTGAAAAGACAAATCATAATGACCCTTTACATCTTGAAGTCCTTGTTGACAACACCAAAGTTAGATGAGTTTTGGTAGATGAAGGAGTAGGGTTAAATCTATGCACTTTAAAACTGATTAAGGCATTAGGTTTCTCAGAAGAATGTGTAGACACAACCAAAAGTATTATCATTAAGACTTATGACGATGAGGAACAAAAATCAAAGGGGTGGTAACACATCCTATCAGAATTGGTCCTAGAGTAATGGAGACAAAATTCAAGGTCTTGGATATCGCCTTTCCATACAACCTTCTGCTAGGCAGATGATGGATTCATGCCATGAAGGCTATCCCTTCCACATATTATCAATGTCTCAAATTCCCTTACAATGGAACTGAAATAACAATAGATGGTGACCCATATCCATTCCAATATTGCACCAATCTAAAAGAGATACCCCAACACCCTATCCAAGTAAACTAAGAGGCTTCATTGTTTGATTCATCTCACTATGCCGATCCATCCACTCTCATAGAACATCCACTTCACCTTCATTTCCTGCCACTCCTAGGCTCAAGATCCAAGACAAGGGTTGTGGAGAATATTACATGAAGATATCTTATTGTGTTAGCCATTTGATTCCTCCTAAGTCATACGGTTTACCTACACCAGATAGGAAACAATCTATGGTAGCTATACACATTCCTCCCACAACAACTTTCACTAAATGGGGAGAATTAAACAAAGAAGCCATAAATACAAAAGATGTCACCTCCTAGTTGTATAGAGAAGATAATGAAGAACCTCTCTCACTTGCTCACATTCCTATAGATCTACATGGAAAAGGTTTCACAATCATGCAGAGCAAGGGATATAATGGAAAAAGTGGTTTAGGCTTACATCAAGATGGGAGGATTTAACCAATCTTTGTTTCTCAGTGGCCAAAAGGCTTAGGGCTTGGGTTTCAATCGATTCAGATTGGCATTCCTAGTACCACATCACCCTTAATTGAGGAAGTAAGTGCTTTAGAAGGTATTGAGACATCTCACAAGCCATCTAGCCAATACTACTATGATTCCCCAAACTCAAATGAATATGAGTGGGATTACCTATCATCCACCTCTTCCATGAACCTTGATAATCTATTTGGAGAACTTGACTTAATGTTGAAATCCTCAGCAAATCCATTGAATTCCTATCCACCAAAGAATATGACAAAAGAGGAATGGTTTAAACATTACTATTAGGAATCACTTGATCCTACCTCTTGGAAACCTAATACATCTAACTAAACCTTGGCATTAGGCCCACCTCAGAATCAACCTAGATCTCAGTAAAAGAGAAAAAAGGACTTAGTACAAGAATTTTGTGACCATATGAACAACTCAATCCTTACCTTAACTCTGTTAAACTTAAATAACTCTGACGATGACATGCCCTTAGTTTATTCCCAAATCGGGGCACCGATCCAAGCCCAGTTGGTTAAGGTGTTCCCTGTCGCAGGGCACCCACCATGGGTTCGACTCTCCTGTGCTCCCGTGGTACCGGTTGGTGTGTCCCGCCAACACTGCCAATCATGGTAAAAAAGTTTACCGGTAGTGGGGGGTTATATGGGGGGGTCGTCCTGCACCCGATTCCCCTCGTTAAAAAAAAAAAAAGTTTATTCCCAAATCATTGATTTGGACCAACAAGACACACCCATGTTAGACATTTTTGAGAACAACGAAGCAATTGTTGAGTTCCTGGGATTACGAGAAGGAATAGATAGTGGTGATCACAAGGCTAGTTTTACCATTGACTTGGACAACAAAGCATATTTTTGGGAATCTGTTCAACCCTCGAGTCACAAAAATGAGAAAAAAGATGAGTTTCTAGGTGAAAACCGAAAGGTGCCACTAGACAATGAAAAAGAAAAAATAAAGGACGCATCTAAAGGAAAAAACCTCTTTGAGGAACCTAAGGATGGAGGTTTGAACATTCTCCCCTTTGAATAGGAAAATTTTTTGGTGTAATTAATATTTAATTACACTTGCATAACTTTACTTAGGTAATATTTAATTCCTAGGTTAATTAATTCTCATCATTATCTTATTGAGCTATCTTGTTGCTCAAGATAAGATTATGGTTATGCATCTTTTCTTTTATAAAGAAAATCATATCTTGTAATTATGAATTCCTGAATAATATATTTTGTACATCTTCTTGCAAAACTTTGTTTTTTCTGTTTTTCTCTTCTGTGGGAGGCTTTTTTGGTTTGCATTTCAGATCTTGGTTTCTAACATGGTATCAGAGCCTTGATTTCCAACCCATTCTTAGATTTTTTGAGAGAATCATTGCAGAGTTCGTTTGGGATTCCTTGAGGGTTTTAGACCTTGAGATTGTCTCTCTATTTGGGTGATCTTGCATGGACACTTTCGGCACACGTTGGAGGAAATCTAAGCTCATTTTTTAGTCCAGAGATATCAAAAAAGTTAAGATCGACTTTTGTTTCCCCTAAATCCGACATTTTATGCCAGAGTTATGAGGGTTTGAAGATTTCCTAGATCTGGGAGTTGCGAAGCTTCTGGTGCATTTTCAAGCAAATCAGACCTTTCCATCAAATCCAGAGCATCTGAGCGACAAAAATTGACATATAACTCAACCTATTTTGGCATCGGGAACTTCTGAGGAATTTTTTTTTTGTTCCAGAAGCCGTACGGTCTATGTAGCCCCTATGCATGTAACCCGAGAAAAAAATCAATCAGGTTTTTTTAATATTTTTTCCTCCATGGAAAACTTTTCTTGTTTTTATTGAAAAATAAAATTTTAAAAAAAAACAAAACAAAAAAATAAAATAGAAATAAAAAAACAAAAACTTTTTTGAAAATTTTAAAGGGTTGTACCCCTGCACAGGTTATTGCATAGGTATGAACCTACGTAGCCTGCATAGGCATATTGCACCTCATGGAGGGGTGGGGGGTGGCCCATGTTCCCCCCCACCAATTATTTTTTTAAAAAAAAAATTTAAAAGAAAAAAAATCAATGTATGTTTTTTTATTTTTATTTTTTTATAAAACATTTTTTTTTTAAATGAGTCAAATTGGGAAAATGCATTGATGGCCATTTGGCTGCCAATTTTAGACTCGAATTTTTGCTGTGATGTCTGTTTGGCCATCAAATTTAATGCCGCACTTGGTTTTTCCCCCTTTGGAGCTATTTTTTTTCCAGAAGCCATAACTTTTCATCCTGGAGGCAACTTTTTTGAAACGAGATATTGCTAAAAAAATGGCGAACCCAATTTTCTGATGGTGCAGTTTGTTCTTAGAAATTTTGCTATTTGATGGGAGTTTTTTCTAGTTGAAGTCAGATGTTCAGATTTCACTTCAGAGGGCATATATTTTGACTCGGTGATCCTTTTTTCGTCATTCTTGTAGCATTGGAAAGCTAGTTCAGTCCTCTACACAGATATGAGGTCTATTTTTATTTTCTATTTATTCACATTATCACTCTCCTTTTACAATCATTGGGTTATTGTAATAAATGAACCCAGATAAATTTCCATCAGCGGGGTTTCTTGCATAATAATCTGATTAGAGTGTGCATCCACTTTGATCTTCATCTGTTTTGATGGAAACTCATATGGGTTATCCAGTTTCTTAGTTTCTTTTGGTCACATTCTTGCTATAGTTTGACACATATTGGATTCATAGTTTCACACTTTAGTTGAGAGATTATGTTTCTTGATCCTCATTGGTTCAGATCCTTCTTAGTTTGAGGGCCATGTTTTTATGGTTAATGTTCCAGAGTCTTCATTGTACTCCTTCCCATGGAATATTTTTAGTCACAGTTTGGCATCAGTATCGAGATACATGGTTTCCAGATTATGTAATCATATCATCTACTGTTGCTTCATAGATTTCATGGTTGTTCCAGTTTGTGAGTTTTCTAGTGTTTTGTGGCATCGAGTCTGCCGTCACATTATTATGATTCTGGTTTTGGTTTCTTGTAGACAGAAGTATATTTCCTTGCTTCTTAGATTGTGGTTCCAATGTTACTCCACAGTGTTCTTCCAGTGCTTCTTTGCAACAGTCATCTCATTGTAGGGTGTTTTGTCCCACTGGGTTTTCCTTCTCTACCTCATTATTGCATTTGTACATGGGTACCTGATTAGGCCTTGTTGTCAAGACCCATTCATTCATGCTTTCTTGCATTCATCTTAGTTTTAGGTGCATTCTTTGGTAGTCTCCCTAAGTTGCACTTATGGGGGGTGTTGGTGTAATTAATATTTAATTACACTTACATAACTTTACTTAGGTAATATTTAATTCCTAGGTTAATTAATTCTTATCATTATCTTATTGAGCTATCTTGTTGCTCAAGATAAGATTAGGGTTATGCATCTTTGCTTTTATAAAGCAAATCATTTCTTGTAATTATGAATTCCTGAATAATATTTTTTGCAAATCTTCTTGCAAAACTTTTCTTTTTCTATTTTTCTCTTATGTGGAAGGCTTTTTTGGTTTGTATTTTAGATCTTGGTTTCAAAAAAAATTCACCCATGCTTGTTGAAGAATTAGTAGAAGTCAACATAGGCACATAAAAGAATCCTCGACTAGTCTATTTTGTAGTGTCATTGACAAAAGAAGAGCAACCAAAATTCCACAACTTCTTCACACAGAGACAGATAAATTTTTCCTCGTCATACATAGACATGCTTGGGCTAGATCCTAAACTTGTTCTACACCATTTTCCCTTACAACTAGGTGTAAAACTAGTGAAACAAAAATTGAGGAAAATGCACCCACAAATTGCTTTACTAGTCAAGGTAGAACTCAAGAAATTGTTAGACGTTGGTTTAGTTAGATCAATAAACTATGAAAATTGGATTTCCAATCTTGTACCAGTCACTAAACCAATATGGGGCATCCAAATCTACATATATTTTAGAGATATCAACAAATTTTTCCCTAAGGATGACTTCCCTTTGCCTAACATAGACATGATAGTGGACATGATAGTAGGGTATGAAATGTTGTCCCTTATGGATGGATTTTTAGGGTATAATCATATCATAATTGCAACTTAAGACCAACCTAAAATAGCTTTTACATGTCCTTTGGGAATGTATTATTTGAATGTTATTCCCTTTGGACTCAAGAGCACAGAACATTTACAAGTTTCAAACAAGATATTGCAGAGGCTAGAGAAGTATAAAGTAAGACTAAATCCCAAGAAATGTGCTTTTGGGGTACAATAAAGAAAGCTTTTAGGGTATATCATTTCTAGATGAGGCATTGAAGTAGATCTAGCCAAGTTAAAAGAAATCATAGACATGCCTCCACCAACTAATCTCAATCAGCTAAGGACATTACAAGGGAGATTGCAATCCATTAGAAGATTTATAGTGCAGTTAGTAGATAAGACATATCCTTTTCAAAATTTACTTAAGGGCTACCCTTTGCATGGATAGTTATGAGCGAAAAGGATTTTCAACTGATCAAAAAATATCTATTCACACCAATAGTCTTAATGCCACATGTTGAAGGATGACCATTGGTTCTTTATATTTCAGCAACCCATTCATCACTTAAAGCATTCCTTGAACAAAATGACAAAGAAGGTCATGAAAGGGAAATATACTATATTAGTCAAACTTTGGTAGGTTATGAACTCAACTATAGTACCATTGAATGTGCCTGTCTTGTAGTAGTATTTTCTACTCAAAAAATAAGGCACTATATGCTAAAACATCAAACAATGTTGATAGCCAAAATAGATCCTCTGAAATATCTTCTAAGCAAAGCAGCATTAATAGGGCGACTGGCCAAATGGGTTATGATACTTAGTGAGTATGATATCTAGTATGTAGAGAGAAAGGCTATTAAAGGACAAGTCATTGTTGATCAGTTAGTTGATGCACCAATACAAGTACATCGCCCATTAGTTGTTTTGCAAACCCTAATCTTAGTACCTGCAAAACAATAAGAACAAACACATTAGAATATAGAATGCAAGAAAGAACAAGGATTCCCCATGAAATCCATTTACAAAGCTTAAACTGGGAAAAGAGATGAAGAACACAATGAGAAAACAATAAAATAGAAATTGAATCCTAATTAAACTAGAAAACTCATGATCCCATGGGGGAATTGGTGCCAATTTGATGTGAAAATTGGCCCTTTCCCAATTCCTATGATGCAAGATTGATGTGTGATGATAATTGATCCACTTTGCTGATGCTTGATGAGTGCTCCAATGGAAAAACTTGCATAACCTAGCTAAGATTCAATGATAATGGATGATATTTTCCAAATATTTGAGCATCGTAAGTCTACTCAGATTGTGGATCCTAGAATGAGGAGATTAACCTCTTATTTATAGAATTCCAAGATGGATGAATGTCCAAAATAGAGCAATGTGGGACTAACATTCATCCAATGGAAAGATGCCACTTTTTAACCTATGAGTGGATGGAGGATGTGCAAGTTTTGAGGATTGTACCAATAAATGCCTATTTTTGAATTTTGAATTTGTTGAAATGACATGCAAGAGGGAAGAAAGAATGCAATGAATGCCACTTGGCTCAAGGAAAAGGACATGTAAGAGAGTAAATGCCTTGTTGGATGTACATGTCAACTTGGATTTTGAATTCAATCTTGGAGAATATTCCCAAAATATGCCTTGTTTGAGGAAAATAGAGATTTAATAAATCAATTAAATCTATTTTCACGTGCAAGTGGTAAAAGTTGGAGGATGGGACATGAGAGGAGATTAAATTAATCAAAGTTAATTAATTTAATGAAGGGGGTTAAATGATGTGACCTATTTGATTAAATTTGTGGATTTATTTAAATCAAATATGAGAGGAATGTGATAATAGATTAATTAAATAAAGATTTTGATTTATTTAATTAAAAGAGATGATTGTTAGATTAAACTAAATAAGGTTTTAATTTATTTAATTGAATAGATAGAATTTAGAGATTTAATCAAATAAAATAAATTATTTAATTAAATAGGATAATTAGATCAAAATGGTTAATTTAATTATCGAGAATAGGTGACTTAATTAGATAACTAGTTTATTTAATTAAGAGAGGAATATTGATGAATTTAATTAGATAAGGGTATTTGATTAAATGGTTAGACTGAAGGATAATTCAGGATGAAATGATGTTAGTGGTTAGGATCAGATGCACAATGTCAATTGGTACATTTTACGTGTCTACATTTTGCCCCTCTTTGAAGCAATGCACTTGTTGCGTTGGTTGAAAGAATAAATGATCTCGATCAAAGCCAACAAAATTTTGTTTTCAAAATCTTGCCCGACTACTGCCCGGTTAGAGAAAACATGCCAATATATTGCCCCCTCAAGAGATCGGACAAAAATTTCAATTTTTGCATGATCTTGTGAAAAAAGAGGACAAAGTGTCGGATAGGTCCAAAAAGGCTCCAGGAGGCCAAAAATGTGTCTAAATGCCATAAAACGATGTAAAACAGGCCTCAACTGGACAAAAACAGGTTCAAGGGTCCAAAACCCTAGTAGGATAGCCAATTAGGGTGGAAAAAACCTTAATTTTCAAGCTTAAAAAGGCTCTGAGGGGTCACTTTCAATTCATTTTCACACACAGCCATCTAGCAACCTTGAGATTTGAGCTCTAACCTCCTAACGATATGCACAACGACAACTCCCGATGGACATTTCCGACTGAGTTTGGACATACCAGCGACCACCTGACATTGGGGCACCGGTAAGTGATCCTTACTTTAGCTTTAATTTTTGTTTTTAGCATTCATTTATAGCTTTCAAAGTCGGTCATTCTATAGCGGAAATATATAGCACCACTCAAAAATCAAACTGCATCACTCGGTGTCTGATTGTGCTGCGACAGTGGAGTTTGGAGTTTCAAAATAAATTCCAAACTCTTACGCTGAGGTGATGGCCTGCGGGGCCATTTCCAAAGTGCGACACGGTGGTGCGTTAATGACAGGAATCTTTTCAAACTATGCTTCTTTGAAGGAAAGTGTGTCGTGACAGTGCACTTTCAGAATTTTGTTCCTTAGCGTCGTAGTTTGATAAAAATAAAAGTGTGACGCCTTCATGGATAGTGACGCTGGAGTGGTTTCTTGGACGCCCAGCAAAAAAAATTCAAATTTTTTAACATGATGACTCTTCCCGATGCAGGATGTGGCAAGGGAGCTCTATTCCCAAGAGAACAGGTCATGAGATTTGTTCGGCTACTTGCGGGACCTGAGTGACAGAGATCAGGACTGACTACGAGATATGGGGTTGTGGTACATTTCCTACACAGTGCCCATTTGCACCCACCTTGGGATGATGTCAACGCTTCCCAAGAGATGGACCAGCTAGACATCTTCCTTCCACCTTCCCATCGACAAGGCCATCATCACCTTGGAGGATGTTTGGCGCATCTTGAGATTGTCGATTCATGGTTGGTGCGTCATTTTTGATATAGATGAGGGGTGGAATGCTTGTCACAAAGTCCTCGCCATAGAGGACATTGTCATTTGCGAGGGGCAGATCAAGCTTGAGCATCATAGGGCTCTGGCCCCTCCCTTCCACTTGGTTGTTGCGGTGATTATTTTAGGTATTGTTGCCCCAGATTGATGAGGATAGTACTTCAGTCCCAGTTGGGGACTCTGCTGGGAGCACATGGTGATGCATGACAGACCTACCCATTTTGCCTGGGGGCCGATTCTTCTTGCATCACTGTACAAAGAACTTCACAAGTACATCTACCTATATGGCAGAGCACTCAAAGCAGGCATCACACTCCTCCACGTATGTGCGTGGGAGCACATTGTTGTCCTTTGGCTGCAGGTTGTTGCAGTTCCAATGGGGCCTAATGATCCCCTTGTATGGCACTATAGAGGTTGTGTGTCCTTCACACACACGGGCGAGCATGAGATTCCCTATTGGAGGAGGGTCCTAGATGAGATGCAGGTGTTTATATGGCATCCATACCTTGGTTGGCCCATATGGGCCGACGATGCACATCAGATTTTCTATGCCCGCTAGGACCGCTTCATGAAGGGGGAGAGCACATGATGATAGAGAGATATCTGCCCGGACACATGCAGCATCAATTCGATGAGCCTCAGGATCAGCTAGATGATGATTATGTGGCCGAATTTTCCCACATCATGTCACAGGTTTCATGGGGGAGATACATTCCTACTTCTAAGGCCATGGATAGGAGGACGAGGACAGAGAGATGATGCATGACAGGACTAGCCGACCAGGCCCCCAGTTTAGCTAGTTCAACCAATTTAGGGCGATGTGCAGATGCAAGATCAGCAACAGGTGTTGGTAGGCATACCACAACGGGCTAGGGGTGAGGATTAGCCTCAGGTACAACCTCCATGAGCACAGCCAGTAGGGTAGGTGGACCCTTGGGATATGCTGATTGCACAGTTGTAGGCCTAGGTGTAGACTTCGACAGGGGAGAGAGATCAGGCGCAGACCGAGAGAGATTAGATTAGGGCTGAGAGGGACCAGGCCATACTGCAAAGATAGGCTGTAGAGTTATAGGTGGCCATAGAGATGGGCCACATATAATAGTTGGAGAGCATGGTAGCCTCATCCTCTCAGAGCACAGTGTCACTTCATTCTTATAGGGAGGTCGTCTAAGATGTCGATTATTATCATTGGCATTATCACGAGGCCCTGCCTAGAGAAGAGCGGGTCCCAGAGTACTTGCAGCAAACTAGCCACAGACCAGCAGAGGGTCACGGTGACAGGGGCGAGGGTAGTAGACAAGAGGGTTAGGCCTCTTTTTTATTGAGATGATATCATTCTTTGTGCCTTGTGGGCTCCTTTTTGACAGCCCGATGGGCCTTTTTGTACTGGTTGACATACATGTACAGTGATCTGATTATTTGTACTATGACAGTTACCCGATGATGATATATATATGAGATGATGATTTTGATGTGATGTGATGTGTATCATTTATTTATGCATGTATGGATGATTTTATTTCTATATCTTTTGTAATGATGTTATGGTGTTATATGATGTATTTATGGATGCATTTATTTCCAATGGTATATGCATTATGTCTATATTATGTTGTTGACTTATGATATGCAGGTGTATTTATGTGATGCATGATGATGCTACAGTCTGTATGAGGATTTGAAATGATATAATATGTAATATGCAATATGCAAAATGATATGGAAATGATCTATGGTGTATACACAAAATGATGTGAATCATGCTTATATATGAAATGGTTATGGATGGATGTATGCTTTGCATGTAATGGATTTTTTATGTTTCTATTTATGCTTATAATGATGTGGAAATGATTGCAATGCTATTTATGAGATGGTATGGATGATTAGTGGATGATATAATGCAATGGTCATGTTTTATATGATGTGTATTGATGATGCAAATGAGATGGTTTTCTATGATGCTTAGAATAACAACTATTATCCTAAACATGTTAAATGTATGTAATGTATGTGATGCATTTACTGTGATGTACTATATGCAATGATATGATAATGTTTTATGAAAAATGAACGTAATGTGGGAGATGACTTTATAATGTTATTCATGTATGCATTGGATTATCTATAATGCTTATGTACCTATTATGTATGATTATGCAGTAGGTGGTAATGTGAAATGTTTATGAAATGTTATGCACATGAATGCTATGTGATGGTTTATGTTATGAATGCAATGTGACAAAAAAAAGTGGATGCAATGTAATGAGAAAGGGATGTGCTAATTTATGGAAAATTCTTATAATACCATGTTTATATGATGATGAAAATGGAATGTGTATGTTTCCTATATGATATGTTGATGCAATATGCTAATGATTTGTGGATGCAAGATCAATGACGATGATGATGGTGGTGACGATCAACTGTCATACTACCTTGTTAGCACGATGAGCAAGAAGGAATGAAAAAGAAAGACATTTCAACAAGTCATGAGATGATGAATATGAAAAATGATGATTTCTTGCTGAGGAATTAGGATTTTCAAAGGGCCAATTTCTATATGTTTGATGACACACGTGCTATGATGCATCAAGGTATAGAAAACCAGGATGGCATTGTACCTAGTGTGATGGAATTTGACTTGACAAATAGATAGGAGCATTTTTGTTCACACCTAACATACAGAAACCTTGCTAGGATGCATTTTAGAAGTTTCAAACACCTCCGACCAAAACATTGAAAGGTATAACCTATCAATGCAATAGTCAACAAGGTGCCCAAAACTTCCTCCATACATACCTAACAAAGCAAGTATTCACCAGGGTTATATTACAAGAGCATCCAACAAGGACAATAGACAAAAGATAATGATCATTTCCCCATTCCTATTTCTATAAATCCTCTGTTCAGATATCATCGAGAAGTCCCTAAAATGAACACAATAAGATAAGTCAAAAGAAAAAGAAAAGGTAAACAAACAAGCTGATGTTCTTCAATACCGCTAACCAAAAAGGGGATGTGTTTTTTTAAGGATAGCGACCGAAACTATTGCCAAAAGATAATGCCGTTTGTAGGAAGGATACATCCTAGGACATGTTAGTGGATGGTAGGACGTCATTTCATTTATCCTAAGTGTTATTTCAAATGATTGATATGGGACCAATTGGATGATAGGCTATCAACACAAAGAGTTGACCATCTTGTTTATGTATTGACTTAGACCTAAGACTTGACATTTTTGAGTTGTCATTTTTAACCTGCTAGACTTCTTTCTGATTATTTTACCAAAAAAATTTGAGGATGACAATCGTTTATTATGAGTGATGTTATTGCGGGTATAAGTGAGATGAGATAGATGGGTTTTCCAAATATTTGGATGTTTTTTATCTTTTTGAGATGTTTTGAGGTTGTTTTTGGTGTTGTTGGAGATTTTCAAATGTTTTGATTTTCAATTTTTTTGATGTTTTTGGGGTTTTATGATATTTTGACCAAGAGACTAACCTAAATACATATCCTAGGGGCCTCGAGGGCTTATCATTAGATTAGCCTTGCCTACGTTATACACGTAGAGACCATGTAGTTTGATTAATGACTTGACCAATTTACAGATGACGATATACATGATGAGATGTCAGTTTATTATAACGAATGCCTAAAGGACTAGCCTAAGTGTCTCGGGGGATGATCAAGGATCAACCTTGCCTACGGTCAAGGCTCAGAGACCCGTAGTTTGACAAGAAGACTTTGTTTATGATTTTTTTGATTGGCTTTTTTAAACTGTTTTGGGATTTTGATATGTTTTGAATGTTTTTGGATTTTGTGTTTTTTTTTATGTTTTTTGGATTTTTTGATGTTTTGATGTTTTTGGATATGTTTTGAATCTGATGCAATAGACTACTTCAATAAAGGCAAGACAAACTGACCTTGAGGATGGGCCGAGTAGTAATAGGAGGGATCATGATACGAAAACAACACCAAGCTATGGTGTGAATGTGGGTGAATGAGTGATGGATGAAGATCTGATTGTGATGGATGATGGAAATGTAATGGATGGATGATGCAGAACAAGTCATAGAGATCCTGGTCGATGGAAAGTGTGTATTTACACAAGGCGCCTATTTGCCAGGTTTTCACCAAGGTATTTGTCCAAAGTGCCACCGAAGTGGTTTTCACTAGAGGATGATTTTTCTCTTTACCATTTTTAATCCTTTTCTTGATTTTTTGTGTAGTTTTTGCTTCTTCTTTTTTTTTTTTTGTCACCAAGACGCCTGTTTGCCATGTTTTCACCAAGGTAACAATTTTTTTAGGACATTTTCTAAATTTTTTGGATTTTCTGGTTCTATACCTTGAAAGTTTTAGACATAAAACTTTTTGAGATGAGAGCTATTCATGGGCTCTTGTAGAGGTTCCCCTTCAGGTGTTGATAACTAATATGCCCCTAACTTATAACTTGTTGTGATAATGAATGGTCCCAGCCAATTGGGTCCAAATTTTTGTTTGCTGCTTGGGTTTGGGACATTCTTCTAATCCTCATTTAATACCAGTTCTTTGACTTGGAAAGTCCTACTTCTAATTTTCTTATTGTAGCTCCTTTTGAGTCTATTCTGATAGACTTGCAAATGATTCAAAGCATTTATACGTCGCTCATCCAGTAGTTCCAGCTCAGTCAATCTTGATATTTGGCAAGTATTCATCCATTATGAGGTTTTGCAGTGATATCCTGAGTGATGGGAGCTTGATCTCAATGGGGAGTATTGCTTCTGATCCGTAGACTAGGGAGAAATGGGTGGCGTCGGTGGGTGTGTGGATACTAATTCTATAGGCCTAAAATGTAGGATTAAGCTGCAAATGCCAGTCACGACCTACGTCATTGACTATTTTCTAGAGGATTTTCAGAATGGTCTTGTTTGTAGCTTATGCTTGGCCATTGCCTTGGGGATAGTATGGGGTGGAGAAGAGATGTTGGATTTTGAATTTTTTGCATAAGTCACAGACTTACTGATTCTTAAATGGTGTCCCATTATCTGAGATAATGGCTTGTGGAACACCATAGCAACAAATGAAATAGTTTAGGATGAACTTTGATATCTTCTTCCTAGTTATATACGTCATGGGTATGGCTTCCACCCACTTAGTAAAGTACTCTATTACAGTTATGATGAATTTGTGGCCATTAGATGAAGTGGGAGTGATTTTTCCAATGATATCAAGTCCCCACTATGAAAAGGGCTATGGTGTGACGATGGGATGAAGCTCTTGAGCTGGAGCATGGATGAGGTCCCCATGTTGCTGACATTGTAAACACCTTCTGGCATAGTCATGTGCCTCTCTTTCCATTGTGGGCCAATAATACCCCATCCTCGGCAGTTTCTTGGCTATAGTCATTTGAATCAAGTGTGAACTAGAGATACCGTTGGGTATGTGTAGGATCATGGTGGGTGAAAAAGTGGCAATATGATGGGTATATGGATGACGACTATTTTTTTACCCAAAATTGATTAAATGAAAAGGGTTTTTAAAGGAGATTTTATCTTTCCACTTATATAAATTATGCTTTACTTTGAATTTAATAAGTAATTATTATTCATTTTCTATTCAAATTATGACTAAAGTCCTAATTGATAGGCTGATTGAAAAACATCTATAACTTTCAAATGGTATCACATTTTTTGAATCCAAAACATGTGTCACATTCTATGCTTCACATACTATAGGATTAAAAAAAGAAAAAATGAATTTAATGAAGTTTTGACCAAGTTAAGGTGGTCAGACATATGATTTTTTATATTTTTTAAAAGTTTGTAATAAGAAAATCATAATTAATTATTTACTTAGAAAAAAATTACAAAAAAATATGCATCACATCAAGGAATGACTCCTCTACTTATATCTAAAATATTATAAAAAGATATTATCATTTTATTGTGGTTAGGGTGGTCAGACAGACACCTACTTCTTATTTTTTCCCTAAAATTTAAGTACCACTGCATTGAAATTTCAAATTTTCACCAACTAGATTTTTTTTTCAAACAAACCTAGTAGTTTAGAAACTACATAATTCAATTTGCTACAGATTCTATTCTTACATATTTTTGAAATAATATAAATAACTTATACAAATTTTTGACGTCAAATTTTCTTAAGTCCAATTTTTCTAATTTTTTGCCACTTAAGGGCCTGTTTTTTCCATGATCCTACACATACCCCATTATGTACTTCAGTTAGAGCAGTCAATGCCTCGTTAGCATTTAAACAGCGTAGTAGGGTTCCTTCTATGCTCCTACGATATAGGGTATCTCCTAGGATGATGAATCAAGATTCCTTTTTGACAAAGGTTCATTTTAGGTTTGAGGGTAAGTCGGCAGGTATGACTCCTATTCGAAGGTATGTATAAATGTCATGGTACCAAGGATCATCGAGACCAACGATTTTGCACATGAATTCTAATTTTGGTACCTCAAATGCAAGCACAAGAAGTTGCTCTATCAGGAATTCATATTTTGGAACATTGTGAGGGATGTCCAGTAAGGATCCAATTGTTGCCATGGCGTCCGCTGCTCTATTGTTAGCTCTAGGTATTTGCTCAAATGTGATTTCGATGAAGGATTATTTGAGAGTCTCCACCAATTTATTATATGAAGTGAGTTTTTCGTCCTTGGTCTGGTATTCATCGTTTACTTGATTTATTATCAATTGAGAGTCTCTGTAAACTTTAAGAGCTATAATGTTCTACTACACTACTTTTCTGAGACTTATGGTTAAAGCCTCGTATTCTACAATGTTATTCGTGTAGGGAAACACCAACTTATAGGACCTTGGTATGTAGTACTCTTGTGGGGTGATAAACAAGACATCGTCTATTGATCCATGTTGCGTGTATGAGCCACCAAAGTACAGTTTCTAGTGGTCAGCTATGTTGAGATTGAAAATAGATTCATCTAGAAACTCTGAGACAAGAGGATTCTCTGAATAGATTGGTGCTTCTGCAAGTTGATCTACAATGACTTGGCCTTTGATTTCTTTCCACTCCACATATTCAATGTCGTATTCTGAGAATATCATCACCCATTTGGCTATTCTTCTAGTGAGCATTGCCTTTGATAGTAAGTACTTGAGAGGGTTGATTTTGGCAATGAGTTTTATTTTGTGTGCCAACATGTAATGTATGAATTTTTGTGATGCAAACACTACTACTAGGCATGCTTTCTCTATGAATGAGTATTTTAGCTCATGCCCAACCATTTTTTTGTTGATGTAATAGATAGCCCTTTCTATTCCATTTTCATCATGCTGAGCTAGGAGAGCTCCAAGTGCTGTTGTTGTTGCTGATACATAGAGAATTAATGGTTTTCTTGGGATTGGTGGCATTAAGATTGGTAGTGTAAGTAAATATTCTTTTATTTTATTGAATGCCTCTTCACACTTGGTATCCCATTTGTACACTACTCCCTTGTGAAGTAGGTGAGAATATGGGTTATGTTTGTCTGCCAACTGTGCTATGAATCTTCAAATGGATTGGAGCCTACCTTGGAGACCTCTCAATTGCTTTAATGTTTTTGGTGACTCCATTTCAAGGATTGCTTTTACCTTTGTTGGATCTACCTTGATACCTCTCAATGACACTATATATCCTAGCAGCTTTCTTGATTGTACGCCAAAGACATACTTCTTTGGGTTTAATCTGACCTTGTAATCTTTCAGCCTATCAAAAATGGCACTTAAGGTCGCTATGTGATCTTTTCTTTTTCTAGACTTGGCGAGAATGTCATCAACATAATCTTCGACCGTATTATGGATCATGTCATGGAATATCAATTTCATGGCCCTTTGGTATGTTGCTCTTGCCTTCTTTAAGCCAAATGGCATCATATTCTAGCAGTAAGTCCTCCATGGACAAGAGAAAGTTGCCTTACGTTGGTCCTCTTTAGGTATCATGATCTGATTGTACCCTTAGAATCCATCCATTAGTGACAACATTTCATGTTCGACTGTCATGTCTACTATCATGTCAATATTTGGAAGTGGGAAGTCATCTTTTGGACATGCTTTATTCAAGTCTCTAAAGTCTATGTAGATTCTAATGTTGGGTATGTGCAAGATCATCATGGAAAAAAGAGGCCCTTAAGTGGCAAAAAAATTAGAAAAATCAGAGTTAGGAAAATTGGCGTAAAAATTTGAATAAGTTATCTATATTATTTCAAAAATTATGTAAGAATAGAATTTGTAGAAAATTGAATATAGTTTCTAAACTACTAGGTTGTCTTTTAAAAAAAAAAATCTATTTGGTGAAAATTTGAAATTTCAATGTAGTCGTACTTAAATTTCAGGGAAAAAATAAGAAGTAGGTGTCTGTCTGACCACCCTAACCACAATAAAATGATAATATTTTTTATAATATTTTAGATATAAGTAGAGGACTCATGCCCCGATGTGATGCATATTTTTTGTAATTTTTTCCAACTAAATAATTAATTATGATTTTTTATTACAATTTTTAAAAAATATAAAAACTCGTGATGTCCACCACCTTAACTTGGTCAAAAATTCATGAAATTCAATTTTTATTTTTTTAATCCTATATTATGCGAAGCATAGAATGTGATGCATGGTTTGGATTCAAAAAATGTGATACCGTTTGAAAGATATAGATGTTTTTCAATTAGCCTATCAATCAAGACTTTAGTCATAATTTGAATAGAAAATGAATAATAATTACTTATTAAATTCAAAGTAAACCATAATTTATATCAGTGGAAAGCTGAGATTCTCCTCTAAAAACCTGTTTCATTTTATCAATTATTGGGAAAAAAATAGTCGTCAGCCACATACCCATCATATTGCCACTTTTTGGCCCATCATGATCCTGCACATACCCTATTCCCATCGGGTTTTGAAACAGGCACCAAGTTTGACACCCATTCTAGATAATCGATCAGTTGGATGAATCTTACATCTAATAGTTTTTTTAGCTCCATTTTGACTAATAAGGCGATCTGAGGGTGCATTTTTCAAAGCTTTTGTTTAATAGGATTTGCTTCTGGATATACTGCTAAGTGGTGAACCATGATTTCTAGATCAAGCCCAAGCATGTCAGCATAGCTCCATGTGAAGTTTATTTGTCTTTCTCTTAGGAAGGCTGCTAGGAACTCTTGTTCTTCTGATAGTAATGACTCTGCATAGAATGTAATGTTTGGGGTTTCCTCTGTTCCTAGATTGATTGGATTGCACCTTTCTGCTAGGAATGCTAATTTTTCTTGATGAAGAGCTCTAAAAGGAAGATTGAATCCCCCATCCTCGAGCACCTCGAAGAGGTTTTCACCATTGGATGCATCCTTTCTTTTTACTTTTTTTCAGTTGGAGAGTGCCACAGTGTGGTTTTCACTCAAGGACCTAGATATTATTCTTAATTTTTCACTTTTATGACTGAGGGATTCAATCATTTCCCCATAATAGGCATGTGTATCTAGCTCAATTATGAACCCTAATTTGTCATCCCCACATGGAATTTTATCCTCCAGACCCATGAATTCTGAGAGTAACTCATTGTTTTCGAATGTATCAAGAATTGGTGCTCCTCATTGGTCGTAGTTGATGAGTTGGGGATATACTGGGCAGATTTCATGATTTTGGTGGTCTGGTTCAAAAGATAGGGTGCTAATCATGCAAAGAGTGGTATCCTCAAATAGCCTAGGTAATTTGGTCATGGGATCCTCATCATCACTACTACTACAGACGTCGGTTATGTCACATGTATAGTTATCTAAGAAGCGACCTGTGGATACTGGTAAGCATAGTTCAGTTGCGGTTGGCTGAGGATGATTATTAACCATTCTAACTAGAGGACCTTGGCCACCTATGGTTATACTCGGAGGGGTACATCCAAGACCAAGATTTTTTATCACTCGCGTCTCCAAAATGATAGGTATTATAAGCCCATTGTCATTTTTCCCAAGTCGTTGATTTCTATCGTAGCCCATTGCGAGCATCATTTGTAGACCCTTACTTCTATCATCAATTGGTAAATTAGCTACTGGTCTTTCATCTTGATATAGCATATGAGATGGATCTGCCTCAATAACTTCTTGAACAAGATCTCCCCAACTTGTAAAGTTGGGATAGTCTTCAAGAGACATTTGAGATGTGGAGGCTTCATTTATTTGTAGATGTGCCCATGATCTAGGAGATTGTGGTAACTCTCCTACCACAAAATCATTTTTAGGGATCATTTAGTTTCCACAACTATTATCTTGGATGATGACCTTAATGTCAAAGATGGTGGGAATGGCGGGAGTGGCGGGTGTCTCTATCACATAAGTGGATGCGAGAGTGGCGGGATCAATGTATGGTGTAGATGGAACCTTATCATTTTTTGGTACTTGGGGGATTTTATAGTACTTTACTTTAAGGCTTTTGCAATAGGAGAAGGGTTCAGGATCTCCATGGATGGTAACTTTTTGTCCTTCATGTGTGAATTTAACACATTGATGGAAAGTTGATGCTACTACCTTCATTGCATGAATCCATGGGCATCCTAGGAGGATGTTATATGGAAAGTCGAGGTCCAAGACCTGACAAGTGGTTTCCATGATAGATGGCCCTACTTGAATAGGGATTTTGATTGTGCCATGAGACAATATTTCCTGATCATCATATGCTCTTATTATGATACCCTTTCTTTTGTTGATAGAATCTTCTGAGATTTTTAATTATTTGATGAGCTTGAGAGAACATATATTCAAGCCCACACCTCCATCCACCAAGACCCTTTTGACTTTGCTTTTATGTACTATAATTTCTAAGTGGAGCGCACGGTTGTGAGATGGTTGAGCAGGGAAATCCTAGTTAGAGAATGTGAGGAGATTTGGATTAATGATATTTCCGACCATAGTTTGGAATTGTTCCGCATCAAGATATGGGGGACAGTGGATGAAGCCAATGCTTCCTTAAGGATTTTCCTATGGGCAGATGAGATTTTTAGCAAATCCATGATGGAGATTTGCACTGGAATTCTTTTAAGCTGATCAAGGACGTTATATCCATTAGGGACAGATCCAGATGCAGGAACTCTGTTTGGATGAGATGATCCTATAATGGTAACTTTTCCGCCTGTTGTGGTGACTCCACAATCGGCATGGGCACCTTTGATGGTGATGACTATGGAGTATTCATCTAGGGAGGTGAGAATAGTTTCATACACATGATCTACATTTGTGTTGGTTCCTTTCCCCTTATCAGTGTTATTATTATTCCCTTTATTGCCATGGTTAGGCATCAGATTCATGTATATCTTAAGGTCTTGGTTTCCTGTTGGTTCTTCCACATTTATAATTCTTTGATTGATGAGATCTTGAATTATATTTTTTAGCCTCATACAACTATTTGTGGTATGCCCTTTGATTTTATGGAAGTCACAAAGTTGATTATGATTATACGAAGGAGGTTTCACATCCGGTTCTTGGTAACTCTCAAAGGTGGGTGCTTTGATAAGTTTTTCGTTTATCAGCTTCTTCATGATGACTTCAAGTGGTTCCCCAAGAGTGGTGTACTTTACTTGGGGTAATTCTTGTTCTGTTGGGGTGGTCCCCTTTGATCATTGAGATTGTTAATTGTTAGATTGTTGTTTGGTTGTGTTACTTGATGATTGTTTTGGTGTTAGATTTCAATTTGTGGTGTGGGTGTATTTTAGCATGGGGCACTAATGACCACTTTGGCGTTGACAACACCATCATTAGTAACATTTTTGTTCCTTGCCCATGTGTGAGGTTTATCGTTGTAATTGGTGGGTGGGCGGTTGTTTTGTTGTTCGAGGTATGAAGTTGATCCTGCGGGTTGTGTCATAAGGGCTAGTTCGATGTTGAGCGACTTGGAGATCAACTGGTCATATGTGGTGATCCCTTGTACCTTGAGATGGAATGCTAAGAGGCCGTCAAGGTTGGATATGAAGGTGCAAACTTCTTGTTCCTCAGGAATGGTCCATTTGCTCTGATTGTCCTTAGATCACAATCATTGTAGGAATGAAGTGAATGATTCATTCATTCCTTGTTTCAAAGTTGAGAGTTCTTCTAGACTGACAACCATGGCGATGTTGCATGCGTAGTTTTTGATGAATGCATCTATAATTTCTTGGAATGTTATGATGTTTGTAGGTAGGCGAGAGAACCATTCCATAGCATGGCTAGCCAAACTCCTAGGAAATAGCCACATCAGATAAGTATCATAGTATGTGACTTCCATGCAATGAACCTGGAATTCCCTGATGTGATCTTTAGGGTTTCCCGTCCCTCGATATTTGTCAAACATGGGGATCTCAAATCCCTTGGGGAATGGTTTCATCACAAGGCTCCTATCAAATGGATAGGGACACAAGTTGCTTGGTGTTTTTGTGGTTCTCCCTGATTGAAGATCAAGCACTTGTTGCAAGAGCAACCTGATTTGTGTTGTTACATCATTTTGTGGATCAAGGGGTGGGATGAAGGTGTTCTGGGGTGTTTCAATTGTGGGTTGGATGGGTGGGTTGTTTGGTGTGTTGTTTGATGGTATTTCCATATTCTATCGAGCTAGGTATACTTGCACTTGCTACTATATAAACAATGCTTGTTGTTGTTCTTGTTGCGCTAAGATTTTCTGTTGTTGAGCTTGTTGTTGTGCTTGTTGTTTTTCCAACAATGCTTGTTTTTGGGCGACCAATTGGGTTTCTTCTTGCTGCTCTTGATATTGTTTATTGATTGTTGATATGCTTGTAGTTGTGTTGCTTGTTTTTGTGCAAGAAGTTGTGCTTGCATTTGTGCTTTTTTTGCTTGATATTGGGCGTCCGCCTCAGCTTGAGCTTGTGCTTGCGTTGCTTGTGCTTGGGCTTGTGCTTTTGCTACTTGTTGTTGTAATAGAATTTGGACTTGAGCAGCCTTTTGTGCTTGTAATGTGACTTGGGTTGCTTGAGCAACTTTTTGTTGTTGTTGTTGCAATAGGGCTTGGGCTTGTGCAGTCTGTTGCGCTTGCTATACAATTTGGGTAGTTTGAGCATTTTGCATTGCTTGTGCAGCTTGTTTAGCGGTTATTTGTGCAGATTTTTTCTTTTACATTTGTAGGAATTCCTTTTGATAAGCAGCTTGGTGAGCGGCTTGCGATGCCATGCTGTATTGGTTTGATAAATTGGAGTTTGGTGGTGGTGGGGGTGGTGGTGGATTTGGAATGGTATCTGTGGTGGTGGTGAGTAGTGATGTCGTGTTGCTAGTTTGAGTGGTGAATGGTGCTATTGATGTGATTGGTCCTTCAAAGACGATGTTTAGAGATGTTAGGGGGTGGTTGATGATATTGCGATTGCTTATGTAGTTTTAATCTGTTCTTGCAATATCGATGAAAAGTTTTGAGAGTTTGGTATGATGCTTTGATTGGTGTTTAGAATGTTGGTTTGATTGATATTTGGTAAAGGTGGAAGCCCCAAGCCAAGTAGAGGTGTGGATAATGGTGGTAATGGTGGAAGAGGTGAAAATTTGAGGGGTGTGAGTTGTTGAGAAAATGATGTGGTGTTGAAAATGCCCATAGGTCTAAACATGTCACCCTCTTCTTGTGAATTTCCAAGAAGAGAAGTTTGAGGTGTTGCCTGGAAGGATGATGATGATGGATCATTATGGAAAGTGAGAGGGACATACTTATGTAACGGATTTTGGGGTATATTTTGTTCC
The DNA here is from genome assembly GCA_007258455.2 of Sequoia sempervirens. Taxonomy (NCBI): domain Eukaryota; kingdom Viridiplantae; phylum Streptophyta; class Pinopsida; order Cupressales; family Cupressaceae; genus Sequoia; species Sequoia sempervirens. Next base: position 91,658,590 of record VDFB02168118.1, read on the forward strand.
AAAATGGTATTTGCATCTAAGTCTTGATTATTAACAAGGGGGTGTGTTTGAATAGCATTAAGAAATTTATTTCCCTTATTAACATTGGGTTGGGTTGGAGCAAAGGATGTTGTGATTTGCAGAATGTTTTGAGTGATGCTTTGGGATGGGGGTGTGAGATGGGAGTCTGGATGAAATTAGAGGCATAACCTCGAAAGATGGCTCCACTATAGAGCTCACGTTGAAATCAAAAGGTAATTTGGCCACTTGTTTTGCTAGTTCAAGCATGTATAGTGAAGGGTTAAGCCTCATCATGATGTTGATGATCTTATGGTTTTCTGGATTTTGGAGCATTTCAGTTATTTCTTCATGTGACATCCCTAAGGTAAGGTCTTCTCCTTGGATTTTCTCTTGTGGGTTTTGTGATGATGAGATAGTCAAAGGATTGCTTGATTCGACAGGATTCATTTTGAAGTTCGTTTGGCTCAGGTCACTTGAAGTAGGTGTTTCTTTGTTGGCTTCCATGTTATTCTTGTATTGAGATCTAGTTTGAACCATAAAACAAGGATCAATTTTCAAGAATATGGGAGATGAATCTCTTAATTCTTTGGATTGATCTTTACTTTATGTACACAAAAGAGAAAATTTTAGGATATCTTGAGGATCAAAAGGTGATATGACGATGAAAGAGATGGATGATGTGGATTTTTTGATCTTTTGATAAATCTTGAGGGGAATCCTAGGCTTTTAGGACTTTTTGATACATTTCAGATTTTGATTTTTAATTTTCCTTTTGGGATTGTCCTTGACTTTATTGATTTTGGTTTGCTTTGATTGAACAAATAGACCCTAAGATGTTGGATGATTATCCAAGGGGGAGATTTTCTCAAAGGATGATAATTTGAATATGTGTAGGGAGAAGGATGCATCTACCCACACCTATTCAGACAAGATGATAATTTAACCAAGCATATGAAGAAGGATGCATCTACATATACCTAGCTAAACAAGATGGTGTGATAACTTTGACTAAGTATATGCAAAAGGATGCATCTACACATACCTAGCGAAAGATGATTTGATAAAGATTTCAAGGATTTTGTCTCAAGGATTTCATGATTTTGATTTTTACCAAAAAGCCGAGCATGAAGGATAATTTCAAAGATTTCTCCAAAAGGTGATGGTGAGATGATTTTTGGTTTGATGTTTGAAGGATGGATGAAAAAAATATTTTGTTTTATTTGATCCTAAGATGAACCCAAAAAAGACACTTTGTTTACCTAAACCTTGGTATTGAAGAACATGCAATGACTCTATAGACCTTTATAACCAAGAAGTGGTTCAATTTGAGCACACATTTCCAGATTTTGAATCAAGGACTTTCATTTTGGGATTTGAATTTCTTGGAAATCGTGAGGTTTCAACACATGTGAGAGTTCATTTTGTTATATTTGCTTAGTGGCTTTATTTTACCACAAACACTCTTTTGATTAGGTTTCTAAACTAGATGTCTAATGTCTTAATTTCTTCGAATCCCACAAAGTATGTTATGTGGAACTTTGATGAATTCAAGGCAAGGGTTACCTATTGTTTAACTTTAGTAGAAAAATTGAGAGGTAATCCAAGTGTTTAGAAACCTCCAAGGATAGAATCCCAAGGGCAAGCAATAACACATGGATTGGGTCAATTGTATTTGTCTCCTAAAGGGTTTGAAATTTTGATGATGATGTTTAAGTGTTTGTTTCCAAGATGTTTTCGAACAAGCAAAGCATTTTGTAACCAAGAATAAGTGCAACCCTATGGATATGGAAGAAAATATTTGTTGAGTCCCCACTTGGACAAGTCCATCTATGCTTATCTTTAGTGAATGGTTAGATGCTTGACCCCACTGGCTCCCCTCCATGACAGTCACTTATACAGGGTAGACAAGCATCAACACCCATGAAACTCCCATGGCATGCTTTCCATTTCTACTAAAAGACCGTAAAAGTGTGGGGTGGCTTCAAAATGACCGTTCTTGCACCAACAAATAGATCAAGGATTTTGGAAATTCTAACACATGGGTTTTAATTAGGACTTTCCATTCGTGGAGATTGACCCATATGGCGAGAGTCCCTTTTCAGATCCATCTTGTCAGAGCCAACCACATGATATTGGCGTTTATTCCAATACCCACATTTATATCTTGGTTGGAAATACTCTTGGCTTTAGAGTGCTTCTGGTTGAGTTGTTCCCTTGGGTGAGTACTTTTTCCTGAAGGCAGGCCCTCTAAGATAAACAAAAGTGAGTAAAGAAAATATTTGTAACTCGATTAATCTTTTTTTGCAACACAAAGAGAGAGAATGTACACAATAATGCTCTACTCACACTCGCACAATGTTTTTTTCAATTTTTAAACCCAAAATGAAGTGTGGAGGTGATTTCTTTATCTCAACCTAAAATCACAAAAAAGGCCTTTTGATTCTCAAGATCGCTATAAAGTGCGAGAGAAGTGCATGCGCCCTTTTTCAATGAAGTTAGTTTAAGTAAGCCATCACGAAGACAAAGTTGCACTTGTTCATTTTAGAACCCCAAAGAAATTATGAGTTCTTTTTAAAGCACCAAAAGACAAATGAGAGTTGTTTTGTTCAATTGTTAACCAAAAAAAAAAAAAACTCTAGTGAGTTGTAGTCCTAATGTTTGTTTTAATCCTTTGCAAAAAATTTGAAAAGGTTCTTTTTAAAAGCCCAAATGAAATTAGCATCCTAAGCAAGAAGAGGTAACAATTTCCTAAGAGTGTTAAACAAACACTAAAGTGTTTAAAAACACTTTGATTTTTTGAAATATCATCATCATGCTTTTCGTTCTTTTGTTTTTTATTGATCCAACCTAAAAGAAAGAAAATCAGTCAAATTCTGCAAAACACAAAGGTTAAAAAGTAGAAAACAAAAGATAAACTTAGCATTTGAAAAAAGGCATGTACTAAAATAAAATTCCAACCTTTTACTCCTTGTCAGCGGCGCAAACCATGACTGCATCGTAGTTTGATTTCTCCAGCGGTGTTGTAAAGTGCCACTTACCATTCAGTGGTGCTCTGTACTTGGACCAGTGAGCTCAAATGCACCACCCTTTTTCTCAGCGGTGTAGTTTAATTTTATTGAAAATTCCTACGGGTCAGATTGGTCAAGCAGCGCGGTTTGAAATGCAAAATCTTGGGCAGCAAGCCTTCAGCGTCACAGTTTGAATTTCTAGCAGTCCTGTATAGTGACAGTGGAGAACCAACGGTGCTGAACAATGATGTTGAACCTATAAACAAAGAAAAAAATGTGAATTTTATAAAAAAATGTGATTCAAAGGTGAGATTTCCCTCCTTCTAGCACCAAATGTGTGAACCCCAATCTTAGTACCTGCAAAACAATAAGAACAAACACATTAGAATATATAATGCAAGAAAGAACAAGGATTCCCCATGAAATCCAATTACAAAGCTTAAATTAGGAAAAAAGATGAACACAATTGGAAAACAATAAAATAGAGATTGAATCCTAATTAAACTAGCAAACTCATGATCCCATGAGGGAATTGGTGCCAATTTGATGTGAAAATTGGCCCTTTCCAATTCCTATAATGCAATATTGATGTGTGATGATAATTGATCCACTTTGTTGATACTTGATGAGGGCTCCAATGGAAAAACCTGCATAACCTAGCTAAGATTCAATGATAATGGATGGAATTTGCTAAATATTTGAGCATCGTAAGTTTACTCAAATTGTGGATCCCAGAATGAGGAGATTATCCTCTTATTTATAGAATGCCAAGATGGATGAATGTCCAAAATAGTGCAATGTGGGACTAACATTCATCCAATGGCAAGATGCCACTTGTCAACCTATGAGTGGATGGAGGAGGTGCAAGTTTTGAGGATTGTGCCAATAAATGCCTATTTTTGAATTTTGAATTTGTTGAAATGACATGCAAGAGGGAAGAAAGAATGCATTGAATGCCACTTGGCTCAAGGAAAAGGACATGTAAGAGAGATTAAATGCCTTGTTGGATGTACATGTCAACTTGGATTTTGAATTCAAACTTGGAGAATATTCCAAAAAGATGCCTTGTTTGAGGAAAATAGAGATTTAATAAATCAATTAAATCTATTTTCATGTGCAAGTGGTAAAAGATGGAGGATGGGACATGGGAGGAGATTAAATTAATCAAAGTTAATTAATTTAATGAAGGGGGTTAAATGATGTGACCTATTTGACTTAAATTTGTGGATTTGTTTAAATCAAATATGAGAGGAATGTGATAATGGATTAATTAAATAAAGATTTTGATTTATTTAATTAAAAGAGATGATTATTAAATTAAACTAAATAAGGTTTTAATTTATTTAATTTAATAGATAGACTTTAGAGATTTAATCAAATAAAATAAATTATTTAATTAAATAGGATAATTAGATCAAAATTGTTAATTTAATTATCGAGAAGAGGTTACTTAATTAGATAACTGGTTTATTTAATTAAGAGAGGAATATTGATGAATTTAATCAGATAAGGGTATTTGATTAAATGGTTAGACCGAAGGATGATTCAGGATGAAACAATGTTAGTGGTCAGGATCAAATGCACAATGTCAATCGGTACAATTTATGTGTTACAATTGCAGACTTTCCTAATGAGCTTTTATTGACAATTGACACAAACATAACATTGAAACTATACTTTGATGGCTCACATACAAACCATGGCTTAGGGGTTGGTATATTGTTTATCACACCATAGGGTGATTCCATCCCTAAGTCATTCAGAATTGCATTCCCATGTACCAACAACATAGAAGAGTATGAGGTTCTAGGTTACACATGGCAGTCAAGTGGAAAATTAAGAACCTATAGGTATATGGTGACTCTCAACCAGTAATCAGATAGGTAAATGACAATTATGAGACTAAGGATGAGAATCTTGCTCCATACAAACACATGGGAGATTGTTTTAAGGAGTAATTTGAAAAAGTCAAATTTCATCAGATACCTCATGTTCTAAATAGGGTAGTAGACACTATGGCAACAATTGCATCACTTCTAGATATTTCTAGCAATGTGTCTAAGTTTGGGTTCTTGGTAGAACAAATTTTGGTCTAGACCTATGATATCCTAGATTCTGAGATGGTATGTGACATTGTCGGTCCTGATTCCCCATGGTACAAATAAATCTATGACTACCTCCATGCAAAAATCATACCCCCTGGCCTTTCAAATAATCAACGTCAGACATTGCTTCGTAACTTAGCCAAATACACCATTGTTAGAGTCACCCTATATAGACGCGCCTTAGATAATACCTTATTGAGATGTATCAATTTTAATGAAGCACAAGCAAAATTGCATGGGGTACATGAGGGTATATGTGGTTCCCATTATAGCGGTCCTACCTTAGCTAAAAATATTATGAGAGTGGGTTACTATTGGCCTACTATGGAAAAGGACTCATATTTCTCTATAAAGAAATGTCGCCAATGTTAGGTTCATGGAGACTTGATACATGCACCAGCATAGGAACTCCATACCATAACGTCACCATGGCACTTCACCCAATGGGGACTTGAAATCATAGGTAAGATTCATCCCACATCATCTAATGGCACAAGTTCATCATCACCACCACAAAGTATTTTATGAAGTGGATTGAAGCTATTCCCATGACATACATTACTGACACATAGATCTCTAAGTTTATCATGAACTATATCATCTGTCAGTATGGTGTCCCTCAGTCCATAATCACAAATAAAGGCCACCCATTCAAGAACCAAGAAGTATGCCATCTTTGTGACGAATTTCATATTCAACATGACTTTTCCACTCCATACTACCCACAAGGTAATGACCAAGCAGAGGCATCTAATTAAACTATCATTAGAATCCACAAAAAGATTGTCAATGATGCTAGCCACGATTGGCATTTACAACTTAATCTCGCCTTATGGGCTTATCACACAAGTATCTATACTCCCACTAGCGCTACTCCATATTCACTAGTATTTGGTTTTGAAGCCATTCTTCCTATTGAGGTTGAGATTCTTTCCTTGAGGGTATCCTTGAAAGGGCATATTGATGATGAAGACTACTGAGTATCGAGACTCCATGAGATAGAATTCATAGATGAGTGAAGACATAAGGCACTAGACCATCTCCAAGCATATCAGAATCGCCTTCATCGTAGCTATAACAGGAAGGCCTTGAACATAAACTTTGACATTGGTGACCTAGTCTTAATGGAGAACCCAAAGAATCAAGCAGATAGAGAGAAACCAAGAAAGTTTTAACCTAACTAGTTAGGACCTTATATTATTAAAGAAGCCTTTGGATCAGAAGCATATCAACTCTCTACTCCTAAAGGGGAACCAATTTCCTCACCGATAAATAGTCTTCATTTGAATAATTTCTATGCATAGCTTTTGAGGGCCTTGTTTTAATTAGCGAAAATATAAAAAAGTTAAAAAATAAAATAAAAATCATTACCTAGGTGAAAACTTGGAAAATAGGAATCTTGGTAACATAAAAAAAATTATAAAATCCAAAAAATAGTAAAGAGAAATAATTCATCCAATAGTGAAAACCACCTCAGTGGTGCTTTGGATAAGTACCATGGTGAAAACCTAGCAAATAGGCGCCACGTGCAGTTGACTCTGCTCCTTTGTTTACTATTATTCTAATCTAACATCCTTGTACATAGTCCTTATCCCTATACATAGTCCACATTCCTATACATACTATCTATCCCTGTACATATCTTTCTCGTCCATCGCTTGTACATACCATTCATAATAAGTGGTAGTCTTTCACATAATTTGGAATGATTGGCATCGAGTGCATTTCATATCCTCAATTTTATCCAATTCATAATCAATTGGTCTTATAATTGACTGGGGGCACACATTTGATGTGTGACATATTGGTTCTTACATTGGCTATCCTGAAGATATAAAACCATCGAAAAATCCAAAAAGAATTCAAAATGTCCTATGAAAATACAAAAACATTAGAAAACTTCAAAAAGACAAAAAAATCAAAACATGCCAAAAATCTAAAAACAGAGTCAGAGTTAGTCACACTTGTTGGTCTTTGTCATATGTCAAACTACGTTGCCTCTACAACTAGACATAGGCAAGGCCATCTGTCGATAGGCCCCTAAGGCATTAGGTCAATCTATTTAGGTTTGTTGGTATAAAATCAAGATTCAATCCATATGTCTATATGACAAGGTCATTGGTCGTGTCAAACTATGAGGTCTCTACTTGTATAACATAGGAAAGGCCATCACGTGATGAGCCCCCAAGGCCACACTAGGTTATCCCATTAGGTTTCATCACATTTACTATCACACACGTCTTCTACTTGTAGTCAGTCTTGTCAGTCAAAGTCAAGTCAAACTATGAGGTATCTGTGTGTATAATGTAGGAAATGCCATCAATTGATGAGCCCTCGAGGCCACACTAGGTCAGTCCTTTAGGGTTTTTAGTCACACATAGTCAATTGTCAACACGTCATATCAAGTCATGTATCAATCTGGTGAACAAGTCAACAATTCTCTAAGTCAAATCAAACAAATTTCCAAATCAACTAATGTCTTCTACAAGATGTGTCCTTCCTAGAAATAGACATCATCAAAAAAATCAACCCATGTCTTATTCAAGATGAGCGCATCCTGAATACCAATATCAGGAAAACAATTTGTCTTATACAAGATGAGTCCTTCCTACATATCAACATTGTCATACAATCAACATAGCCTTACACAGGATTATCACGTCAATGGAATTAGACTCAATGTCTTATATGATACATATCTTTCTGAAACCAGGCTTTGTCATGCCTTATATAGATATTCATAACATCGAAAACAGACTCAAGTCTTATCCGGTATGTGTATCTCCTGAAATCAGGCTCTATTAGTCAATCCTTTTATCAATCAAAACAAATCAAACAAACAAGAACAAGTTTTGGAAAATATTTTTCTAGCTTTGAATTTATGGCTTATTTATCTTATCATTTCATTTGACTTTATGATGGGAATTATGTTACTAGCTTTCTCAAGGATGTCCCATGAAGGATTTAGAGAAGCAACGATGTAGCACAATTTTATTTTCTTTGACTGTATTTTCATTTTATGATTGGAATCATGTTACTATCTTTCTCAAGGATGTCCCATGAAGGATTGAAAGGAGAAATGATGTATCAAAATTCTATTTTCTTTGACTACTGTTTGTTGACTATCTTTTTACATTTGATTTTGAGTCACGTTACTAGTTTCCTCAAGGATGTCCCACGTAGGATTTAGAGGAGTGATGACATCTCATGACCCATCTTTTATTTTGTTTGATGTATGTGGTTTGTCCTGACAAAAAGACTATTGTAGTTGTGTCTTTAGTATGATTTAACAACAATCCTTGTCTGCAATTGTCTGTTGTTAGCAAGTGGATGACGTTTCACACCTTGATCTATGTCATATCATGGTGTTTTTCTCAATTTGTATTAGTCCCTCCCAATGATGATAAATTGCAATGCCTTTAGTGATACATAGAAACATCGAAGATTGCTAATACTAACATCCATCTCATTTCTTCTATTTTTTTAATCTTTATTTTTGCACTAATAGTTCTTCTTTCTTGCATTATGACGAAGTCCTATGACACACAAGACTATAAATCATCCTGTATATACATTCATGTTAGCAACATCATTTTGAAAATCACACATCATCAATCATATGTATACATCTTGCATTTGAAATATACAAACATATAGGCATTTATCATATCTAGGACATCATGGCATAATAGACATTCATCAGAATAGATTACATATCATAAGCATTACATGTACATAAAAAAATGTAAATACATGCATCACATTACATCCATCCTCAAATATATGTAGGAAGCATTGTACATATTGCATCTCATCATTTTAAATTGCATACATAACATCCATCGACATCATAGATATTGATACATACATCATCACATAGAATCAACATCACATCATAGGCTACATAAACACATCATAAAGTAGATATGATCATCCATCACATAGGAATCTCATATAGACATAAACATGTATAAATAAATGAATCTATAATCAATAAATAGAACTGCATATCATGAGAATCACTGCCAAAATCATATATATATATATCACTCAAAAGTGTCACATCACAATGTCATAATGTATTAATAAGTATGGAAGCCTGTAGGCTATATGATCATAATAAAATGTCTCAGTACATATCAAGAAATGTCCCTATCCAGAACTACCACTGCTATCATGACTAGAGTGTGTAGATGAATGATGCCGAGATCTTGATGACCTATGTCCTGAATGTGGTCTATCATATGGACCAGATTGGCATGGATTCTCAATGCCCTCTATGCTAACTATCTTGGTGTGGGTCCTAGTCTAGGACCTATCACTTCATGCCTATGAAAAAATCATAGCCCATATCTCTAGAGGAACTGCTACCTCATACAAATATCTATAATACAAAGCCCTCTCAACAGATCTGACTAGCTCTTGAGAAAATGCCTCTACTAGCCCATTACAAAGAGCTCTAATCTCTATAAACTGCTGCTCAGTCTCATGTCTGTAAGCTATGGCCTGATATCTATCCATGTAGGCTATGTCCCTCTCCATCCATACGTCTCGCTGAGATATCAAAACACCCATCTGCTCCTCCAAAGATGCAAGTTGGGCACGAAGTGTAGTAGTGTCGGGATCAACTGCCCCTATATCATCTTGTCTCACCCTCTCCAAATCATCATCATCACCCTCTAACTCCTCCAAAATCTTGTCTCGGACCTCATGCTCCTGATCATCCACCTCCTTGTCATCATCTTGATAGGCACCAAGTAAGCCAAGGGAATCAATATTTTCCTCCTCTCTGCCTGCCTCCTCCTCTGTATGATCCTCTGGAATTTCATCCTCTATGACATGCTCCTCATCCTTGCCAATATCAACATGCACCTCCTCCTCACCTCCACCAATATCTAGAATATGCACATCCTCCTCATGGATAGGTGATAAAGGTGGCCCTCATCCCCTCTGTCTATGCCTCCCTCTCCCACCACCCTGTCAACCACCTCGATGACCATCTCCATCATCGCCATGGCCACCTCCACCTCTCAAACCTCTATGTCTACCATGCTTCTCACGCGGTCCTATCCCTCGCTACTCTATCAGCACATCTTGATCTGGGTTTTTAATGGGAATCAACCTGTGCACGGTCCACCATTGATCATATGCCTCGGTGGTACCTGGATCTACCAAACCATCTCTTCATCCCCACTACACTTCCTGCAATGCATGAATATCTACCTTGACAGTGGCCACTGGTATATCTACACCCCACAGTGTGATCTCTCATGAAGATCTCACAAACTTTGCTCATCCTCTAGGCTCATCCTGAACCTCTCCAAACTGATGCAACACACGATCTGGAAAATGTATTTCTATAATATGAACATGCGAAATAGTCCGCCCAATCAGATATTGTGTTTGACGATAATATGGAAAATGATCATCCTCATCTGACCACTCTCGACAACCCAAGTATGGTCTCCATGTGAATTGTACCATGGTATCAATAGCATGTTTGAAATATCCAATATCTTCCATATGGTGCTGAGTATTAGCCCCTTCATTATGAAAGGCATGGGGTGCTCCATGTTGTACATCAACTATAACCTGTGGATGAAAGATGGCAATGTGTTCCCACGCCCATACAATCAAGAGCGTGGTACCAAAACTCATATACTATGCCTCTCGGTAGGCTATATCATGCAAATTAAAATATAACATGGCAAGAAGACAAGGGCCCCAAGCATACACCTCCCGATGCTCTAACATACCAGCCAACATCTCTCCCCATCCCACAGGAAATCCATAACCTCGATGGTCAGGGAGGACTATACCACCTATCAATGTACACAATAGATAGTCTTACTACCTATATCTCTGAGCCAATACATCCCATCTAATCTCATAATGGTTGATACCTATCTGTCTATTATCCGTGTGAGGGTAATATCTGCACATCTCAGAGAAACCCCTTTGAGTATCGTACATCACCCTGGTGCCTCTAATAGGAAGTCTCAAAATCCTATAGACATCCTCCAAAGTAATTGTAGCCTCTCTAGTAGGAAGGTGAAACAAAGAGATCTCTAAGTGCCACTACTCGCATAACACCGTCAATAGACCCCAGTTTTCCTAAATGATGGGCATGTCTATCACATGGAAGAGACCCAAATGCCATAAGAACCATTTCTTCACACTCCAAAAACTATCTCGAAAGTGAAAAGTTGATGGTCTCGACTCTCGCATATAAACAGGGTCCAAAACAACCTACAATGGCATTATACATGCCTCATGTCAGAATCAATCACCTATCCTAATGCAAAGTGACAAAATCAAATGCTAGTCAAATGCGTCATTCTTTTGCAATTGTGTCACATGAAACCAAATGCATCATTTTCAATCACAATTGCATATAGAAATATCAAATGTGAGTCAAAATCAAAAGTGAGTCAAAATAAAATGTGACTCATTACATCTATGCATATGAACATCCATCATAAGTGCAAATGCGATGCAATATTTAAAAATTTATTGAATAAAAAAGAAAATGTGTTTATTCTAAATAAATATGTGTCATTATTTATCACATGCGTTAAAATAAAGAACAAATGCATCGAGATTTTAAACACCTACACTAAGCATCACACACAAATTTACAAATGCATTGAACTGCATACAAATGCGTCGATTATGCACTCAAATGCAACTTTTGCGAAAAACGACGCATGAAAAAAAATGAAAATAAACACATGAAAATGAACGACAACTAAAAATTCAAAAGTCAAGATCCAAGTACATATTAGGGAGCCCACATTGGCCAGCTACTTGAAGGTCCAAATCCTATATGATCGATGGAGGGTTTGTGGAATAGGTGACATCTTAGTTGAGGGTGCAGAGCAAAAATCTCAAATTTCAAAGCAATGTGGGTAAAAATGAATGGGTTTTTACCCCATTTTCTATTTATACCTAGGGTTTTGGTGGTATTTCTTTTTACTAGTCATGTCCACTTCCAACTTCAATCAACCCATACCCATCCCTAACACTTCCAAATTCAATTCCATCAACCCCACTGCATTTCTGGCTATCAAATGGACTCATTGGGACTATTTCTATTTTTTTTTTGAAATTTTTTTGAAATTTTTTCAATTTTCTCGAGGGGGCATGCCTTTACCTGTTTTACACTGGGGCATGACTCGGGCATTATTTTGATCGATTTTCTTTGACACAATGCTTAAATGACATTGTATCAAAGAGGGGAAAATGTAGACACAAAAAATTTATCTAAGTCTACGACTTCAATATTCTTCATAATTCGTATTCTTCATGGTCATGATTAAATAATGTCAATTATTTAATTACTCTCTAAAGCTCATTTCTTTATTAATTAAATAATTCTAAATTTTATTTAATTAATTCTCATTTTCTTCATTCATTTATTAATTAAATAATCTTAATTATTGAATTAATTCACATTTCTTTATTCTATCTGATTAATTAAATAAACACTTTTTATTTAATTATGTTACTAATTAAACTTATCCTTCTTTTCAAATTAAATAAATTCTTATTTAATTTACCCTTTATCATATGTCAACTATAAATAAATAAATTCTTTATTTATTTAACTATTCATTTAACCCCTTCAACACTTAATTAAATAAATCTTATTTATTTAATTATTCTTCAAATATCGAATCTTGAATTAAATGAATTATTTAATTCATAAAAAAATCTATTTTAACACATCCCTCTATATTTAGATAATTGTATAAGTTATCTAAGTATTCACTCTTGCTCGACTTGAGATCTATTTAAATCAGTCAGTTAACTCTTGATTTAATGTCTGAGTTTCTTTCACGAGTAATCTCATTGTCATATCATTCAGTCATCTAGTTCTAACTCATTTGCATGTACATACGTATTAATTAAATATCTTTATTTAATTAATTAAACCTTGTGTGTGCATTCAAACAAAGCGTTGCTTTAATCCATCTTTATCTTTATCATGCAAAGACTATTCTTTTGTTTTCGAATACCAAACTCAAAGATTAAATCATTTATTTAATCTTTATTTCTATTTCTAGTTTTTATCACTAATGTCACTACTAACAGTTATCATAATGCATGTCTAATATTTCAATCTTAACCGTTCATCGCTCTTTCAATCCTAGCTTATCATTCGAATGATCAATTTTCTATAAATTGATGTCTTTCATCATTTCAATCGCTTCCGAAATCTTATGAATTTTGGAAGCATATCTATTATTTGAATCTGTTTTTCTAAATCACTATCACAGGCTATACTTGGACAAAGAGAAATCTAAGGGCAATTATACTACAATGACAAAATGGAGATGGGCAATTGAGGTTATACATGGAATTACGTAGATATTGGGTGAGATTGTTCAGTTTATTTATGTTTTAGCTTTCCTTTGTTCTTTGTTGTTTAGCTCAGATTTCATTTAGAGCTTAGATCGTATGGTTTTGTGTTGTTTAACCTTTCTTCTACATTTTCTAGATGTTATAGGTGCAAAGTGATGAAGTAAGCCACAATTCAAAAGAGAAGAAGCATGTGAAAGTGAGTTGAGGATTATGTACTTGAACTTATAGTTAAATTCAAGAAAAGGGTAATCCTCGATAATATTTTGAATCCACAAGCCTAATGAATTATATATTTTTCTACTTAATTCTGACATTCTCTAATAGATAAATGATAATTTAATGATTCTATCTAAGATTCCCTCATTTTCTGGTTAGGACTAAAATGCCCCCTAGGGCATCTTTGTCCCACAAAGGTCTTGGCACCTTGATTTTGAGGCATCTTAATTGGGACTCTTTTTTTTGTTTGTGCCCAAATTTTCATGCCTTGGGACTAAGACGCCACCTAGGGCATCTTAGTCCTCCTTGAGGTATTTTTAGGATTTAATTTCAATTTCAAGTAGGATTTAGCCTTCTTTAATTAATGAATTCATATGTCAGTTTGGTGTGGTGTAATTTTTGGATATTAAGCATAGATAATTGTAAGTACAAGGTTCATTCATTCATTCTAATCCAAGTCTTTTGTGAGAGCATTCCTAATAGAAAATTTAGTAAGCCATCATTAAGATTCAAGCATCATATCAAAGATATTCTTGCATCATGTGTGTTGTTGTGCTAACATTTATTATGTAGGGTATTGATTGAAGCAAGTAATTCAAGTCCATATATATCTAGCATTCCTTTGATTCAAGATCCATATCCATTGGAGCCATTTCACACAAGTTTGTAGACTTTATAGAAAAGGGTTTGGTGAGTTGTAACATTGTGTGTTTCTCATTGATCATTTACCTTCATTATTCTATTTAATTTCAAGGTCTAATTACCAGCAAGGGGTTTGACCAAGAAAAACCCCCATTCATTATGTTAAAAGGCACAGGACAACTAAGAGAGGGGGTTGAATCGGTTTTCACACAAATTCAAAATTAAAACTTCAACACTTATGAATTCCACAATCACACTATTCTATTATTAAGTATGAACATGAAACACAAATAATAGAAAGTAAATCAACATAATGAAAAAAAAATTACATGAAAAACCAAAAGAGGGAAAAACCACGATTAGGATTAACTCACAATATAAAGTAGTTTCAGAACTGAATATATAAGGCTCACTGCTAAGGGCTCATTGCCCTAAAAGGACTCATTGTTTGGATACAAAAGCTGATTTCTTACAAGGGAGGCTCACTATCAAGGGCTCACTACCTAGAAAGGACTCACTATCCACATACAAAATCTCACTCCTTACAAGGGAGGCTCACTACCTAAAAAAAGATTCAGAAAAAAAAAAATTGGGCTTCACAACAGAGATAAACTGAAAGTAGTGCACCTAACAAGTGTTGATGCAGTTTTGGTGATGCTCAATAGATAGAATTAACACACTTCATCATTCTTTCTCTTCTTCAACTTCACATTCACAACTACTTCATCGATTAGATGCATAGACACATAGATATCTTCAAAAATTGTTCAACACACACATAGATATACTTGATCTATAAGCATCAATTAGGTTGGCCTAATTAGATGCATTTCTTATTTACCAAAAACACCAACTTGTCAGCTTAAACTATTCACAAAATCTTTCCACCTAGCAATTCAAATGCTTAATGTGCTACATCATGTTGGCATTGTTGGAAACAAGCAATGCTGAAAGGTGGGGTGAATTAGTGTTCTGCAAAAAAAATTTAATTATTTTGATCTTTAATCCACTTAGAACATTCAAACATGACTAATATGTAGAAATAGAAAGAAAACAACCACAACACCATAACATAAGGATTTTTATGTGGAAATCCTATTAGGGGAAAAACCATGGTGGATGGTCAATCCACAACAAGTTCTGAGTATACTCAAAAGAAAGATTACAAAATGGGAATGCACTTGCATTTAGGCACACTACCTAGAGCTCACTACTCAAAATAGGAAGGAACACTACCTTACATAGATTTGGATTAGATCCAAGAGAATGAACTAATGAAATAGCATCTACAAATTCTTCATTACAGTTCCAGTTAGGCTCAATGTCGATCTTTTGTCCTTCTGACTAATACCGATCTTCTGCTCTGCTCTGCTCTGACTTGCTAGCCAAAATATTTATGTGCAAGTGAACCTGGGCATAAAATCGGTCTAACATACTTCTAGTATTTGTAATACACATCGACACACCCCACATATATTAGAAAATGATATAATCGATTATCTATATATATTCACGACTAAGGATTTGATCACTAAAAGTCAACTCCAACAAAACTTAAAGATATTTGCAACTTGTCGACTCAAATCATAAGTAAAAAAACCAATGTGTATCCACAACAGTTGGCTACACCTAGCTTGGACATGAAACATAAGAAGAAAACACAAAAATATTTGAACAAAAATTTCTTAAACATCCACAACATGTTTTATCAACTAAGTTGGCCCCAAAATACTGATAAATAGAGAAATAACAACCGAATCTCCAAACTTGCACAAGACTTGGTACTATTTACTAATATTTTCAGATAAGACAAGAAATATACTAATGAACCTCCCATTAGATCGACAACACAAAGTAACAACTGGAAATATGTACGTGTATCATTGAACACCAATCTATTGGATGCTCTGTTCTTCTAGACTATCCTCACTCTAACTACCGGTAGGAGAAAATGATGTCATGCGGATCCAATTACCAACTAGGGTTTCCATCAATGACAACACCAAAGCATAACTATAGTGTCTCTTGCCAACAATCTCCCCATTTGTCGTTGATGGAAACACTTAGTGAAAAATGAATAAGTTTCAGATCAAAACCAACATGAGCTACACTGCCATTACAAAACTTATAAAAGAAACTTCAACCTTGGAAAAAAACTCCCCCTATGATGACTATGTATTTTTTAGTGTACACTTCTCTCCCTTTGAAATCAATGGAAAAAACTAGGGAAACCGAAACAAAATTTCAAAACTATATAGGTATGAACTTGTAACTTAGAAAGGTTTGAAAATATCTGCAAAATCTTGCTTCAACACTCTTAAATTGTTATCACAAACCTTTTTGAGACTTTCCAAAACTATTATGTGACCACATATTAAATAGGATTGAGATTTTGTAGTCTCAAGATTCTCTGGGTCACTAACTGCTACATCAAATTTCACTTCCTTCAAAGCACTCATCATTGTTTGAATCTTAGGACAAATTAGTCCTCTGAGTTCACTTACTCTTCCAACAATCATGTTGTTTTCTCTCTTCAGGAAACTTATTTTGTAAAGTAGACTTGATACTTGATCTTCTTGCTGAACCACATCACCAGCTAATGGATCAAATGTAGTAGAAATGGTAGCTAATTGATTTTCCATATCCTTCACCTTTTTCTCATTACCTTCAGTAAACTTGGACAGAATCAAATAGGACTTGTAGGCTTTTCCAGCTTTAGATATAGAACCTTGAATGTTCTTTATGCAAGTAGCTAAAAAAATCTTATCCTTTGCAATTACTACCTTCAACTAACTATGTCTTTTTATGTTAAACTATTTTTGCACTTTATCCCAGCATATTTCTCAAGAGACTCAAATTGAGTACTTACAACATTTATTAGCTTCTTTAGCTCACCAGAAGAGGAACCTGATGGATCCATGACATGAGTTAGAATTGATGGCAACACATGATGTGAAAATAACCATCCACCCAACTCTCAATTAGCACTTACTCCTCCTTAGATTTTGACTCTTCTTCTACAAGATCTTCTCCCCACAAGACTCTTCACTCCAAATAAGCAAAAAAAATTCACATTACTCTTCTCCCCCTTTGACATGCAATGGAAAAGATAAAAATTATCTTTCGACATGCAAGCTCTAAACCACATATCTACACATCTAACTACTCCCCCTAAGTAGCAGCCATAGAAACATCAATCCAGATCAAAATATGATCATGAAATGCACAGATTGATGCAAGTTAATGCATCCTAGTTCATATTAGAAGGAGGAATCACCCCTAGCATCCCTCTAAGATACTCAAATGTATCCTTCCTCAATGGCTTATCGAAAATATATGCAATTTGTTCTTTGGTAGGCACATACTCTAGTCTGACTTCTTTTTCACTCACTTTCTCTCTTAGAAAGTGAAACTTGATTGATATATGTTTGGTCTTATAGTGTCACACCAAATTCTTTGATATGTTAATTGCACTTGATTTATCATAGTATATGGAAATAGGTTCATCATATACTACTCTGATATCTTTCAACATCTGTTTCATCGACATCACTTAAGTTACTTATTTGGAGTAGCAATATACTCCGCTTTAGTAGTAGATAGAGAAATGGAATTATACTTTTTTCTCAACCAAGACACCAACTTCTTCCCTAGGAAGAAACTACCACCACTAGTACTCTTTATGTCATCTACATGTCTAGCCCAATCCACATCAGTATATGCATTTAAACTAAGATTATCATCCTTAGGATACCAAAGCCCAAGATCAATTGTTCCTTTCAAATACCTAAAGATTATCTTAACAACAGTCACATGAGATTCTTTTGGATCAGCCTAAAATCTAGCAACCATACATAAAGCATTCATAATCTTTGGTCTAGTCTGAGTTAAGCAGAGCAATCCACCAATCACTGATCTATATCTTTTTTTATTTTCCTTAGGAGAATCACCATTCTATGTTAACTTACATCTGGTTACCATGGGAGTACCAACAGGTTTTGAATCATCCATGCCAAACTTCTTCAACAGTTCTCTCACATATTTGGATTGAGATATGAAGACCCCCTTGTCTAACTGACTAACTTGCAATCCCAGAAAGAACTTCATTTGTTCTACAAGGAATTCCCCTACAGAAAATCCATCTCAAGACAAGCCTTTAGTAAAAGGAAGAAGAATAAAAGTACAAGATCATACAAGCTTGTTTTAGAAGATTAGGAAACATAATCAAAAGTCTTGAAAGAAGTAAGAGCTACCAGAACTCAGGCCATTGAGTTAAATAAGAGAAAATATTTCAACAAAGAAGAAAAGGAAAAGAAGGCTAAAGTTGATAAACCTGGTATGTATGTTGGTGAAGTTGTGTATGTAGTTGTCAATGACAATAATATCAAGCCTCTTTATGACTTCTATGAAACCTTTCATGAATCTGCTCAAAGAGTTCTAGAAGAAGCTACCTTAAAACATCTGAGCATTTTTAATAAAGCTCTTGTTGAGATTACGTTTGGCTTACCCAAGAATCTGTATGATATTTTGGAGTCAAGAAGAGTAAAGACTAGAACAGAAGAAGAGAATTTGAGGAAGAGAGTTCTTGCAGATTTGTGCCTAGAAATGTCAATTGGTGAAATGGATTCACTCCTTGAAAAGGCTAAAAGGGAATTCAAGAGCAAGACAAGGGTGAATAAACTCATGATTGGTGAAATTGATGTTGTTGTTAGTGAAAATAAGCAAATTTTGGAAGATTTTTTTTTCAAAGAATAAGATTAGCATAGAGGAAATGAATGCTGAAAATGTTTTGATAAATGAGGAAGTGAATGAGGAGGTAAAAGTCAATGAAGAAGAGAACGCGAATGAGGAGAACATAAATGTATCTGATCCTCCAGAAGTTGAGGATATTTTGATTCCTACTAGTGTGGAAAATAGAGAGACAAATATGGAAACTGAAGTTCCTAAGGTGGTATTAGCTGAGGAGAAGGCGGTGCAAAATGAACTGAAAATGCTTGAAAGCAATCCAGAAACAATATCAAAAGAACCCAAAGCTAAAGAAGAAAAAGTTTAGGAAATTAGAGTGGAGGCAAGAGAAACTGTCAAGGCAGTGAAGAGATCTTTGATGGAGAAACAAGAAGATTTTGATCCTGAATTGTATGAAATTTAAATCAATCTATCTACAATTTCCCCAATTCAGATGATGAAAGTTGCATCAATTGCTCAAGGTAAGGCCAGTGAGAAAATTATGAAGTCTCACATAGAGGATAGTGAATTGATAAACCTTGCATCTAGAGTACTATATAAATTAATGCCAACTCATGTCATGGATCCATCAGGTTCCTCTTCTGGTGAGATCAAGAAGATAATAAATGTTGTAAGTAATTAATTTAAGTCTCTTGAGAAATGTGTTGAGGATAAAGTGCGAAAAGAGTTTAATAGAAAAAACACTTAGTCAATTAAAGGTAGTAATTGCAAAGGATAAGATTATGTTAGCTACTTGCATAATGAACATTCAAGGTTATATATATGAAGTTGGAAAAGCCTACAAGTACTGTTTGATTATGTCCAAGTTTACTGAAGGTAATGAGAAAAAGGTGAAGGATCTAAAAATCAATTAGCTGGCGATGCGGTTCAGCAAGAAGGTCAAGTATTAGGTCTACTTAATAAAATAAGTTTCCTGAAGAGATAAAATGACAAGATTGCTGGAAGAGTGAGTGAACTCAAATGACTAATTTTTCCAAAGATTGAGACAATGATGAATTCTTTGAAGGAAGCAAAATTTGTGTAGTAGTTAGTGAATCGAAGAATCTTGAGACTACAAAAGGTCAATTCTATTTATTGTGTGGTCACATAACAGTTTTGGAAAGTCTCAAAAAAAATTGTAACAACAATTTAAGAGTGTTGAAGCAAGATTTTGTAGATATTTTCAAACTTTTGTATGTTACAAGTTCATACCTATACAATTTTGGAATTTTGTTTTGGTTTCCCTAGTTTTTTCCATCAATGTCAAAGGGGGAGACATGTATAGTGAGAAATGCATAGTCATCATAGGGGGATTTATTTTCCCAAGATTGAAGTTTCCTTTTGAAGTTTTGTAATGGCAGTGTATCTCATGTTGGTTTTGATCTAACATTTAGTCATTTTTCACTAAGTGTTTCCATCAATTCCAAAGGGGGAGATTTTTGGCAAGAGACATTGTACTTATGCTTTGGTGTTGTCATTAATGGAAACCCTATTGGTAATAGGATCTGCATGACATCATTTTCTCCTACTGGCAGTCTAAGTGAAGTCAGTCAGGAAGAATAGAGCATCCGAAAAATTGGTGTTTAATGATACTCATACAAATTTCCAGTTGTTACTTTGTGTTGTTGACCTCATAAGAGGTTTGTTAGTACATCTAATGTGTTTTCTAGAAATTTTGATGCCTCATATTGATTCATGTGTGAGTTTGGAGATCTGGTTCATAATTCTCTGTTTATTAGTATTTTGGGGCCGACTCAGTTGATAAAACATGTTGCAGATGTTTAGGAAATTTTTTTTTGAATATTTTTGTGTTTGCTCATTATATTTTGGGTCCAAGCTAAGGTGTAGCTGACCATTGTGGATACACATTGAGTTTTACTTATGATTTGAGTTGACAAGTTGCAAATATCTCTATGTTTTGTTGGAGTTGACTTGTAGTGATCAAATCCCTAGTCACAGATATATATAGATAAACAATTATATCATTTTTATATATGTGTGTGGGGTGTTGATGTGTATTTCAAATACTAGAAGTGTGTTAGACTAATTTTATTCATAGTTTCACTTGCACATAAAGATTTTGTGAAGAAATTCATAGCAGAGTAGAGCAGAAGATTGGTATCAGTCAGAAGGATAGAACATTAACATCAAAGCTTAACTAGAATTGTAATCAAGCATTTTTACATGATATTTCTTAGTTAATTCTCTTGGATCTAATCCAAATCTATGTAAGGTAGTGTGCCTTCCTATTTTGAACAGTGAGCTCTAAGCAATGTGTGTGAATGCAAGTGCATTCCCATTTTGTAATCTTTCTTTTGAGTATACTTAGAACAATTGTTGGCATTAATTTCTACAGGAATCCAGATGCAAGGCTTAGGAATTCACTATCCTCTATGTGAGACTTCATAATTTTCTCACTGGCCTTAGCTTGAACAATTGATGCAACTTTCATCATCTAAATTAGGGACATAGTAGATAGATTGATTAAAATTTCATCCAATTCAGCATCCAAATCTTCTTGTTTCTCCATCAAAGATCTCTTCACTACCTTGGTAGTGTCTCTTGCCTCCACTATGATTTCCTAAACTTTTCCTTCTTTAGCTTTGGGTTCTTCTAAGGATTTTCCTGGATTGATTTTAGGCATTTTCACCTCTTCATTTTGCACCACCTTCTCCTCAGCTAATACCACCTTAGGAACTTTAGTTTCCATAGGTGTCTCTGTATTTTCCACATTGGGAGGAATCAAAATATCATCAACTTCTAGAGGATCAGATACATTTATGTTCTCCTCATTCACGTTCTCTTCTTCATTGAATTTTACCTCCTCATTCACTTCCTCATTTCCTGGAAGATTTTTAGTATTCATTTCCTCTATGTTAATCTTATTCTTTGACATAAACTATTCAAAAAAATTCCTTAGTTTCACTGACAACAACATTAGTTTAACCAATCATGAGTTTATTCACCCTTGTCTTGCTCTTGAATTCCTTTTTATCCTTTTCAAGGAGTGAATCCATTTCACCAATTGACATTTCTGGGTACAAATCTGCAAGAACTCTCTTCCTCAGATTCTCTTCTTCTATTCTAGCGTTTCCTCTTCTTGACTCCAAAATATCATATAAATTCTTGGGTAAGCCAGACATAATCTCAACAAGAGCTTTATTAAAAATGTTCAGATGTTTTATTGTAGTTTCTTCTAGAACTCTTTGAGCAGATTTATCAAAGGTTTCATAGAAGTCATAAAGAGGCTTGAGATTATTGTCATTGATAACTACCTACACAAATTCATCAACAAACATACTAATTTTGTAAATTTTAGCCTTCTTTTCCTTTTCTTCTTTGCTGAAAGATTTGCTCTTGTTTAACTCAATGGCATAAGTTCTAGTAGCTCTTACTTCTTTCAAGACTTCTTCTAATTTTGTTTCCTCATCTTCTGAAATAGGCTTGTATGATCTTGTACTTTTATTCTTCTTCCTTTTACTAGAAGGTTTGCCTTGTGTTGGCTTTGTTGTAGGGGAACTCCTTGTAGATCTAGTGCAGACATAGGATCCAATAAGACTAGCAGACTCTATTTTTTCTTTCACTTCTATAGCTTATGCCTCCTCTCTCCTTCTTCTTGCTTCTTTCAAGGATTCTATAGGTAAGCCCATCCTTTCTACAAATTTTTTTGTCTCTTTTCGCACTCTCCTGACTATCACTAGCTTTCTCAATTCCTCATGAACTTGCATACTTTTCTCTACATATGTTCCAAACCTCTCTTCTCCCTAATCCAAAGGTGAGTTCAGCAAGTGTTCAACATACATCTTCAGAATGTTTTCCTCTACTTCGTAACCCATTGGCATGATCCAAACTAATCTAGGGTCAACAACTTCCATATGGCATTGGTCAATATCCACCATGAAGTAGATAGTATATTTGTATTGTTCCACAACTAAAGTGGGAATTCTTTCCCTAACATGCAACATATTTTGGAAATTATTGAAATAACCCCAAAGGGTAGTGTTCCTAACTTGATTACCCATTCAAAACAACTTGTTCCTTATCTGAATAGCTACAGGCTCATCACTTTTCCAATGTACTTTCCCAATGCTCAAAACCTCATTCATGAAATAGAAAAATAAGCACAATAGCAGATTACCATACTTGAAGGTATTCTTCTTGTCTTTCTTGATTTTTCTTAGGTTCTCCATCAGCTGACTTTTGAGAAGCTTGCACAAGTCATATTTTACATTTTTCTTTATCATTTCATAATCTGCATAAATGGCCATACCAGATACAAAATATTCTCAACTGGAATGGTATATCTTGTAACCAATGACCATTGATGCGAATTTCACATCCACTTCAACAACGTCATTAATTGTCATTCTTCTTCTATCCCAATGCACACTTATTGCCTCAATAACTTTTTCATTGTTCATAGATTTTAAGATTGGAAGTCTTCCGATGGAATTTAAATCTGTTCTTGCACATATTGCCTCCTTTGTGATTTTGAAGGGTACATCTAGCCACATGAACTCATCATGAACACAACTCAAAATGTATCTTACCCATTTCTTTTCCTCAAATATGAGAAATCTCGCAAACCACACAAACTTATTCTCTTCTACGGTTTGAAATTATAGTTTTAAAATAAAATATTCTCCAACTATATGATGGGAGTATAGATTCATTATATGAGAGGTGCCTATCTCTTCAATGTTTGCATGAATGTATGCCCTAATATCCTCAATGTGCAAAACTCTGTATGGCACAGATGAAAACACACCTAAGGGTTCAGCCTCCACAAACTTAGAGGGATGCCATTTGAATTTATCACACAGTCTATTCTTGAATTCGAATACTAGAGGAGTGGACATGATTACAAATTTAGAAGTTCACATAATTTTTGAGAAATACCTTCTCACTGGATTGATGTTCAATTGCAGATTCTTCTTCATGCCTCTAAATCTTTCCACAATTCAGCAAAGTTCACTCTAGGGCTCTTCAAACTACTTTTCTCCAAAATGCAAAGTGATAAATGAAATATAAAAGTGGATTTTTATCACTCGCAAAACTAACCCTTTTTGTCACAATAAATGCCTTAACCCTAGTTCATCCGGTTACTCTATTTCAAGCATAAAGATAGATAAGCCTTTTGTGGATCCTCTATACTACATAGTACCTTCTTAAATCGATTGAACAACATCTGAAAAAACATTGATCCACCTACTAGACTGGTCCACATTCTAGTGTCACTTACCTTTAGGGGGTGAAAGGATTTTTTTGAAAGCTCCCCCTAAGCCAAAGGCCTAAAAATAATTCCCAAAGGAATTACCAGAAGCAGATTCTGGTGCAGGGACATTTTCTCTAGCAGAGGGTTCCTTCTTCACCCATTTCTTTTGGATTTTCCTCCTGATCACATCTATAGTGACTTTCCCTTTTCCTTTGGCATCTTGTTGTGTATTCTATATTTCTAGACCTCTTTTGTTCCAATAGAATCTAGCAATATGCCCAAATTTTTTGTAGTTGTAGCACACAAAATTTCTTTGATCAGACCAATTGTTCCACTAATTTTTCCTTGATCTGCATTAGTTAGCAATATGCCCAATTCTATTGCATGCATAGCATCTGACATCTCTACTAAGGTTGTTCATCACAAAACTGCATTCATTTTATTTATGACCATACTTATAGCAATTAAAGCACTGACCTAAGAATGATGGTCCACTTGTGTTCATCCTGCTCCTACACTGAGAAGCCATATGACCAATTTTTTTTCAAGCAAAATAATAGCCATTGAATCTTTGAGAATTCAGTTGTCTTACCAGATTTCTTCTAGCTCCATTCATTTGACTTCCTTTCTGGAATCTTCCTTGTCTGGAATTCCTTTGTCTAGATCAGGAACTTTCTCCTTCTTCATATCTAAGACCTCTCCTATCACCATCAGTCGTCTGAACTTTAATCAGTAGATCAAGTTTGGCTGAACTGGCTTTGAATTTCTCCTTGTACTCATTTGAAGCATTAAGTTCATCTCTAAGATCATCAAGATATTTTTCAAGTACTTCCTCATTTTTCTTAGACTATTCCAATTCATTCTCTAATTGGATGCATTGTTCATATTTTTCTTTCAAAGATTCAGCAATTTTTTCTTCATTCTTCTTTTATCTTCAAATTCCTTGGTCATTTTCATCATGATGGACTCTATCTCATGCTTCAAGGCTACATTTTATCTAGAAATTTTTTCACATTGTTTTTTTTTATCCTTTAAGGAATGACTGAGTTGATCATCTTCTATGCTACTATTCTTCTTCTTGAGTTGATCACATAATTCCTTTCTTTTCTCCCTTGATTCATTGATTTTTTCTTTCAATGACTGGATGAGTTTTTCTAGATTTTGAATATTTTCCTACAGTTCTCAGTTCTCATATTTTGACTCATCAAGATCATCCAAGGCCACCATAAGGCCAACTAGAAATCTCTACTTGTATCATTGAACACCAATTTGTTGGATGTTTTGTTCTTCTAGATTGTCCTCACTCTGACTGACGGTAGGAGAAAATGATGTCATGCAAATATGATTACCAACTAGTGTTTCCATCAATGACAACACCAAAGCATAACTGCAATGTCTCTTGCCAATAGGCAAAGACCTAAGATAGGTTGCACATATATCTACATAAAAAAATTAATTCACCATATCACGACTGATCCAAGAAGTCAGCCAAAAATAAACTTCATTGCAAAAGAAAGCAACAAAATAATGTCAATACATCATATGAGAACTGAAGCATAAAAAAAATTGAGTATTCATGTCTTTAGAAACCATAAATAGTTTCCCAAAATCACATGCATTAACTACCGATTGTGGAGGATTACATACTAGAATATCGGAGGATGCAGCTTGAAAACTGGTTTAGATACTGGACCAAAATACCAAATCAAGCACTCACTTAGACTTGCACTCACAACATGGTGACATTAATGACAACACAATATTTTAGAGATGATCATTCTTCTTCATTCTTCCAACAATATCCCCCTTTGTCATTGATGGCAACATGTGAATTTTTTTTTCAAAAAATCTCCTCCAATCTCTCCCAACATTCCAAATCTCTCCCCCTTTGACATCAATGACAAAGGGTGACCAAAATATGTAAATATGGTGACATCAAAATTGCAAAAAGATTCCAATTCTTCCAAAAACTTCTAGCTATACAAATTTTTTCAAACATTCAACCTTTCAACAAAACAAAACAGCATCATTTGAACATTCAAAATTCAAGTAAAAATGACATTCTTCACCTCGAACACCTTGTATATTTATTTGATAACTAGATATAACTTCTTCTAGTTAAATATAGTTGAATCCATTCTTGTGCAGATGCTTTCTAATAGAGCCAACAGTGTAAAATAAGATGACTAGTATGAGTATTGTCTTTCACAATCTTTTACATCAGTAAGTATTCTAGAAAGATGTTCTAACCACACCTTAGCAATCTCCTTAAGGAGCCAGAAGGTTTTTACCACATCATCTCTTTGGCTCTATACAACAATCAACTTAGCTTTCAATTCACCAATTCTCAGCCTTTGTTTCTCTTCTTTGTCTTCAAAGATATCAAAGTTCTTTCCAATGATGTTTACCTCAAATTAAATTGCTTCAATCCTACTTTTGAAATTGTCTACTCTAGCAGCTCACTGTAGACAATATTTGTAGATATCTAATATTTCTTTGATACATTTCTTCATTTCCATGATAAGTTTGGATAATATTAGCTTACCTTTAGTACATCTCTTTTCAACCAAGGCTTGCAACTTTCGTCCTTCTGGACCTTCAAGCAACATTCTTTCTTCAACAATCTCAGCTAAATTTTTTGTTAAGTAGTCAAAAACAATTGATACATCACTACCTTTTCGATGTAGATACTCTACTAGAGCATCATCAATCTTGAATTTGTCAACTAGAGAAGCTACGTTCCATAACTCACCAATCTTCTTCATCTTTCCTTTAATCAACATAGAGTGGATGTCATATGGGTTAGAGGATTCAAATCTAAGCAAAGATTATTTTTCCTTCTCAATGATGTCCTCCGTTATAGCTTTTCTTTTCTTTGATTCTAGAGGGGAATCACTAATGGCAACTTCCAATTTTCTCTTACCAAAGGATGAACCTAGTTCAAACTGACTCGATGCTGACATATCAAAGCATAGATTTTTCTTAAAGATGTAAAATATGATTTGCACACACTTAAATTATCTTCCAATGATTCCAAGTATCTGTAGACTTGTTTCCCAATAGGAATTTCAGATTCCCACACAACATTTTCTCTTCCTAATAGTGAGTTCAAAAAGTAAAAAGGCAAGCAAACAAGAAAAGATCCAAATCAAAAGGGATAACCCTCAACCACTAACATTTGGGCATTCTTAGCCAAGTTTTCAAGTAATCGACTACACAAATCAAATTGTCTATTTTCCTTAACCATCATATGTGCAATATAAACAACAATAGCTAATGTTGAGCCTTCACAATTTATAAAATAGATTATGTAAGAAACATCGTACACAACATACCTTATAGCCGAATCTGCAAGAGTGTTTATAAATAGAGCTCAAGGGTCTTTGATAATGCTAGTAAGTTCCTCCACATCTTTGTATTTCACATATTTCTTTCCAGGGAGATCCCCAATACTGAATAAGCCAGTAATTTCTTGGATCGCTTCCTTCATGATTAGGTAGGGTTTTACCAATATAATGTTGCCATTCTTGAATCCATACAATAAGAAGAAAATAAACTCTTTATGAGAAAACAAAGGAAATTCTCCCCATAAGTCCATACCTAGGGTTTTTATGCTCTGTAATTCATTTTTGTTCAGCCCTAGTTCCATTTCCTTCATCTTTCTATGATGAAATTCTTCCAATTCTACTCCTTTCATCTTTAGTGGAATGTTTCCACTCAATCCTCTTTCCATTGTTGTGCTTAACTTCCTTGAATTCATTAATGTTTAGACAAGACTTCTTCTATTTCTTTGCAGACTGAATGATAATTCCTATGTATTCATACTAGTTTCTTCAAATTTCTTCATAAATGCTTCAAATCACTTTGAGATCACTCCAAAGCACCTTTCAAACTCTTCAAACCCTCAACTGATCAAGAAGGCTCACAAATTTTATCTTATACACCATCAATTTTCCCTAAAACGCATTAAATGCGGAAAACATCAAAAAGTTGGTAAAGAAATTTTTTTCAACATAGAAAACCCTAACTTGGTCTTCAAATTATCATGTCAACATGTTTTCTTCCTGTTCCTTTTCCAAAACCTTTTATTATTCATTCTTCACATTTCATCCTTGTGCTAGCCTCTGACACACCATTCATCTAGGGGGTTTTTATAATTTTTTTGATAATGCTCGCCCTAAGACCATGCTACGTCTAATTTCTGAATAAATCATTTGTACCAGATGAGGGTACATACACATTAGTATGTTTAGGTTCTTCTTCTTCTTTCTTGCTTCAACTCTTCTTTTTCGATCTTCTTTACTAGATAATTCTTTTGTACTAGAGAAAACTTCTTTTCCTTCTTGCTTCTGCAAACTTTTGAGATATTTCCAGGTTTGTTACAATTATAGTAGAAAACTCTTTTCTAATTAGTCTGAGCTCCATTACTTCTTGATCTACATTTATTTTCTTTATGTCCAAATTTGTTACAGGTATAGCAATAGCCATTAAAGGATTGATTCATTATATGTCCATTAAACCTATTCATCATCACCGAATTGGTCATTCTCACCTGAGATCTGTATTCAATATCTTTATGTCCAACCTTCTTGCACAAAAAACATTGTCCAGAGAAAGAACTAGGAAATGGATTCATCCTACTCCTACATTTTATTGCCTTGTGACCATATTTATTACAAGGGAAAAAATACCACTGAAAGAGGGATACCTTTGTGCATTAGGTTGTCTCACAAGAGGTCCCCTTGCAAAATTTAGTTTTTGCTTCCCTTTGTCTTGAATCATTTGATTGTCCTTAGAACTTTCACCTGCATCATTTCCCAATCCAACTTTGTCTTTACTTTGTTTTTGTCTAGCAACTAGTTCTCCAAGCTTATCGGAGCTATATATGAAATTGTTCTCATAGATTTTTTCCTTCTCTAGCTCAACTCTCAAGTTTACTACCTCCTATTCAAGTTTAGAGCATTCATCGGATTTGTTATGCACCATTGTATTCAAACATTCTTCAATTCTCTTCTTTTCATCTACAAGCACTTTCATTCCAATTATCTCTTGTTTTAGCTACACACTCACTTATTTGTGTCTTTCCTTGAATTTCTTTAATTGTTCTTTCAGCTTTCAAACACATTCATTTGCTTCATCAAGATTCTCTTTTATATATCTATTTTCATTTTCAACTTTGTCAAGATCCTCAAGTGCAATCCAGAGTTCTTCATTATCATCCATTTGATCAACCTTCAGGATCTACCTCAAGTGGTTAAGCTCTACACCAAGGAACCAAATATATGATACCAATTGTTAAAAGGCATAGGACAACCGAGAGGGGGGCTAAATCAGTTGTCACACAATTTCAAACTTAAAACTTCAACACTTATCAATTCCACAATCAAACTATTCTATTATTAAGTATGAACATGAAACACAAATAATAGAAAGTAAATCAACACAATGAACAACAAATTTTTACATGGAAAATCCAAAGAGGGAAAAACCACAGTGAGGATTAATTCACAATATAAAGTAGTTTCAAAACTGAATATATAAGGCTCACTACCAAGGGCTCATTTCCCTGAAAGGACTCACTATCTAGATAAAAAATCTCACTACTTACAAGGGAGGCTCATTGCCAAGGGCTCACTTCCCTGAAAGGACTCACTATTCAAATATAAAAGCTCATTGCTTACAAGGGAGGCTCACTACCTACAAAAATATTCACAAAAAAAAATTGGGCTTCACATTCAAGATGAGCTGAAAGTAGTTCACCTAACAAGTGTTGATACAGTTTTGGTGATGCTCAATAGATAAACTTAACACACTTCATCATTCTTGCTCTTCTCCAACTTTGCATATACAACTGCTTCATCGATTACACACATAGACACACACATATCTTCAAAAACTGTTCACACACACACACACACACACACACACACACATATATACTCGATCTATAAGCATCAATTAGGTCAGCTTAATTAGATGCACTTCTTCTTTACCAAAAATGCCAACCTGTTGGCTTCAAGTATTCACAAAATATTTCCACATAGAAATTTGAATACTTAATGTGCTACATCATGTTAGCATAGACCTAAGATAGGTTGCACATATATCTGCATAACAAAATTAATTCACCATATCATGATTGATCCAAAAATTCATAAAGAAATAGACTTCAAATTACAAAAAGAAAACAACAAAATAATTCCAACATGTTGTACGAGAATTGAGGCACAAGAAATTTTGAACATACATTTCTTCAGAAAGCATAAATAGTTTCCCAAAACCACAAGCATCAACTACCAATTGTAGAGGATTTTGGACTAGAATACCAGAGAATGAAACTTGAAAACTGGTTTAGATACTAGAGCAAAATATCAGATCAAGCACTGATTTAGACTTGCACCCACAACATGGTGACATCAATGACAGCACAAAACTATAGAGATGATAATTCTTCTTCATTCTTCCAACACACTAACAATCAACAATTTTTTTTCCTCTTGTGTGTTTGTGATTGCAGATTTAGGTTGAAGACTTGAAGATCATTTGAAGTGTAAAGTTTCAAAGTTTCAAAGTTGCATTACAAAGTTGTTATCTTTAGGGAAACTCACCTACAAGATAAATCCAAAAGTTTCAGAAATTGAGATCTAAGAAAAAGGAAGTGTAGAAATCAATAATAAAGACCACATTAAGAGATTTCAGAAATTCTAGATGGGACTAAGTTGCCACCTAGGGCGTCTTAGTCCTCCCGAACATATTTTTCAAAAATTCTTCCAATTCCAGTTCTGACATATAAAGATTTGGAATCTACCTCAAAAATCAGTAGCAAGACTAAGATAATAGTAAGGGAATCTTAGTCCTCCATAACATGTTTTGACAACACTTTTGTATTTCTAGAATCCTCATCACAATTCCATACTTCCTAGGTATCCATCCTTCTTTTAGCTTTCATTATTAGATTTTGTTAGTTGAATGCTTGTTTTTCTTTTCCAAGCATTTTCTTGGTGATGAACCCCTAAAAGCTTAAATAATCCCCTCTGAGATCTTCCTTGTTAAGTGTTGACTCACCTTGTGAGGTTGATAGCCCATCCGATTAGGACTCCTATGACATTATTAAGTTATTATAGGAGAAAAGTGATATCAACCAATCACCAACACTTTTCCTATTATTCATTTTGATGAACCCACATGTTTGAGCATTCATTTTCTAATTTGGAGTTCATTAAATTCCTAGATATAGATATCATTCATTTGTTCATTGCATCTTGCATTAGTGAAATTGCATATAGGTTTTATCATACTTAATGAAATTTCATATAGGGTTTCTCATGTTTCCATTAGTGAAAGTGCGTATAGGTTGCATTTTTTATTTCTTGCATCATTTCATTTCATTCAAAAAATAAAAAGTGAATTGTTCATCATCTTAATTGCATTTAGAAACATTCTTATTCTATTCAAAATAAATAAAAATTGCACTAACTTTGCATTGAATTGCTTGTTACTAGTTACTTTTCCTTCCATTCATTGGCATAGTTTTTTGTTTCTAAACATCAACATCCTGAATAGGCCCAATCTATGAACACTGTAGATAATCTAGAATTTTTTGTTTTTCTAAGAAACACCTTTGCTAGGACTAAAATTCACTTCCTAGCATCTTAGTACCTCTCAAGGTTTTTCGCTCAGAATCCTCTCTCTATTATTTGTTATCTGTTTTAGGGTATGCGCAGGTCATGATGGGCCAAAAAGTGGCGATACAATGGGTATGTGTAGGATATGTGGTTGACGAATTTTTTTAACCCAAAATTGATGAAATGAAAAAGGGTTTTTAAAGGAGATTCTCATCTTTCCACCAATATAAATTATGCTTTAATACTTTGAATTTAATAAATTATTATTATTCATTTTCCATTTGAATTACCACTAAATTCCTAATTGATAGGCTGATCGAAAAACATCTATAGCTTTTGAAAGGTATCACATTTTTTGAATTTGAAACATGTTTCAAATTCTATGCTTCACATACTATAGGATTAAAAAAAATGAATTTCATGAAGTTTTGACCAAATTAAGGTGGTCAGGCATACGAGTTTTTTATATTTTTAATAGTTGTCATAAAAAAACATAATTAATTATTTACTTTTAAAAAAATTACAAAAATAAAGTGTATCACATATGGAAAAGAGTCCTCTACTTATATCCAAAATATTATAAGAAAATATTATCATTTTATTGTGGTTAGCGAGGTCAGACAAACACCTACTTATTTTTTCCCTGAAATTTAAGTACTACTGCATTGAAATTTTAAATTTTCACCAAATGGATTTTTTTTTTAAAAAAAACTAGTAGTTTAGAAACTACATTAAATTTTCTATAGATTCTATTCTTACATATTTTTGAAATAATATAGATAACTTATTCAAATTTTTACATCAAGTTGCCTAACTCTGATTTTTCTGAATTTTTCACCACTTAAGGGTCTATTCTTTCCATGATGATCTTGCACATACCCTTCAATCCCTGGAACTTCAGAATTTCACCAGTAGGACCAAGATGCCCTTACTTGTGTCTTAACCCTTGTTGACTTTGACTTTCTAGATTTCAAGTTCTGAAATTGCTTTTTTTTGCTTCTATTGGCTACCTTCAGTTTTTTGTTTCAATTTGCAGAATTGTTGTTGTTCCAATTTCTTTCATTTCAAGTGTAATTGAAAGCATAAGATATTGTGTTCATTTCACTTTCTTTGGTTTATCCCTTTTATAATATATATTACTTGGTGTCCTACTACTAATACTAGGGTTAGAAGAAGTGTGAGACTCATGGCATCCTATGATAAAACACTCATTATAAATCTTGGGTTATCGAGCTCTCTTACTTCTAGTGTTGGTATTAGTTCACTAGGTATGGACCATACCTTTGATACATTTTTTTCTATGCCTACCCTACCTAGAAGTGTTATTCCAAGTGTTCAAATAATGGTTGATCATATCCCTCAAGAAACATAATGAAAATGCATGAAGACCTAGCTCATTTACAAGATAGCGTGAGTACTGAAAAATTTCCAACACTTTTATACCTGCCATAGATAGTATTCACCGCATGATGGAAAGTCATGAAGGACTAGAAGTTGTGCATAAAATAGCTCACATATTTGGAATGTTGGTGTAATTAATTATTTAATTACACTTGCATAAGTTTACTTAGGTAATTTTTTAATTCCTAGGTTAATTATTGTCATCCTTATCTTGTTGAGCTATCTTGTTGATCAAGATAAGATTAGGGTTATGCATACATTGCTTTTATAAAGCAAATCATCTCATGTAATTAATGAATTCCTAAATAATATTATTTACAAATCTTCATGCAAAGATCTTGATTTTTTTTCTCTAATATGGAAGGATTTTTTGGTTTGCATGTTTGATCTTGGTTTCTAACATGGTATCAGAGCCTTGATTTGTAGTCCCTTCTAAGATTATTGGAGAAAATCATTGTAGATTTGTTCAGGATTCCTTGAGGGTTTCATGCCTTGAGTTAATCTATGCAATGTTTTGGATCAGATCAGGTCTTTCCATTGGATTTAGGGTGCTATAAAAAGTCAAGATTGGATTTTATTATTCTAATTTTGATCATCATTTTCTAGATTTGTGAGGGTTTGAAGCTCAGTGATTTTTTGCAAGCTCTAGAGGTAACCTATTTTTAAGAGCATTTTGGGCACAAACGAAGGTCATCATCACGTTCACAGCAGCCAAAAACCCTAATATTGCCCTTCGTTTTGTTGATTTCGAAGAAAGTTGATTTTGAGGCAAAAAAAATTGCCAGGGAGGTCGTACGGCCTCCCCAACTCACTTCCCAAGGCATGATATAAAAATAAAAAATAAAAAAACATGTTTCTTGGTTTCTACATTGGCACCTCCAGTTATAATCAGGTGCCCTGCCTACCCACCGCTTAGTGGCCACTAGGAAGCCACCTGCTAGCCACTCAGGCTAGCGGTACCACCCAAAGGCCACCAGCCCTTCATCCCCTACGAGCTCCTTCAGGCTCTGCTGGCGGTCCTATTGAGGACCAGGCCCTCAACCCAGCCCACGCTAGCCCCTAGGCTCCTCTTGAAGAACCCACTGATCATATGGATGACGAGGGGCTATATCATAGACCCTACTCACCAGCGCCTGGTCATGCACAGGACTAGGGTCTGAATTTTTTTAAGCCCCTTTGGCTGCCTATAGGACTTATTGGGCCTTTTGGAGCAACTTTCATGAAAACAAGCATAACTTTTTCATATAGTGTCATTTTTTCTCAAAAAAAGATACCGTTGGAAAGCTCGTTCTGAGCCTGATCCAATGGTGAAGCTAGATTTTCCATTTTTTTTCAATGTTAGTTTTCAAGTCCTTGAACTCAGATGAAGTTTTTTTTCCTTTAGAGGGTGTATCTTTTGACTCAATGATCCTTTTTTACCATTCTTACAATGTTGGAAAGTTGATTCTATCCTCTACACAGATATGAGGTCCATTTTTATTAGGGAGGAATTTGTGAACTTTGGTTTGTGGATGCACTCATTCTTATTTTCTTTCACTAGGTTTAGAATTTTTCTTTAGTCTATGCATGTTTAGCATTCTCTCCTTTTGTAATCATTAGGTATTGTAATAAATGAACTGATATAAAGTTCCATTAGGGGGATTTCTTGCATAATAATCTAATTAGAGTGTAGTTTCACTTTTATCTCCATCTTGATTTTTGATGACAACTCACATGGGTTGTATATGGTTTCTTGGTTTTTTTGGCCACATTTTTGCTCTAGCTTGACGCATATCAGATTCACATTGGTACACACTTCTGATTGAGAGCCTATGGTTAATGATCCACATTGGGCCACATATTAGTTTGAGGGCCACTAAATTTGTGGTTAATGTTCCAGAATATTCATGGTACTTGTTCCTATGGAAGAGTTTTAGTCATAGTTTGGCATCGACATCAAGATACATGGCTTCCAGATTCTTTCATCATATCATTCCCTCTTATGGGAGGCATCATTTCATCTAATTTTGTTTCATAGATTCCAGGGTTGTTCCAGTTTGTGAGTTTTCCAATGTTTCATGGCATCGGG
This sequence comes from Sequoia sempervirens, assembly GCA_007258455.2. NCBI lineage: Eukaryota > Viridiplantae > Streptophyta > Pinopsida > Cupressales > Cupressaceae > Sequoia > Sequoia sempervirens. Next base: position 91,693,959 of record VDFB02168118.1, read on the forward strand.
TCTATTGTTGCATTATTATGATTTCGCTTGAGTCCTTCAATGACTCTCATTTGGTTTCCTGTAGATAGAAGTATCTTTCCTTTCTTTCCAGATTGTGGTTCTAGTGTTACTCCACAGTGTTCTTCCAGTGCTTCTTTGTAGTAGTCATCTCATTATAGGGGGGTATTGTCCCATTGGGCTTTCCTTCTCTACCTCATTATTGCATTTGTACATGGGAACCTGATCAAGCCTTGTTACTGAGACCCATTCATACTTTCTTGAATTCATCCTAGCATTTAGGTGCATGCTTTTTTTAGTCTCCCTAAGTTGCACTTATTGGGGGATTTTGGTGTAATTAATTATTTAATTACACTTGCATAAGTTTACTTAGGTAATATTTTAATTCCTAGGCTAATTATTGTCATCCTTATCTTGTTGAGCTATCTTGTTTCTCAAGATAAGTTTAGGGTTATGCATACATTGCTTTTATAAATAAAATCATCTCATGTAATTAATGAATTCCTAAATCATATTATTTGCACATCTTCATGCAAAGCTCTTGCTTTTTTCTATTTTTCTCTTCTATGGAAGGCTTTTTTGGTTTGCATGTCTGATCTTAGTTTCTAACATGGAAAACATCTTCCTTCCACCACTAATGGTGTTTAAGCTTTAAAAAATGTACAATCCCAAAGAGGAAATCAAACTCCCCCCCCAAAAATAACATCCATTCCAACCAATACCAATCCTCACATGACCACAATAATGCAATCTCGACCATTCCCACTAGTGCTTCTTATCCCTATGTTACATCTAATCTTATATCTCCTCCCATAAGCAATCTAGTCACTAGTCCTTTCAACACATACACATCCCCAAGGTATTCACCTCCATCACAAACCACAAGAAATTATGATCCTATCATTAACCACTTTTTACAAAGCCTCTCATCCATTTAACGTCAACTTTCCACCATAAATCAAAATCAAAATGGTCCACCTTCATACTTTGTGAAAAGCAACCCACTATCTTTGGAGATAGTCAGAACTCTGATGCCACAAGTTATAGAGAACCCTAGATTTGAGAAATATGGAGGAAAGGGAGATCTTGCTAATCATGTTAATACCTTTATTTCTTTCTATACTGACTTTATCATTGAGGGGAATATTTTGGCTAATATTTTTCCTCGATCTTGGAAAGATATTTCCTTTGATTGGTTTTTTGCATTACCAAATAACTCAATTCATTCATTCAATGAAATTGTAAAGGCCTTTATTAACCATTTCCAAGTGCATATGGTTCCTAAAAAGAAATTAGCTAATTTGATGAGATGTAAGGAAAATGAGGGTGAAAAAGTCACTGACTTTATTTCATGCTACCAATCATCGTATTCCCAAATCAGTGTGAAGATTCATGATTTCCACCTTCAAAAGATGTTCATAGAAAATATACAAAGATAAGAGACAAGCTCACCATGATGAAATTCCCCTCCATGTATTTATGCACTGCCCTTTAAGATTATCAGAATTTCATCGGTAGTAGTGAACTGAAAACCACCTCTACCCATCCTGAAAAATATAAAGATTCAAACCAAAACACCTACCAACCTTTTAGAAAGACAAAATAAAATATTCCTTCAACTAAATTCCAACTCTCAACCTACCCAACCAGTTGATACCCAAGTAGCTACTATAAAGAAGAGTAATCCTTATATCTTTGGGGATACCAAAAGATAATTTACACCCTTACTCAACACACTTCACAAAATTATGACCCAACTATTAAATAAAAACATGCTTTCCCTACATCTTGTTTGATGGCTTGACTCTGGCAAGTTTTACCTCTAATATTTAGACACAATTCTTATTGCGCCTATCACCAAGAAAAATGACATGATATAGAACATTCCAAGCATCTTAAAAGTATTTTTCAAGACCTCATTGATTCTAATCATATCCAAATTGGAGGTGTGAATGACAAAGGTAATAAGTCTATAGCTCGTCCCAACAAAAACTTGAAAATATTTACCAATCCCATTCCAAACAATAATATTTCATTTGTAGAGGCTTGCGAAACTAATCCTGATGTTATGAATGTTGTCAAAGATGATGTAATATGAGCAATAATGAATAAATTCCTCTGAATTATGATGAACAAAGTCCTATGGATACTAATGACCAAATTTCTATTAATACAATGATAGGAGTGATTGACATTGAGTCTTGTGAAAAACAAACCATAATGCCCACTGACATTAATTTCTCTTCCGAATAAATAATCAAACATGCACCTAATGGTACTCTTTACATAGCCAACAAAATCAATAACATGCCCACTCTTCGGATTTTAATTTATCTCGTCTATGGAGAGAATGTGATCATACAAGAACTCTTATATGTGAATGAACCTACTCAAGATACATATGATAAATTGAAAGCATGGATTAAAATGTGATGGTTTTTCTCATGCTACAATGGGATCAACCACACTCCCTTCACAAGTAGAACCGAAGAAATTAAATGCATCATTCTCTACCATATCCAATTCAGATGAATTTCATTTGAAGTTGGGCTACAAATGGCTTAGCTCCATAAATACGGTCCCATCCATTGTCCATAAGTGCTTAAAGTTTCCAGTTGACAATGAAATATTCACTATGAACTATAGTGGCCTTAGACCTCCATCTTCCCATGGAAATTTTTCCTTATATTATTTTTGGCCTAGGCCCATGGAACCTACAAGACCCTGTGAAGACTTACTTTTCCTATCTTACCAAAAATTCAAAGAAAAATGCATAGCCATATTATCCCTTGAGAATTTTCCTCCATCCATGATTGAACGTCCACTCCTTAAAGAAAATAATAGTGAGCCTAAAGCCCTTCCAAAAAACCAAGACCCATCCATGAAAAATCCCTTTCCTATTTCCTATTAAAGGCCTAGAGAAAACTAAACAAGTCATAGTCCACCTCCAAAACAAATCTATAAATTCAAAGAGAAATTGGTTGAACAACCTTCCATGGTTTATTTTTTTCTTCCCTCACAAGAAGAAAAAAAACCTATGGTTGAAAAACTCGCTCCTACACAAACATAACTTGAAAACTATAATAAAATAAACAGAAATGCTAGAGAGTGTAGATGTAGACATCATGCTATTAAGATGAATGGAGAGAACACCATTGAAAATAAAAAAATTGAAACTTGATAGAAGCAACAAATGATGACCCTCCTCTCTTACAAGAACAAATAGAATTTATGTCTCCAACACAACAAGGACCAACACCTTCTATGGATATTATCATTCATCCTCTTATTGTGGTTAATTTGGATGACAATGAGGAAACTACTAAAATTTATGAACAAGTCCATAATGAGTTGAATTTTCTATTTTCCTCTTCCATGAGCTTAAACGATAAGAATTGTAATAATCCTCCTAAATCAAGTGATGCCCCATGTGTTGAACCTAGTGATTCTCCTAGTACAACACTTGATGTTTACCCTCTTGCTAGTGATCTGCATTCCACATATACTTAACATGACTTAGTTGTGGATGACATGTTGGATGGTTGACTCGCATGTGCTTTACTAGTCTTTTATATTTTCTTTTTATTTTTCTTTCTTTTTTCCTTTCTTTCTTCTTTTGATTGCATGTGTTTAATGTGATCCCTTGTGATGTTCTATTTGATGTTTCTCTCTCTATTCGCATTCATTTATTTGTACCTTCATTCTTCTAAATGTCGTATTTTTTTTCCTTTTCATTTATCTTTTATCTTTTCTTTTTATTTCCATTTTTTTCTTGTTTTTTCCTTTTGGGGATGACACAATTCATTGTGACACCTCTATGTCTCTTCCATGTTGAACCAAAAGGTTTTTATTTTTTTTCATTCTCTTTGTGTCATTCTTCTAGTTCTATGTGTATTTGGGGAATGATGACAGTTCTGAGATCTCTAATATTATTGCAACAAATAAAAATACTTACCCCAAATCCATAGATCCCTAATGCTTTTTTGGGAGGAAACCCTCTTATCATTTTTATTTTTCTTTTTTGGCTACTTTAAAGCAATTTCTAACAACATGGTGTTTAGCAAATGCTTTAAAGTGGGGCATATATTGGTATTAATTTGGCATGATTTCATCTACATTTTTTTCATGTTCCTTGATGTTATTTCCTTATTCTAGGTGATGTGTTTTTCTCTTTGTGGTGACATTGGGAGTAATGTCCTTCAAGAGCTTGATATATTTTAGCATATTGCATTCCTCTTAGTGGTGATGCAGTGCACAACATTCACTAAGTTATGAATCTTTTATCCTTTTATTGGTTCTCTCTTGGAGACATTAGGAATGATGTGCCCTAAGATTAATACCTCACATGAACTAAGCAAAATCACTTTGAAAATCCCTTTTTATTGTTACATTTTATTTTTGGTACCTTATTAAAGTCAGGGATGTATGGATTTGATATGTATCCTTGGGGCTCACCTAATGAACACCTAGCTTCACTAGCCTTTGTGAGTGCTTGTTTTCCTTTTGTACCTTATTAAAGTCATGGAGGTGTGGCTTTGATATGGTCCCTTGGGGATCACCTCATGAACAACTAGCTTCACTAGCCCTTGTGAGCATGCATTTTCTTTTTTTTTGTTATCATAGCCATGGGGGTATGACTTTGATAGGGACCTCTTGGGGATCACCTAGTGGAAAAATAGCTTCCCTAGCCCTTGTGAGAATGTGTTTTGTTTGCATAGTGGAAATCATGTTCCACTTGTAAACCTCTTTTTGGAAAAACAACCTAGACCCAGTCCATCACATTGGATAACCAGTCGAAGCTTGATCTATTGCATTTTTCTTTATCTTTTTTCCTTCTTCCTTTTTCCACATTTATGGTGTATGTTTTTTATCTAATTATGGCTTCATATATCATCCTCAAGTGTGCTCCTTTGTTGTTATGTTGGTTTTCCATAAGATCTTGATCATGGGGGCTTGGCCACCCTCTTGGTTATTGTCATCCTAACTTACTAACATTTGTACATGGGAACCCCTCTTGATTGCATGATTGGCTACTTTACTATTTGTTTGAAGCAAGTTCATCCTCTCACTAAAGTGGGGGCTAAATAAATGTAGTGTATTAAAAAGCACAACCTTGCATTTCCACACTTTTTTGGGCCCACCTTTATTTATTTATCCCTATTTATGTTTTATTTGGTCTTATTTTGCATCCACAAGCTCTATGAATTATATGTTTTTCTAGTTAATCCCGACATTCTCCAATGGATAAATGATAATTTAAGGATTTTATCTTAGTGTCCCTGATTTTTGGGTTGGGACTAAAACTCCACCTAGGTTGTCTTTGTCCCCTAAAGATCTTGGGACCCTGATTTTGAGGCATCTTAATTGGGCCCCTTTTTGGTTTTTGTGCCCCAAGTTTCATTCCTTGGGAGTAAGATTCCACCTAGGGTGTCTTAGTCCCCCTTGAGGTATTTTCAAGATTTAATTTCAAATTCTAGCAAGATTTAACCTCCTTTAATCAATTAATTCATATGGCAGCTTGGTGTGGTGTAATTTCAAGATATTACACATAGATAATTATAAATACAAGGTTCATTCATTCATTCTTATCCAAGTGTTTTGTGAGAGAATTCTTAATATGAAATTGAGTTCACAAGAGCATTCAAGACCATTTTATCAAGCATTTGGAGCCATCATCAAGATTCAAGCATCATATCAAGATCTTCAAGTGCATCATGTGTGTTGTTGTGCTAATATTTGTGATGTAGGGTTTTGATTCAAGGAAGTAATCCAAGTCCATATCTATCAAGCCTTCCTTTGATTCAAGATCCATATCCATTGCAACCATTTCACATAACTTTGTAGAGTTTATAGCAAATGGTTTGGTGAGTTGTAGCATTGCATGTTGTTCATTCATCATTTCCCTTCATTATTCTATTTCATTTCAAGGTTTAATTACCAACAAGGGGTTTGACCAAGAAAAACCCCCATTCATTAACAATCAACAAGATTTTCTCTTGTTGCATGTTTATGATTGAAAATTTAGATTGAAGACATAAAGATCATTTGAAGTGAAAAATGGCATTACAAAGTTGTCATCTTCATGGAAAATTACCTATAGGCTAAATTTGAAAGTTTCATAACCTAAGATCTGAGTAGAAGGAAGTGCAGACATCAAGCCTGAGGACCACATTCAGAGATGTTAGAAATTCTAAATGGGACTAAATCACCACCTAGGGTGTCTTAGTCCTCTCGAACATATTTTTCAGAAATTCTTCTAGATCCCGTTCCGACATTTGAAGATTCCACATCTAACCAAAAAATAAACAATGGGACTAAGACAATAGTAAGGGTTTCTTAGTCCTCCATATCACTTTTTGACAACATTTTTTCATTTATGAAATCCTCACCACATTTCCATACTTCCCAGGTACACATATTCGAACTACTTGTTGCATAATTTCATCATTTGCATCCTTCATTTAGCTTGCATTATTATATTTTTTGAGTTGAATTCTTGTGTCTATTTTCCAATCATTTGCTTGGTGGTGACCCCTTAAAGCTTAAATAATCCTCTCCTAGTTCTTCCTTGTTGATAATTGACTCACCTTGTGAGGTTGATATTCAATCCAATTAGGACTCCTAGGACATTATTGAATGTTTATAGGAGAAAAGTGATATCAACCAATCACCAATAGTTTTCCTATTATCCATTGGTAATAATCCTAAGTGCTCCCTTCCCACAAGGAATGGAGGTTCCCAAATTTGAGAAGTATGGCAGAAAATGGGACCCACAAACACAAGTGTCCACATTTAATGCCATGCGTAAAGACTTCTTCCATCATAACACATTGATGGAAAAGTTATTTCCTTGATCTCTTAAGGATACAACACTCGAATGGTATTGTTCCTTGCCTAACAATTCTATTTTCTCATTTGACCAACTTGTAAATTAGTTTCTCTGATAGTTCCAAGACAATATCAAACTGAAGACGACCTTTTTGGATCTCGTCTGATGTAAGTAGGGAGATAATGAGAATATAACTAATTTCATAGTGTAGTATCAAGCACTCTCTTCATAGATCTTGCATCCACTACCTGATTCTGACATTCAAAAGGTGTTCATAGGAAACCTACAAAGACCATGGTAGGAAAAATTTCTCTTATGAAATACCCTTCCTTCATGCATATGTGTGCTGCATTACGATAATATCAAAAAAATTTAGTTCATTTTAGGGGATCCTCCTCATACTTCCATTTAGAAGGAAAATATATTGTATCGATCTTAGGAAAAGGAAAGGCTATTGTGAATGTAGTAGCCATAATGAATGATAACAGCCTCATACACAATACAAAGTTCATAAAGTTACCAGAATCTTATTGTTCCATCTTGTAGAAGCTTCTGAAGGATAAGATCATAACCCTAAAAAACCCTAGACCTCTCAAGGAACCCTATCCTAATTGGTATGATGAAAATTCCTTCTATTAGTACCATCAAGTCAATGGTCACGATACCAAACATTGTATGCACCTACATCACAAGAAATAGGACTAAATTGAGAATAGTACTATTCGTCTCGATGGGAGTAAAAAAAAGTATGAATAAATCAATGGCAAAAGAAAATAGTGAGTTGTAGATATACACAAACTCGTTTCAATCTCATTTTTCTAACGTAATGAACTATAGATTTTTGGGAATGAGTTTTATACGCTACTCTCGCACTCTTAGGATGTTTCACCTAAAAGGAGAGAGATAAACCTCACTTAAAATCAATGTGGTTCACTCAATCTAATGTATGGATGATGTGATTAAGACTAAATGAGATGATCTAAATGAAACTAAGTAATGGAATTTAATGATTATTGAAACAAAACCTAAGATATATGCATTGTTTGAAAACACAATGTGATATGCAAGCATGAACTAAAATATGAACAAATGCAAAACATAAATGAAGAAGGCTAAATCAAAATGCACCTAGGAAGTGAATGATGAATCTGGAGTGATTTGAATGCTGAAAAAAATTAGTGAAAATCACCAGTGGGAATCATTCGCCATTGATTGTGAATCAGTCCTGCTTCTAATAAAAACTTCTAGAAACTGGTTTCTAGCTATCGCGATCTGGAATCTGACAAAATGTAACTTTCTAGCCTTAAGGTGGGGCTCATTTACCACTGATGGTGAATTATTCCTCTCCAAAAATTTGATGAAATTAGGGACCAATTCTGTAACACCAAATCTAAGATTGTCTTCTTGCCAGGTTGGTGGAGTCAACTCTACAGAAAATAGACTGTAGGTTGTCTCAAAGCCTAAAATAGGTTTTATTTGACTTCAAAAACTTTTTTGACTTCTTTTCCACTTTTCAATACCTAATTTATTGATAAATATGCATACACAAGTCTACAAACACACATACAAAAGGGAAAAAATGGTTAAAGATTAGGTTATAGGGATTTGCCTTGGTCAAATCCAACTTTGGTAATCAAACCCTTAATGAAGAAGAGGAATGAAATGAACAAGGAAAGATGAATAAACGACATGCAAATGGCCTAAACTCACCACAACCTTGTTGAAGAAATATCAAGTTATATCAATGGCTACTCCAAGATACTTGATTGATGCTTGATTGAATGATGCAAAGTGCTCAAATGCTAATTGAATGCTTAGTGAATGTGGAGATTTCTTGAATGAATTAGTGAATGAATTAGGCATAAAATTAGGAGACAAACACTTATTTATACACACTTGTTCCTTTGTAACCCAATGATACCTCATCACAAGCCGACATAAGGTAGTTTTGAATAAAAACCCAAAAGAAAATTTGAATTATTATGAATTTTTAGCAAAGAGAGACTCATTCGCCACACATGGTGAATGGGTCCCACCTTGTCCTTGAAAGTGGGTGTGAGGAATCAAGTCACATTTAATGTTGTTTATCAGGTTTACATTCAAAAACACACTTAATTAGGCCTTATGAGTACATAAAGGGTTCATATAAAGCATAAGAAAGGTGTAAATAGTGAAATTAAGCCTAGAAAAGCATGAAATATTGGTACAAGACTTTACAACACTTTAAAATAGGACTTAATAACTGATGAAAAGGTTATTTTTAGGTGAAGTGTAATGAATATAGTCTAGAAAAGTGTAGAATTTTTTTACAACACTTCACAACACCTTCACAAGACATCATAATTTGAATTTTAAGGACCTAATGTGAATGTTTAAGCCAAATTGCAACATTAAATCAAAGAAAAATGGACCAAGCATCATGAAAGAAAGACCTAAAAGACCATGAAAATGTCCAAGTGCCATTTTTCTATGGTACATGTAGCCCCCACTTTAGTGAGAGGATGAACTTGCTTCAAACTCACACTAAAGTATCCATGCAAATCGAGAAGGAGGTCCAAATACACTTATGCTAGCAAGATGGAATTGCAATGATCAAGAGGGATGATCAAGCCCCTAGGATAAAGATCCCATGGAAAACTAAACATAAGAACAAAGGAACACAAGTGTAAAATGAAAGAAGAAAAGAGGGAATTGGATTGAGCTTTGATCATCTATCCAACTAGTTGTGGATTAGATCTAGTCTGTTGGTGAGAAAAAGAGAATGTATACTCACATTGGGGTGACAAAAATCATGGCGGTCCATTTGGTGAGAAGACCCAAAAAGGTGAAGTACACACGATAGTTGGTATGCACTAAAAAACACATAGGTGGCTATGGGGAAAGTTGTGCCACTAAATGGGCTTCTCATTCAATCATATCAAAGTTATACCTCATGATAACTTTAACAAGGTGCCAAAAGGGAAAATTTCAGTTCGTGCTTCATGATACAAGAAAAGCTTCATATGCTTATAACTCATGAACAAAGAGGATAGTACAATAGGCCTACAAGTTGTCTTATGCAAGGTGGAAAAAATGTAAAATAAAAAAGATGTTCAAAGGAGTCTTGTTAAGTTCATGTGAGTTCTATCACTTAGGGAACATTGTGTCTAACATCTCCAAGAGAGGACCAATCAAAGAATAAAATATTTAGAACTTAGGGGATGCATTGCATCGCATCAGACCACTAAAAGGAATGTAATATGCTAAGAGAGATCACACTCATGAAATACATCACACCCAATGTCATCCACAAAGTGAAAAATGCATCGTATGAAGTGACAAGGCTACACTAAGAACCAAGAATGTAAATGAAATGATGCCAATGTATTCCCCCCACTTAAAGGAATTGCTACATATTGTTTTGTGAGCAATTACTTTAAAGTATCAAAGGAAAGAAAATGAAAAAGGAAAACAAGACATGAGAACCTACTTGGAAATCCCCTATGCCAATTCATATGTTTCTAAGTTAGGCTATGTCATTTAAACAAAAAAAGAGATCAAAAGAAAAGAGAGTTTCCCTATACAAAGGAACACACCAAACACATAAGGGATCTATGGATTTGGGGTTAGTATGTTCATTGCTACAATTTTTTTATGAAAGAGCTTGCAAATTTCATCATTCCCCAAAGCACATAGAACTAGAAGAATGACACAAAGAGAGTAAAAACAAAAGGAAAAAAAAGTCTATTTTGGGTCAGCATGGAAGAGACATTTTGGTCCCAATGCTTTGCATCATCCCAGAAAGTAAAACATGAGAGAATATAAAATGAAAAGGAAAAAGAAAAAGCTTTGGGGTCAACATGAAGGAGACATTTCAATCTCAATGCCTTGCATCATCCCCAAAAGGAGAACACAAAAAACCAAAAAGGAAAAGAGACCATTTGGGTCAACATGGAAGAGATATAGGGTGTCTCAATTCTTTGCGTCATCCCCAAAAGGAAAAAAAAAAGGAAAAAGGAAAAAGGAAATTTTGGGTCAAAATGGAAGAGACATAGGGCATCTCAACACTTTGCATCATCCCCAAAAGGAGAGCACAAAACAAAAAGGAAAAAGGATTGTTTTGGTCAACATGGAAGAGACATAGGGTGTTTCAACAGTTTGTGTCATCCCCAAATGGAGAACACAAAATGAAAAGAAAAAGGAAATGCACATCATTTAGAGGAATAGAGTTAGCAATAGAGGAAGTGTACAAAGAGAGAGAACATCAAATGCACATTACAAGGAACACAATACAACATAAAATCATGTAAAGGAGCTAGTAAAGAAAATGTAAGGCAACCATTAATGGAGTTATTAGCTTCTCAATCTTAAGTAGTATAAGTGGAAGGTAAATAACACAGATAAGAGACAAGAAAAAATGCATTACCAGGATAAGGCTAACACCTTCTTTCCCCTCACCGGATGTGAGGCAAGAATGAGCCAAGAAAGGTGATGGGAGGGATCATGAAATAGTGAGAATGAAAAATTCTACAACTATGGCATGATAAAAGGATTTTGTTTTAAGGGATGATGGGAAAGTAGTTAATATCAATGAAGTGATACTTGTTCAATATTCCATTCAATGTTTGACATTCCTCAGTTCAATGTCCAAGAACATGATGATATCTCCAATATGGTATGTTAGAGTCTTAGGACAAATGAACAACCTATTCATAGGTGGTAAGAGTATGAGGCATTTGTTTAAAAGTGGTTGAAGTCTCCTTTCATATTCAGGTGGAGGATGAGTAGGAAACTTGAGATTTTTCAATTTTAAGGTCATTTTCATTTTCTAGATTCTACTTTTTCATGAATGGAAGGAGGAAGAGGACCCATGGGGATCCTAGCATCCTTGTCATCAGAATCAAGTAATGGCAATTCACATGGAAGGAGAATGTTTAAGTCAGGAGGAGAATTAAAGATCACTATACCATCACCTCACAGTCTCCAATATTCAAAAGGAGGTTTATTAGTATGAGGAGGATCTTGATATCCTAGTCATGTTGTGTTTTCTTCTGTTGGTTTTTTTTCAAGAAGTTGGTGAATGTTATGCTCATGTGTTGTGTCACAACCTTGTTTACTTAGGATAGTAAATCCTTTTCCATATGTTTCTTCAAGGTTGATGGGAGTGTTTGTGACTTTGTGATCATAAAATGGTTGAGGATGTGTTTTTTGAGAGGAACTAGGTCCACTTGATGGAGGGATCTTAGGTCCTACTTGAGCTTTGGGATCTAGGTATCGAAAGTGATCAAGAGGTGCACTAGTAGGAAGATTTGGTGGTTTCATGGATGGATAAAAGGTTGCATTAGCTTCAAGGTTATCAAGAAATTCATTGAAGAACTTGTTCATGCTGTCATCATCTTATCCAATGATGTCTACATCACAAGGAGGAAAATCATGCGGAGTTGAAGGAGCATGAGGAAGCTCAATTTCAATAGGGTCACAACCAAAGGCACAGTTGGACATGTCTACTAAGGATTTTAATGAGTTCAAAAACTTATTAAAAGAAAATTCCATGATGAAAATGAATGCAAGTAAACTAAGATGCAAGAAATAGAAGAAAAAAGAGAATCTAAAAAGTATAACAAAAAGTAACTATAAAAAACTAAAATGCAAGAAATACCCAAAAAATGCCAAAAATTGTTGTTTGAAATGTGCAGGTGGACTGATTCACCAAGGGTGGTGAATGAGTCCAGCTATGAGATTTTTTTGTGTTTGTCAAAAAATTAAAAGTGATTTTAATGCTTTTTAGATGCAAACTATGGATGAAAATGCATATTATTAGTTTTTGAATTATATTATATGAAAAAATGAAGTCTAAATGAGTCTTTCACTAATGCAATTTTAAGAAACCCTAGGATGGAAAAACAAAACAAAACCTAATTGAAAGTTGATGAAAATGATTCCTAGGATACAAGATGAAATGGAAATCAGAATGATAAAGTGATCAATGTGCAGGTTCACCAAAATGAACCATAGATTTTTGGGAATGAGGTTTATAGGCTACTCTTGCACTCTTAGGATGTTTCAGCTAAAAGGAGAGAGATAAACCTCACTAAAAATCAATGCGGTTCACTCAATCTAATGTATGTATGATGTGATTAATACTAAATGAGATGATTTAAATGCAACTAAGTAATGTAATTGACTGATTATGAATGAAAAACCTAAGATATATGGATTGTTTGAAAACAAAATATGATATGAAAGCATGAACTAAAAGATGAACAAATGCAAAATAGAAATGAAGAAGGTTGAATTAGAGTGTACCTAGCTAGTGAATCATGAATTTGGAGTGACCTGAATGCTAACAGAAATAAGTGAAAATCACAAGTGGGACTCATTCACCACTGATGGTGAATCAGTCCTACTTCTGATAAAAACTTTTGGAAACTAGTTTCTAGCTGTTAGGATCCACAATCTGACAAAATATAACTTTCCATCCTTAAGGTGCGACTCATTCACCACTAATGGTGAATCAGTCCTCTCTCCAAAATTCTTTGAAATTAGGGACCAATTCTGTAACACCAGATATGATCTTGTCTCCTTGTCAGCTTGATGGAGTCAAATCTACAAAAAATAGGCTATAGGTTGTCTCCAAGCTTGAAATTGGTTTGATTTGACTTGAGACACTTTTTTGACTTCTTTTCCACTTTTCAAAACCTAATTGCTTGATAAATCTACATACACAAGTCTACAAACACACATGCAAAAGGTGAAAAATGGTTAAGGGTTAGGTTATAGGGATTTTCCTTGGTCAAATCCCACTTTGGTAATCAAATCCTTAATGAAGAAATGGAATGAAATGAACAAGGAAAGATGAATAAACAACATGCAAATGTCCTAAACTCACCACAACCTTTCTGAAGAAATATGAAGTTATATCAACGACTACTCCAAGATACTTTCAGATTGATGCTTGATTGAATTATTCAAAGTGCTCAAATGCTAATTGAATGCTTAGTGAATGAGGAGATTGCTTCAATAAATTATTGAATAAATTAGATGTAAAATGAGGATAAAAACACTTATTTATACAAAATTGTGCCTTAGTGACCCGATGATACCTCATCACAGGCTTACATAAGGTAATTTTGAATATAAACCCGAAAGAAAATTTGAACTATATTGAATTTTGAGCCAAGAGGGACTCATTCGCCACCCATGGTGACTGGGTCCCACCTTGGACTTGAAATTGGGTGTTAGGAATTAAGTCACATTTAATGTTGTTTGTCAGATTTACATTCAAAAATACACTTAATTAAGCCTTATGAGTGCATAAAGGTGTCAAATAAAGCATAATAAAGGTGTAAATAGTGAAATTAAGCCTAGAAAAGTGTGAAATCTTGTTACAAGACTTTATAACACTTTAAAATAGGACTTAATAAGTGATGAAAAGGTTATTTTTAGGTGAATTGTAATGAATAGAGCCTAGAAAAGTGTAGAAATGTTTTACAACACTTCACAAAACCTTCACAAGACATCATAATTTTAATTTTATGGGCCTAATATGAATGTTTAAGCCACATTGCAACATTAAATCAAAGAAAAATGGACCAAGCATCATGAAAGAAAGACCTAAAAGAACATGAAAATGTCCAAGAGCCATTTTTATATGGTACACTTAATTATTGATTCCTCCAATTGTACCACTCAACCCTCAGCATATATCAACATGGTCATGATTACTCCTTCCCAACAACCTATGACTGGCTCACCAGATGTGACATTCACCTTGCAAGACATGCCCTTGAACAATAAGCCCTCTTCCCTCTACATTCTTGCTTTCCTTAATGGAAACATTGTGATAGGGGTCTTAGATGACCTCACAAGCCAAGTGAATTCCATTATGGAGGATACATTGTGGATGAATTCCTTACAGAAGGAGTACAAAGAAAAAAAGTCTACCATCCATACATATGATGGTATTTCTCTCAAGTCATATGGCTCAATAACTCTATCCATCCTAGTTGCACCTAGGGTTGTGGACACAACCTTTGATGTTATTCTAGAATCATACCTATTCAGGGTGAAGCTAGGTATACCTTGGCTAGCTTCCATGAATGGAATCACTTCTGTCATTCATAAATGTTTAAAATTCTCCTACAAATCTATTGTGCATGTCATGCATTACACTGAATACCAGCCATTGGTGTCTCATGGGGGCTACTCATTAGATATTTTTTTTCCCACCCCAGTCAGTCTACTTCCCCCAAGGATGGACTTACTTTACCAAAGCTATTTGAAGTATAAGACTGGGGGAAATGGATAGCCAAAATTGACCCTTCTAGTAGTGTAGTAGCAACTTGCCTCCTCTTCTCGATAGGGAAAGGTGAGGGCCAGCCATCCTCAAGATGCCTCTTCTATTCCCCTATTTGAAGAAGAGTTTTGGATGTCTACTCTTAGATTCCACATTAGAAGTGTGATGGTGCTTTCTTGGCACAAAGCTAAGATCAGGATATCAAATCTTCCTAATATGCCTCCTAGACCTTGGCCCTACCTATATGGTAGAATAAATGGTCCTCACGAGGAATCCTCTATGTATCAACCTCTGTAGCCTCCCCCAACTCTTGATCCTAAAGCAGTGAATGGGAAGAGGGCCCTCCACTGAGGTGTTAGAGCCAACTCCCCCTGTTGTCTATTACTATCCTCCTCCTCCCATTTAGGAGACTTGTCCTTCTACCAAAAATAGTTGTGATGGACACCCCTATGGTTCAGCAAGAGCCTTCTATCCCTTTGCAACTCCCAGACTCTAGCTCAAAGAGTCAAAGAAATCACCTTGTGTGTGAGAACAAGCACTGGAAAAAGGATTTGGTAGTTGAGAAGTCCACTTTGCATAAAAAGGAAGAGGAGTCAACCACCCCTGTATTAGGGCCTCCTATTGTGTCCTCTCCTCTCCCCAGTATGTCCATTTAATTGAGCTCAACCTCACTTCTAGCTCCTGCTATGAGTGGGAGTGCACCTAGCCCTAAAAAGGTGTAGGTGTTTATTGGTCTTTTGATTGAGCCACCCCTTTTGATGTCCCTTATGGACATCCCACCATTCCCTAAATCCATGGAAATGTTGAATACCTTGGTGGTGTTTGCTATGATTTTCTCCTCCTCTGTACCTCTTGCCTCGTCTGTGGGAAGTTCACATCCTTTGATGAAGTAGAAGGTAGAGGTTGGACCTTCTAGAAATGGAGGGAATAAGAGGAGATAGCCTTCATCAAAGGGTGGTCCTGTGCTAGCTTATTCCGTTATAGTGACAGAGCAAGTTGTGACTTCCCCTGATTTTGTCACCATTCTCGAGTCACTCAATGATCATAGTGGTGAATCTCGGGCACCGTCCTCCCTGTCCATTGAGGTACCACATGGAACTCCTATAAAGTGCATGTTTAACTCTTTGAACGAGGTTATAGCCTTGTCGGCGATCTTCACGAAATCATTGACCATAGCTACATAAGAGTCGAGTGGAGAAGACCTTGTGAGGCTTTGTTCCTTAGCCATTGTTGTGGGAGGGTTGAAAGCTCCTCCCCTTAATATTCCACCACTATAGGCTCATTTGACTTCCCCTTATAATGATCTAGATTGGGAAGCAAATGACCTCCTAGTTGATGAGTGTTAGGGGGAAGCCTCTTCTTTACCTTTAGATTACATGTGTATTTATTATGATGTGTTCCCCCATGCTTGCGTTATGTTTTCTTGGATAACCCTTGTCACCCTTGTTGGTGCTTGGATACAAGAGTGATTGTGTGTCTTCAACTTTTTTCTATTTGTATCATAATTCTTCCTCTATTATGTGTTTTGACTTTTGGGAAATTGGGGACAATGCAAAGTGTTGGGGGCATTTACGCTTCACTTTATCTTCTCATTCATTCTTCACATGTTTTGATATAGTAGGGGGTTGATGACTAATCATTTACATACTATTATTCTACTTATATATATTTATGACAAGCTATGACACTAAAATATCATATCACCCCTATGTCCTCTATCTGTGATGTCATTATTTCTTTCCTTATCTTTTTCTCTTCTTTTCTTGAGTTGTCCCTTGTATATGTGACATTGTCATTTCCATGATACCTCAATTTTTAGAAAATGCATTAATTTCCAAAAAATATTTTCATGAAAATCCTTTGCAAACCTTTTCTTCAAAAAATTGCATTCTCAAATTGGACCTATAATGGAATGCATTTCCTTCATCATGGGTTCACAAAGAAAAAACTTGAGAAATTTTTGGGAGAATTTTTTTCCTATGGGAGAAGCTTCGACCTTCCCCTTGTGAGGGGGAATTTTATTCCTTTAGAATTCCTTGATGAAGTGAATTTATTTAGAACATATTACTTTATGATGAATTTATTTGATAAAAAATGTCGCTTTTACACTTTCAAACATCGTGTCCCTTGAGTGGATCCCTTTTCTTTTGAAGGGTTCTTGAGGGACCCCTTTGAAATCCTTCCAAATTTTTGACTATATGATTGTTTTCTTGCATGGTTGCTTTGTGTTTCTTGACATGTTTTATCTATAGATTAACATGTTTCTTTGTGGGTGCACCTGTGAAGCCACTTTCTAGTCCGACTCTATGTATTCCCCTTACAATGGGCTTCCTTCATGAGAGAGAACTTGGGGATGCCTTCTTGTAGGTCTATAGGCCTATAAGTAATTTACTACACTGGACTTCCTTCATGAGAGAGAACTTGGGGGTTTCCTTCTTGTAGGCCTACAGGCCTGTGAGATGCTTACATCCTACAGGATTTGTCCATCGTTGGTCCGAGGGCCTTCGGTGTACTTTGTGCATCTTCATAGTTTTGTGGAGCTACAGAGTCCTTTTGTTCAAAACTCCTAAAGAGAGAGTACCTATAGAGGCCTTTTCCTACCATGTGCTTTCGAGTTCACCAAATCACAGTCTACTTTCTTGAAAATTCAGGTATATGTTTCTAACTCTTCAATCTAATTTACCAAAAATTCATCGACACTCATGCTCACTAAAGTGGGGGAAAAATGTATAGGAGTGAATTTCCACCCCTTGAGAAAATTCTCCATTCACATACCCTCACCTTAGAAAATCATATCCAAAGGTGAAATTCCAAATCATTCACCTTCCTACCATTTGCTTATTGTTTGTCCTATGCGGTGGTGAGAGAATATTTGTTGGGGATGCAAGCACTGAGCATGGACATCTACATGGCATGTTTTCATCCCTAACAGATTCCTGCATCTAAAGCTAGAAGAGGCATTACACTGTAACTAATTGGGGTCAAATTGTAACATCCCTCTTTGATCAATCAACCCAAAAATGACTTATTCTTTCTCATCCCATCTTTGAAAATATTCTTGATTCATTTATTCCATCTCTTTTCACATCCTCTTAGCAATTCATTCAACTTCTTCACACTCTCAAGCATCATTCTAGCACTACATTATGAGCATTGTAGGAGAATTGACACTCCATTAACTCCACATTGCAAGCGTGAGGTAGCCATATAAGTTGTGGTCTTGGAGTCTTGTGAGTCCTCCCTTAATCATTATTGTGATTGTGGTGACTTTTCCAAGTCCATACCTTGCATTCTCTCTTCATTGGATAGTGAGCCTTTGGGTGGAGGTGGTAAGACTTCACTCCTCTCCTTTGTGATTTGATAGAGTACCATAGTATTGTTTTGTTGTGTTCAAAAATATTTTTCCTACTTTCTTTATCACATATTCTAATTCATTTCTTTTTGGTTGTCCATGGAGGTGGAAACACCAAAATCGGGGTTTGACTGAACCAGGCCCCTATACATCCCCAAAAATTTTCCCCTTCCTTTTTGTGTGAACTACCCTATATCTACAAGTAAGACCAACTTCAAATAATTATTAGAAGCATTAGTCTAAAACATACAAATCTACAAATACCTCTATCAAATAAAATATCTATGCTAAAGAAATGCCACAAGTAACAAAAACAACATCAAGAAGACATTTCAAAAGCAAGATAATCACCTATTCCATATTGGATTGGTGTCACATGTGCTAGTGACCATTTCCCAACCCTTGCTAAGAAGCCAAAATGATGAAAATGCAATGGAGATGATGAGCAAGATGAGTTCTCAAACCAAGAGAGTAACCTTGCATAAAATTTGTGGATGGATGAATGAGGATTATGGCCTTCTTTTATAGATTTTCTTGATGAGAGATTGTCCAAATGGGTGAATGTGGGACTAAAGATCCACCAATGAGAAGAGGACATTTGTCAAGTGATGATAGGCCAATGGATGTGCAAGATTTGGGAAGATTTCCCATGAGAGGCAGAATTTGAATTCAAATTTGGCAATAAATTTAGAGAGGGGGACAAGAAAGAAGAGCCATAAATGCTATGTTGGAGGGACAAATCAACTTGTCATGTTCAGGGAAAATGAGGGTTTTTAATAAATCAATAAAATTGATTTATTTGTGCAAGTGGAGATATCTAGAGAATGAAAGTGGGTGAGATTAGTATTTAATCATGGTTAGATTAAATAAATGATGATTAGGCTGATTTAATGGTGCTTAGATGATTTTGACTTTTAGGAATTTGATATTTGATTTATTTGAATTAGAAAATGATGGAATATGATTTTGGATTTGATTTAAATGGATGTTTGATTTATTAAAAGGTTGTTGATAATGTTTATTTGATTTTAATTAAATGACCTTAGGAAATGGAGATTAACTAATGAATGGATGAAAGTGAACCTAATGTGAAATCTAGTTCAGTTGATGAATGAACCTGATTAAATGCAGAATGTTAATTTTGCATGTCTACATTTTTCCTCTCTTTGAAGCAATGTACTTGTTGCATTGGTTCAAAGAATAACTTTTCCCGATCAAAATTTAAAAAAAATTTGATTTTTCGGATGCCCCAGCGGAAAGAAGTACACTAGTACATTGCCCCCTCGAGAGATCGAGCGAAAAGATTGGATTTGAGGGTCGATCTCGCGATAAAGAGTTTCAAAATGGGTGGTTATGGACGATGATGCAAATGAGATGATTTTAAGATGCTTAGAATAACAAATCTATATTATCTTTAAACAAATTAAATGATTATATGATGCAAGATGGATGAGATTGATGATGTGATATGCTACGATTATGCAATGGATGATTTATGAGATGCTTAGACTAATATATCTATATTATGATGATGATTTTAAGGTGAGATAATATGTAGAATACTGATGATTTATGGATGCGAGATGAATGCATAATGGATGCATGATGGATGCACTGGTGATGATGATTAACTATTCATGTTGTGATGTTAGTGCGAAAAATGAAGAAATTAGATGATGACAAGAGGATCCAACAAGCCAACATTATGAGAGATGATGGTGAGAAATGATGATGAGAAATGATGATGATAGATGGATGATTTTTCTTTATCAAGGATTGGGATTTTCAAAGGGTCACTTACTTTATGTTTGATAACACGCATAAGTACGATGCATCAAGGTATAAAGGACCAGGATGGCGTTGTACTTAGTGTGATGGACTTTGAATTGACAAATAGATAGGAGTATTCTTGTTCACACCTGACATACAGAAACCTTGCTAGGATGCACTTTAGAAGTTTTAAACCCCTCGGACCAAAACATGGAAAGGTATAACCAATCAATGTAATAGTCAACAAGCTGTCCAAAACATCCTCCATACATATCTAACAAAACAAGTATTCGCCAAGTTATTTTACAAGAACGTCTAACAAGCATAGTAGACAAAAGGATAATGATCATTGCCCCATTCCTATCTCTCTAAATCCTTCATTCGGATATCATCGAGAGGTCCTTGGACTGAGCACAATAAGATAAGTCAAAAGAAAAAGATAATTACACAAACAAGTTGATGTTCTTCAATACCGCTAACCAAAAGGGAATGTGTTTTTAAGGATAAGAACCAAAACTTATTGCCAAAAGATAATGCCCATTGTAGGAAGGATACATCCTAGGACATGTTAGTGGATGGCGGCACGTCATTTCGTTTATCCAAAATGTTCTTTCTGATAAATAATGCCCCTTGTAGGAAGGATTCATCCTAGGACATGATGTTATCAGATGATTGATATGGGACTATTTGGATGATGGACTATCAACACAAAGAATTGACCAACTTGTTTACGTACTGACTAAGACTTGAGACTTGACGCTTTTGAGTTTTACTTTTAACCTGCTAGACTTGTTTCTAACTGTTTCACCAAAGGTTGAGAATGAAGATTAGTTTATTATGAATGGTGTTTATTGTGGGTGCAAGCAAGATGAGGTGGATGGGTTTTTTCAAATATTTGGATGTTTTTGATGTTTTCCAATGTTTTGAGGCTGTTTTTGGTATTTTTCAAAGTATTACAAATGTTTTGATTTTCGGTTTTCCAATGTTTTTGGGATTTTCTGATATTTTGACCAAGAGACTAACCTAAAGACCTATCCTAGGGGCCTTGGGGGATGATTGACAGATTATCCTTGCCTACGTTATAAACGTAGAGACCACGTAGTTCGACTGACGACTTGACCGATTAACAAATGAAGATATACATGATGCGATGTCAGTTTATTATGACAGACTCCTATAGGACTGACCTAAATGTCTCGAGGGATGATCAAACATCAACCTTGCCTATGTTCAAGCTCACAGACGATGTAGTTTGACAAGATGACCTTGTTTTTGGCTTTTTGAATAACTTTTTGACCTGATTTTGGATTTTCTGATGTTTTGATGTTTTTGGATTTTCTGATTTTTCTGATGTTTTTGGATTTTCTAATGTTTTGATGTTTTTGGATTTTCTGATTTTTTGATGTTTTTGGATTTTCTGATTTTTATGTTTTGGATTTTTTGATTTTCTGATGTTTTTGGATTTTTTGATGTTTCAAGAAATTTAAGACCATACACGAATCCGATCCAATGGGAACATGCCCCCAACATGATGCAATAGACTACCTCGATAAAGGAAGGACAAACTGACCTTGAGGATGGGCCAAGTAGTACTAGGAGGGATCATGATGTGAAACACAGGACCAAGCTATGGTGCAGATGCGAGTGGATGAGTGATGAATGGAGATATGGATGAGATGGATGATGGAAGCGAAATGGAGGGATAATGACGAACAAGTTGTAAAGGTCCTAGTGGATGGAAAGTGCTTATTTACACAAGGCACCTATTCGCCAGGTTTTCACCGAGGTACTTGCCCAAAGTGCCACCGAAGTGGTTTTCACTAGAGGATGATTTTTTTCCTTTACTATTTTTGATCCTTTTTCTAATTTTTCTTTTTGGATTTTTTTCTTTTTTGATTTTTTGTTGTCACCAAGACGCCTGTTTGCCAGGTTTTCGCTGAAGTAACCATTTTTTCAGGACTTTTTCTAATTTTTTGGATTTTTGGTTATATACCTTGAAAGAATTAGGCATTAAACTTTTTGATATGGGAGTTATTCATTGGCTCTTGCAGAGGTTCCCCTTCGGGTGTTGATAGCTGATATGCCCTTGATTTATAGCTTGTTGTGATGATGAAAGGCCCTAACCAATTGTGTTCAAACTTGCCTTTGCTGCAGGGATTTGGGACATTCTTCTGATTTTCTTTTAAGACCAGTTCTCTGACTTGGAAAGTCCTACTTTTTATCTTCTTGTTGTAGCTCTGTTTGAGTCTATTCTAATAGACTTGCAGATGATTCAAAGCATCAATCCTTCTCTCATCTAATAGCTCAAGCTTGTTTAGTCTTGAAACCTGATATTCTTCATCCATGATAAGGTTTTACAGTGATATTCTTAGGGATGGGAGCTCGATCTCAATGGGGAGTACGGCTTCTGATCCATAGACCAAGGAGAAGGGGGTGGTTCTAGTGGGTGTGCGGATGCTGGTTTGATAAGCCCAGAGGGCAGGATTAAGCTACAGATGCCAGTCAGGACCTACGTCATTGACTATTTTCTTGAGGATTTTGAGGATGGTTTTATTTGTGGCTTCTGCTTGGCCATTGCCTTGGGGATAATACAGGGTGGATAAGCGATGTTAAATTTTGAATTTCTCACACAAGTTGTGAACCTCCTGGTTCTTGAAGCCCTATCCCATTATCTGAGATAATGGCTTGTGGGACACCATAATGATAGATGAGATAGTTGAGGATGAATTTTTAGATCTGCTTTCTGGTGATATAGGTCATGGGTATGTCTTCCACCCACTTTGTGAAGTACTTAGTTGCAGTGATAATGAATTTATGGCCATTGGATGAGGTGGGTGAGATTTTCCCAATGAGATCGAGTCCCCACTGTGAAAAAGGCCATGGTGTACCGATTAGATGAAGCTCTTGAGCTAGAGCATGGATGAGGTCCCCATGTTGCTGACATTGTAAACACCTTTTAGCGTGATCATGTGCTTCTCACTCCATTGTGGGCCAATAGTACCCCAGCCTCAGTAGTTTCTTGGCTATGGTTATTCTACTCGAGTGTGAGGCACAGATATCATTATGAACCTCGGTTAGAGCGGTTAATGCCTCAACATTTAGACAGCCCAATAAAGTACCCTCTATGCTTCTACGGTATAAGGTATCACCTAGGATAACAAATCTGGATGGCTTTTTGATAAAGGTTCATTTTAGGCTCGATGGTAGGTCAGCGGGTATGAATCTTATGCGAAGATATGTGTAGATGTCGCGATACCAAGGATTGCCAAGACCAACGATTTGACCCACATATTCATATTTTGGCACGTTGTGAGGGATGTCTACTAGAGACCCAATTGTAGCCATGGCGTCAGTGGCTCTATTGTTGGTTCTTGGAATCTGCTCAAATGTTATGTCGATGAAGGATTCCTTTAGAGTCCACCAATTTTTTATATGGGGTTAGCTTGTCATCCTTTGTCTGATATTCATTATTGACCTAATTTATGATCAACTGAGAGTCTCCATATACCTTGAGAGCTATGATATTCCATTGCACTGCTATCCTGAGACCTATAGTCAAAGCCTCATATTCCGCTATGTTGTTAGTGCAAGGAAATGCCAGTTTGTATGATCTTGGTATGCAGTCCCCCTATGGGGTGATGAAGAAGACACTAGCTCCTGATCCATGTTGTGTATATGACCCATCGAAGTATAGTTTCCAGTGATCAGCAATGTTGAGGTTAAAAATATACTCATCTGGAAACTCTGAGACAAGGGGATTCTCAGAATACATAGGTGCTTCTGCTAATTGGTCTGCAATAACTTGACCCTTGATGGCTTTTCCCTCAACATACTCGATGTCATATTATAATAATATCATGACCCATTTTGCCATTCTTCCAGTTAACATTGCCTTTGATAAGAGATATTTAAGGGGAACAATTTTCGAGACGAGCTTTATCTTGTGTGCTAGCATATAATGTCTAAATTTTTGGGATGCAAACACTATTGCGAGGCAAGCTTTCTTGATAAATGAGTAATTTAGTTCATGATCGACCATTGTTCTGCTGATATAGTAGATAGCCCTCTTCGTTCCATTTTCATCATGTTGAGCAAGAAGAGCTCCAAGGGCTACTATTGTTGCTGACACATATAAGATTAATGGCTTTCTTGGGATAGGTGGCATTAATATTGGAGGTGTCAGTAGATATTCCTTGATTTTGTTAAATGCTTCTTCACATTTTGTATCCCATGTGTATACTACCCCCTTGTGGAGAGGGTGCGAATATGGGTTCTGCTTGTCTGCCAGTTGTGCTATGAATCATCGAATGGATTGAAGTCGGCCCTGGAGGCCCCTTAGTTGTTTTAATGTCTTTGGTGCTTCCATCTCGAGGATTGCTTTTACTTTTGTCAGATCCACCTCAATACCCCTCATGGACATTATGTATCCTAGTAGTTTACCTGATTGTACGCCGAAGACACACTTCTTGGGATTTAGTTTGACTTTGTATTCCTCCAGTCTATCAAAGATAGCACTTAGGGTTGCTATATGATCTTGTCTTTTTCTTGACTTTGCTAGGATGTCATCGACATAGTCTTCAACTGTCTTGTGTATCATGTCATGGAAGATCAATGTCATGGCCCTTTGATAGGTTGCTCCTGCATTCTTTAGGCCGAATGGCATCATGTTCCAACAATAGGTCCCCCACGGACAAGTAAAAGCTGTCTTGTGTTGATCTTCTTTTGCTATCATAATTTGGTTTTATCTTGAAAATCCATCCATTAGTGATAGCATCTCATGTCCCGCTATCATGTCCACTATCATATCGATATTGGGAAGTGGAAAGTCATCCTTGGGACATGCTTTGTTCAAATCTCTAAAATCTATATAGATTCTGATAGCTCCATCAGGTTTTGAAATAGGTACCAAGTTCGATACCCATTATGGATAATCAATTGGTCGGATGAATCTAGCATCTAATAGATTTTTGAGCTCCATTTTGACTAACAAAGCAATTTGAGGATGCATTTTTTGAAGCTTTTGTCTAACAAGTTTTGCATCTGGATACACTGCTAGGTGGTGGACCATAGTATTTGGATCAAGTCCTGGCATATCAGCATAACTCCATGAAAAGTTTATTTGTCTTTCCCTTAGGAATGCTGCTAGGAGTTCTTGCTCTTCTAATAATAGTGATTTTGCATAGAATGTGATATGCGGGGTCTCCTCTGTTCCTAGGTTGAGTGGGTTGCATTTTTTAGCCAAGACTGCTGACTTCTCTTGATGAATAGCTCTTAGGGGAAGATTGAATCCTTCATCCTCAAGCACTTCAGAGAGGTTTTCACCATTGGATACGTCCTTTCTTTTTACTATTTTCTTGTTAGAGAGTGCCATAGTGTGGTTTTCACTCAAGGACTTGGATGTGATTCTTAGTTTCTCACTTTTGCCACTGAAGGATTCAATCGTTTCCCCGTAATAAGCATGTGTGTCTAGCTCTATTATGAATCCTGCCTTGTGATCTCCGTCTGGAATGTTATCCCTCAATCCCATGAATTCTGAGAGCGTCTCATCATTTTCGAATGTATCAAGAACTGGTGGTCCTCGTTGGTCATAGTCGATCAATTGGGGATAGACTAAGCGGATCTCATGATTTTGATTATCGGATTCAAAAGATAAGGTACTAATCATACAAAGGGTAGTATCCTAAAATAACCTAGGTAGACTGGTCAAGTGATCCTCATCATCACTACTAATATAGGGCTTAGTGATAAAGTTATGCATGTCTATCCTTATGTGTATTGGGGAGTGCATTTGTACTAGTACTGGCTGAGGAGAAACATTAGCGGCTCTAATCGGAGGACTTCGGCCACGTATGGTTATTCTCGGAGGGGTACATCCAAGACCAAGATTTGTTATAGGTTGTGTCTTAGGCATGATTGGTATTAAGAGCCCACTGTCATTTTTCCCCAATCTTTGGTTTCTATCATAACCCATTGCAAGCATCATTTGTAGGCCCTTGCTTGTCTCATCCATTGGTAATTCAGGTGTTGGTCTTTCATCTTGATATAGCATGTGGGATGGATCTGCCTCAATAACCTCTTGACCAAGGTCTCTCCAGCTTGTGAATTCAGGATAGTCCTTAGGATTTGTTTGCGATGTAGAAGCTTGATTTTCTCGCGGGCGTCCCCGTGATCTAGGAGATTGCGGTAACTCTCCTATCAAAAAAGCATTATTAGGGAGCCTATAGCTTCCACAACCCTCCTCCTGGATGATGAGCTTGATGTCAGAGATGGTGGGAATGGCGGGAGTGGGAGGTGTCTCTGTCACAGAAGTGGACGTGAGGGTGGTGGGGTCAATGTATGATGTGGATGGGCCCTCATCATTCTTTGGCACTTGGGGGATTTTGTAATATTTGGCTTCAATATTCTTGCAATATGAGAATGGCTCAGGATCTCCATGGATGGTAACCTCTTGTCCATTATGTGTGAATTTCACACATTGGTGGAAAGTTGATGCTATGGCTTTCATCGTATGGATCCATGGGTGTCCCAAGAGGATATTGTATGGAAAGTTGAGGTCCAAGACCTGACAAGTGGTTTCCATGAGCATTAGCCCTACTTGGATAGGGAGTTTGATTGTGCCTTGAAACACTCTTTCTTTGTCATCGTATGCTCTTATTATGATGCCTTTCCCTTTATCAATGGAATCTTCTGATATCTTTAACTGCATGATGAGACTAAGAGAACAAATGTTCAAACCTACACCTCCATCCACCAAGACCCTTTTGATTTTTCTTTTATTTACGATGGCTTCCAAGTGAAGGGCACGACTGTGAGATGGTTGGGCGGGAAAATCCTGGTTGGAAAATGTAAGGAGGTTAGGTGTTATGATGTTTCCGACCATAGCTTGGAATTGCTTCGCATCGAGATCTGTGGGGACAATGGATGAGGCTAATGCTTCCTCAAGGATCTTTTTATGGGCCTATGATATTTTTAACAACTCCATGATGGAGATGTGTGCTGGTGTTCTTTTGAGTTGATCTACAACACTGTAGCCATTAGATCTAGATGAAGGGACCCTACTTGGTTGAGATGACCCTACAATGGTGACTTTTCTGCCTCTTGTGGTGACTCCACAATCTTCGGCATGGGTGCCTTTGATGGTGATGACCATGTAGTTTTCATTGAGATTGGCAACAACTATTTCGTATACATGATTTACACTACCTTTTCTTTTATCCTTTTTATTCCCTTTGTTGCCATGATTCGGCATCAGATTCATGTAGATTTTAAGGTCCTGATTCCCTGTAGGTGGTTCCATGTTTATGATTCTTTTGTCGATGAGATCTTGTATGATGTTCTTGAGTCTCATGCAATTATTTGTAGTGTGGACTTTGATTTTGTGAAACTCACATAGTTGATTTTCATTGTACCAAGGAGGTTTGACATCAGGTTCTTGATAATTCTCAAATGTAGGAGCTTGGATGAGTTTTTCATCGATTAGATTTTTCATGATGTCCTCAAGTGGTTCCCCCAAAGTAGTGTATTTTCACTTGGGGTATGTTTTGCATTGAGGTGGTCCTATTTTGTCATTGAGGTTATTGATTGTGGGATTATTGTTGGGTTGATGCTTTGTGTGATGAGTGTTTTGATGTGGTGTTTGGATTTGTTGTGTAGGTGTGTTTTGACATAGACCACTAATGACCACCTTGGCATTGATGATGCCATCATTAGTGATGTTCTTGTTTCTCACCTATGTATAGGGTTTATCATTGTACTTAGATGATGGCCAGTTGTTTTGTGGTTGGTGATATGACATTGATTCGGCGGGTTGGGTTGCAAGGGCTCTTTCGATGCTAAGCGCCTTGGAGATCAGTTGATCATAGGTGGTGATTCCATAAACCTTGAGATGAAATGACAAGCAGCTTTCAAGGTTGGTGATGATGGTGCACACTTGTTGTTCTTCTGGCATGGTCCATTTGCTTCGATTGGCCTTGGATTGCCATCGTTGAAGGAATGAAGTGAAAGATTCATTCTTTCCTTGTTTCAGAGCGTATAGTTCTTTGAGACTAACATCCATTGTAATGTTACATGCATAATTCTTAATGAATGCATCTCTAATTTTTTTGAATGTCCTAATGCCTGAAGGTAAGTGAGAGAACCATTCTATAGCATTGCCTGCTAAGCTCCTAGGGAATAGCTGCATCAGATAAGTATCGTCATATGCGACCTCCATACAATGAACCTGGAATTTCCTGATGTCATCTTCAGGGTTTCCCATCCCTTGATATTTGTCAAATTTGGGGATCTCAAATCCCTTAGGGAATGGTTTCATTTCTAAGCTCCTATCAAATGGATAGGGACACAAGTTGCTTGATGTTTTGGTTGTTTGCCCCGACTGAAGGTCGAGCACTTGTTGTGATAACAACCTGAGTTGTGTCATTACATTGCTTTGTGGATCAGGGGGTGGGATGAATGTGTTTTGAGGTGTTGCAATCATGGTTTGGATGGATGGGTTGGTCAGTGCATTGTTCAATGGTATCGATATGTTGTGGTGGGTGAAGTAGGCTTCTACTTGCTTTTGGATGAACAATGCTTGTTGTTTCTCTTGTTATTGTTGCACTAGGATTTGTTCTTGTTGTCGTGCTTGTTGTTGTTCCGACAACGCTTGTTGTTGTGCTTGCTGTTGCACTTGTTGCTTTTCTAACAACGCTTGTTGTTCTGCTTGTTGTTGTTCCCACAACGCTTGTTGTTGGGCTGCCAATTCTATTGCTTCTTGCTACTCTTGGTATTGCTTTAGTGCTTGCTGATATGCTTGCATTTGTGCTACTTGTGCAAGAAGTTGTGATTGAGCTTGCGCTTGCGCTACTTGTTGTTGTAGTAAAAGTTGTGCTTGAGCGACCCTTTGTGCTTGTAATGCTTGTGCGGCTTGGGCGGCTTGTTGTTGTTGCTATTGTTGTTGTTGTAATAATGCTTAAGCTTGTTGCGCTTGTTGCACTTATATTGCAGCTTGAGCGGCTTGTTGCATGGCTTTTTTTTTTTGCACTTCTTGATAGCTTCTTTGGAAAGCAGCTTGCAATGCTGCGTCGAATTGGTTTGATGTGGTGAATGTTGGTGGTGGTGGGGGTGGTGGTGGATTTGGAATGGCATTTGTGGTGGTGGTGAATGGTGATGTTGTGTTGATATTTTGTGTGTTGGATAACGGTATTGATGTGACTGGTCCTTGTGAGACCATGCTTTGTGATGATGTGGGGGTGTTTAATGATGTCGCCATTGCTTGCGTATTTATCGTTTGTTGTTGCGATATCAATGATAAATTTTGAGCATTTGGTGTGATGCTTTGATTGATGGTTGGGATAGTGGTTTGATTGATACTTGGTAGGGGAGGCAACCCCAAGCCAAGCAGTGGTGTGGATGATAATGGTAGTGGTGGGATAGGTGGAAATGTGAGGGGGGAAAATCCTTGCGAAAGTGTTGTGGTATCGAATATGCCCCTTGGTCCGAACATATCCCCTTCTTCTTGTGAATTTGTGAGAAGAGGTGTCTGTGGTGCTCCATGAAAAGATGTTGATGATGGGTCATAATGTAAAGTGAGAGGAACATTTTGGTGTAATGGATTATGGGGGATGTTTTGTTCCAAGGTGGTGTTTGCATCCAAGTTTTGGTTATTCACAAGGGGATGTGATTGAAGTGCATTGAGGAATGTGTTTCCCTTGTTAATATTGGGTTGAGATGGAGCAAATGATGTTGTGAGTTGCGGGATGTTTTGTGTGATGTTTTGAGATGGAGGTGTAGATGAAATGGGGATGGTGGATGAGATTGGTGGGAAAGATGTCTCCACTATAGTGCTTACATCAAAATCGGAAGGCAACTTGGCCCCTTTTTTTGCTAGTTCAAGCATGTATAACGAAGGGTTAAGTCTCATCATGATGTTGATGATTCTATGGTTGTCCGGATTTTGGAGCATTTTCGTCATTTCTCTGTGAGACATTCCAAAAGTGAGGTCCTCTCCTTGGTTTTCTTCTTGTGGGTTTTGCGATGATGTTGGAAGGCTAATTGTGAGATTTCCATCCCCAATGGGGTTCATTTCAGGAGTGGTTTGGCTAAGATCACTTGAAGCGGGTGTTTCTTTGTTGGCTTCCATACTCTTCTTGTATTGAGATCTAGTTAGAACCATAAAACGGGGATCAATCTTCGAGAATATGGGAGATGAATCTCTTTATTCCTTGGATTAATCTCTATTTTATGTCCCAAAGTGAAAGTTTTAGGATGCTTTTTAGGATCAAATGTGATGATGATATGATGGTGATGTTTAAAGATGGATGTTATGGATGTTTTTGGCTTTTGATAAATCTTGAATGAAATACTAGGCTTTTAGGATTTAGGATTTTGATTTTTTTTGGATTTTAGATTTTTGAGGTTTTGTCCTTGATCTTGATTTGGATTTTGATTTTGATTTTCAACAAAAAGACCCTAAGATGTTTGATAATGATCTAAAGGATAGTTTTGTTCAAAGGATGATGATTTGGATATGTGTGAGGAGAAGGATGCATCTACCCACACCTACCCAAACAAGATGATTGTTTCACTAAGTATATGAAGAAGGATTCATCTACATACACTAAGCTAGAGAAGATGATTTTTGATAATTTTGACTAAGTATATGCAAAAGGATGCATCTACACATGCCTAGCCAAAAGGTGTTTTGATAAATGTTTCAAGGACTTGGTCTCAATGATTTTGGTGTTTGCTTGATTTTGTCATAAAGCCTAGCACTTCAAGGATGATTTCAAGGTTTTTCAAAAGATGATTTATGAGATGATGTTGTTTTGGAGGATGGATGAATTTTTTTGATATGTTTTGATCCCTAGATGAACCTAAAAAGACCACTTTGTTTTCCTAGATCTAAGTATTGAAGAGCATGCAAATAATTCCTAAAGACCTTTGTAACCAAGGATTGATTTCATTTGAACTTTCATTTTTTGGATTTTCAATGATTTTTTTGCTTTTTGGGATTTTGTGAGTTTCCAATCACACATGAAAATTCATTTTGCTTAGCTTTGATTAATGGCTTTATTTTACCAAAAACAATATCTTTGATTAAAGTTTCAAACTAAGATGTCCAATGTCTCAATTTCTTTAAACTCCACAACATAGTTTATGTGGAAATTTAATGAACTTAAGGCAAGGGTTTTCCTATTGTTTACTCAAGAAGACAAATTGAGAAATAATCCAATGCTTAGAAACCTCTAAGGACATAAGTCCCAAGGGAAAGCAATAACATATGGATTGAGTCAATGATATTTTTCTTCAAAAGGGTTTAAAATTTTGATGATGTTAAGTGTTTGTTTTTTGATTTATTTTCAAGCAAGCAATGTATTTTCAAACTGACTCACAAGCAATGCAACATCCTAGCTTAATGGGTACATTTTTCTTAGTGGGCTTGCCTCATGCCCTTCATAGAAGAGATGATTTTACATGCAACCAAGGAAAAATATAAAGGTATGATGAAATCCTAACCTCTATATTTCAACCAAGATCAGACATGGCAAGTAACTTCTTGGAATCTAAGTTCCAATGCACCACTTTGATAAACTCGCTTAATGGATCAATAAGCCACTACAAAACAAGGGTTCTAGTTCAGACTTTCCATTCATAGGAGTTGACCCAACGTGGCAAGAGTCCCCTTTCAGACCCATCTTGTCGGAGTCAACTACGTGATATTGTTTCTTCCAATATCCACATTTATATCCTGGCTGGAAATACTCTCGGGTTCAGAGTGTTACCAGTTGAGCCGTTCCCTTGGGTGATTACTTTTTCCCACAAGGCGGGCCCTCTAAGATAAACAAAAGCAAATGAAGAACAAAATCCGTAACTTGATCAATCTTTGATAGCAACAAAGAGAGAGAATATATGCAAAAATTCCCCCCACTCACACTCGCACAATAGTTTGTTCAATTTTAAGCCCAAATTGAAGTGTGGAGGTGATTGCTTTGTCTTAACCCAAAGCCATGGAAAAGACCTTTTGATTCTCAAGATCTCTATAAAGCACGAGAGAAGCACATACGTCCTTTTCCAATGCCTTTAGTTTAAGTAAGTAACCACAAAACAAAGCAAACACACATTCATTTTATCCTTCCAAAGCAATTGTGAGTTCATTTTAAGCACCAAGATGAAGTGTGAGTTTTGATTTGTTCAATTTGTTAATCCCAAACAAAATCTAGTAAGTTTGTGATCCTAAAGTTCGTTTTAGCCTTTGCAAGAAAAACCAAAGTGTTCTTTTTAAACCCAAACGAAAATTAGTGTCCTAAAAACGAAAAGATAAACAATCTCTTGAAGAAGTGTTGAACAAACACTTAAAGCGTTTAAAAACACTTTGAGTTTTCAAAAAAAAAAATCCTCCTTTCGTTTTCCTTTGCTAGCCTTCTCCTTGCTTTCCTTCGTTTGTACCTTTGTTGAATTTTCGCTTTCCTTGTACCTCCTTCGTTTCCACATTGTACCTTTGTTGAATTTCACCTATAAAAAGAGAGAAAGGATGGTTATGTTGAGACTTTAACAAAAGAAGGATTAAACATACAATCATATATAAAAAATCTCTTCACAAGAGAATGATTAAATATGCAATCTCATTCAAAAATTCTTTTAACAAAAGGAATGATTAGGCATATATTCACAAAAAAAAAGAATTCTTTAACAAAAAGAATGACTTTAAGTAATCACACCTATGACTAAATGATTGTTTTAATTGTTAAAAGGAAAGAATGATTTCAAATGGACACCCCTTTTCCAAAAGGTTTTAAAGAATAATTCTACCTCTTTAACAATTTAAATGTGAATCCTGCTTTTTAAAATTCAAAACTCCCCTTATTACGGTTGTTTGTCATACTTAACAAATATCTTGTTGGGAAGATACAATAGAGATAAGCACAACAATGACTGTTAATTGAAAAAAACCCTCCAATCACAGACCAAACAAACCAACCGTACCAGTTAGTTTGACCACTACCTCAAGATTTTTGGTGATTTGACATATAGCAATAGAGACATTTGAAGTAGGGAGGAATGAGACCTCAACCAAACATATTATCTAGTGAGTTAGCGCGTAATAAAGGAAGTAGTGAATGAAAATAATGCTAAAAGTTTATCAACATTTTTATGGCATTGGATAAAACCAAACTTGACTCCACTCTTTTCTACCATCGATAGAATAGTAGTTTAATATTGATTCACTGTTTTGACCATGTTCATCATTGAGCTTTCAGCTAATAGGAATTGCAATCATCTTTTGAGTTTTACTGACAAGACTGACATATATAAAAGAAAAAAAAAGATTTTGTGAAACAATAATAGCTAGACACTTTGACGTGGAACATATCCAACTATCTTGCAATTAGTAAGGTCAGAGGATCTGTGCAGAAGAAGCAAGGGCGTAGTAAGACTTTAAGAAAAATGCTAAATAGCTAGAGATCACACACTTGCCAAGGAAGACATGTCCACGCATTCACTGTATCAACAATTGCAGCCACTAGATATGATGCATTAAGTCATTACCAATGTGTAAGACTACCTTTTTCTCACATCTCCCTGACTACATTAATGACTAGAGACAACATTATTAAAGGTGGAACAACAAAAATAGCTGTCAGATGGGTGCCTCCCTGCAAAAGATTGTGCTACCTAGATATGGCAGAAGCATTTCTTTATCTAAGCAAAAGTAAAAAACATCAAATCAAAGTATTTGCAATCTACAAATGACATATGATGCTTTATTAATGTGCCTTAAATTGTGTGCATTGTTCACTCGTCTTGTAGACATATCTGAAGCTACAAAATGGCCTACTATATTAAGTGATATGTGTATCATAATTGGTATACTTTGCACGCCATTGTACCAGGAAAATTTTTAAACAAAGAAACAGCTGAAATGAAGAACCCATGGTATGCCATCATAAAGGTAAATGTCTCTTGACTAGTGTTGCAGAGAAAAAAAAAGAAAGAATTGATCAGAGCACTACCAAGAAACTCTCCAGATGGCATAACAATCATTCAAATTTACCATTAAAATGTCTCAGACACTATTAAACAAATCCAATTTAGAGGAGGTTAGCGTACAAAGCAGTCTCATCGAAGGGTGTGCAAAAATTTCAAATAAAATGAAACACACATTCAGAAACTCACTGCATCATATGTTATATTGCATAAATATCATGCAGAGCAAAGGGAAAACAATAAATGAAGGAGCCTATGCTTGCTTAACATTAAGAATATTGAAAATACTATAGAAGCTTTCATGGTCTATCCTATTTTTATGATATGCACCGAATAGATTTAAATGCTGAAACGCAAAGGAAAAAAAACATTATTGCCTAATGATCCCTCCACAGTCTCCCTTAAATCAGATTATAACAGAAAGCCCTCCTTCTAGCACCACAATGAAGTACCCTAAATCTGCAAGTAAGACCAACTTCAAATACTTATTAGAAGGGTTAGTCTAAAACATACAAATCTGCAAATACCTCTATGAAATAAAATATCTATGCTAAAGAAATGCCACAAGTAACAAAAACAACATCGAAGACATTTGAAAAGCAAGATAATCACCTATTCCATATTGGATTGGTGTCACATGTGCTAGTGACCCTTTCCCAACCCTTGCTAAGAAGCCAAAATGATGAAAATGCAATGGAGATGATGAGCAAGATGAGTTCTCAAACCAAGAGAATAACCTTGCATAAAATTTGTGGATGGATGAATGAGGATTAAGGCCTTCTTTTATAGATTTTCTTGATGAGAGACTGTCCAAATGGGTGAATGTGGGACTAAAGATCCACCAATGAGAAGAGGACATTTGTCAAGTGATGATAGGCCAATGGATGTGCAAGATCTGGGAAGAGTGCCCATGAGAGGGAGAATTTGAATTCAAATTTGGCAATAAATTTAGAGAGGGGGACAAGAAAGAAGAGTAATAAATGCTATGTTGGAGGGACAAATCAACTTGTCATGTTCAGGGAAAATGAGGGTTTTTAATAAATCAATAAAATTGATTTATTTGTGCAAGTGGAGATATCTAGAGAATGCAAGTGGGTGAGATTAGTATTTAATCATGGTTAGATTAAATAAATGATGATTAGGCTGATTTAATGGTGCTTAGATGATTTTGACTTTTAGGAATTTGATATTTGATTTATTTGAATTAGAAAATGATGGAATATGATTTTGGATTTGATTTAAATGGATGTTTGATTTATTAAAAGGTTGATGATAATGTTTATTTGATTTTAAATAAATGACCTTAGGAAATGGAGATTAACTAATGAATGGATGAAAGTGAACCTAATGTGAAATCTAGTTCAGTTGATGAATGAACCTAATCAAATGCAGAATGTTAATTTTGCATGTCTACATTGTGTGTAGGAGAATGTTTGCATGGAGCTAAATGGTGAACTGGTGCTTTTGTGAGATAATATTTGTCACCTTACCTTTTCTTTACTTGCTTTATCATCTCTACATCTACTTCTTGTATTTTATCATACTGTTTTTCTAGTCAAAATCAACTAGCTAGGCTATTAGTAGGTTTTCGATAGTTTTTTACTAGTTCTTACATTTTCTATCCATGCAGACACCAACATACCATTGAGACACCAATGCACCATGTTGTCATCCTAGAATCTTGCTATCTTCCTCAAATAGAGAGTTATCTAAGGTGCAGTATTGACTCCAAAAACCAACTCGTCTAGCCCCAACCTGAATTTTAGGTTTGAAGAGTGACAAAAGTACTACATAGTTCTCTTCATTCTCAATCCCCACCCTTTTAGAGTGAGATTAGCTAGGGCAGCCCTCCACTCTTGGATTTCTGTGTCTTGGAGGCTTGAGGTGGTTCATCCCCATCTCTGACAAAAACACATTATAACACTAGATCAATGCGACATTAGGTCCATTTTAATGTCAATAATTCTGAAATAAAGTCATAAATTAGGTTCATTTAGTTCACAATGGTCCAAACAAGTGTGAAAATGTGAAAGACAATATTTATCGACACTACATTTAGCCACCACTTTACTGAGAGGATGAACCTACTTCAAACTCACTCTAAAGTAGACATTCAAGAGGGGTTGAAGCATACCAATTCAGATGAAAAAGGATGAAAAAGTTCAAAGGAGGTGGCCAAGCCCCCAGGATCCAAGATCTTGCCTCAAACAAACATAAGCATGAAAGGACATGCACAAGGTGTATGATATGTTGCAAAACATGGTATACAAATATAAAATGTCAATAACTAAAAAAGAAAACAAAAACAAGAGAAGATAAAAAGAGGTAGATCAAGCCTCGACCATTTTTCCAATGCAATGTGAATTAGATCTAAGTTTTTTTGTCTGAAAATGCATGCTCACTCTGAGGAAATGGAACTTTAGGTTGTCCGTTGGGTGAGTATCCAAAAAGAAAAGTTGGCTTAGTGAGAAAGTCATGCCTCTATGTTGGCTTCTCATTGTATAACAAAAAATTCATGCCCACTTTTAGGCTTCTCATCATACGTTAACCATACCAAAGCTATACCTTCTGATAACTTTGGCAAGGTGCCACAAAAAAATTAAATTCAAGGTTCATGAGACAAGCAAAGCTTTGTATGTTTGATACTCATGAACAAACAAGATGGCTTCATAAGCAAGCAAAGTGTATTGTGTAATGTGGCCATATAACAATTGTTGTAAATTAAAAATAGTGTAATGTGCATTCAAAGGGATTTTTCATAGTTCTTCTAAGGTCTCTTCTTAGGGAATATTATGCTTAATGTCTCCAAGAGAGGACAAGTAAAAAAAAATCAAACTCTTAGAGGAAATCAGACCTAATGACACCACCAAGAAAAGGACATATCACAAGAATAAATAAAATTGTACAGTGAAACATGAGTGTCAATGTATGGCCCTACTTTAAAGTGGTTTCCAACACCATTACTATGATAAATTTCTTTAAAGTAGAAGAAGACATGTGAGGTTATACAAAAAGCCCTATGCCAAGTCATATGTTCCTAAATGAAACTACATCATGGGTAAGGGGTTTCCCCCAAAATGTAATGCTAAGTATATCACATGTGAGTCACATTAAGGAATGCCATTCACATTCCAATCATGCTCCTATATATATTCATGAAAGGTGGTCAACTATCCAAAATATAAAATGACAAGTGACATATGAGCACAAGGCTACCTAACCCCTTGCCCCCACTTAGTGCAGGACAAGGATGAGCTGAGATGATTGATGAGAAACATGCTAGAGTGAAAATCAATATCAATTAGAGTAATTTAGTTCCCCAACATAAGGAAGAGCACCATATTCCCTAAGAGGTTGAATTCTATCACTTAAATCCTTTCATGTTCTTGGAGGGAGGAATATCAAACAATCTTTGAGGAGTCTCAGCAAGATACCCTCTTGATAAATAATAGAAGGTGTTCCTTTATTTTGTGACAAATATATCTCTTTCTTAGCACAAGATGTCATACCTACGCAAGACTCTTTAGATTGCAAGATTTTGTATTCTTCTTGAGGGAAGGTGTAAAATATACCAAATTCAAATAATTAGTGTTTTGTGTGAAAACATTGATGTTAAGCGAGGATTTATCTATTTCTTTTATTTCTTTCAAACGAAAAAAACCAAGACCACTAGTGTCTGTCAATTTAGGATGCACTAATGTTAAAGTTGGCTTAGAAGGATCTTTTGTAATAGTGTTGATATTAAGTGAATGCTTGTTTCTTTCTTTCAAAAGACAGTAACCAAGACTACTAGTCTTTTCTTTCCTGTTAGGCTCTATAGGGACATGGATACCTTGTTTTCTACCACAACATCCTTTTCCACTATACATAAGTTGTTTCATAAGTTCATATCATTTTCCATAAATATTTTTCATTTATTTTTTGTTTTTTGTTTGTTCATAGTTAAGCTTGTCAAATTTGGTTGTATAATTCGCTTCTTCTTCTAAAGTGGTTGAGATGGATACTTTTGAAGGGTCTTCTGAATTTTTTTGTTGACATTACCACTTTTTTTTTTTCCTTTTCAGATTCTTTGTCTATGATCTTGTATTATACCATGAATGATGTGAAATCTAAGGAACCCCAATCATCTTCTAATAGCTTCACTACTTCCTCAATATGTTTTTCTTTGTTTTTATTTTGCATGGGTTCTACTTGTGTCAGGGTCAGCTTCAAGTGTGTACACTTTGTTGTTGTAGACATACTTCATTACACGATGAAGAGTAGAAGGCAGCCCATTCATTGCATGAATCAGTGATCTGCCTAAAATAATATAGTATGAAACACTATGAGGTATAACATGGATCAATGTTTCTAATGTGGCCTTTCCAGTTGTAATAGGTAAAGTGATCACACCAAGTAGTTGTCTTCCCACATTCTTGAATACATTAATAGATAATGAATTAGGTTGAATTTTTTATTTATCCACACCAAGTCTATCCAAGAGGTTTACACTACACACATTAAGAGTAGATCCATTGTTGACAAGGGTCCACTTTATGCCTATTCTATTATATCTAGCTACTATCATGAAAGCATCATTTTGTTTTTGCACTTGCAAAGGAGAAAGCTTAGTTTGGTGGAAAACAACATGTCAGCATTTATTCCTTGAATCATGGTTGTTATGTCATTCAATTGCACATTAGAAGGGATAGGAACTTGTTGTAAAGAACTTTGAATCATGTTATGGTAATGAGGGGAGGATTAAATAAGATCCTGGCACAATGATATCTCAGTATGAGTATTCTTTAGTTTTTCAAAAAGGTCATACTCCTTTTCACTTTGCGGAGGTAAATGAGGAGGACCAAGCAAGATAGGGTTAGACAGTGCAAGCGATGTTGAAGGTGTTTGTCTTGGTTGCAGATTGTTCCTAGTGTTATATGTATCAGCAACAGTATTATAACTTGGCTACTGTGAAACATTATTCTTAGGTTGGTAAAGGATATGTTTAGGTTTATTTTGAGTTTGTGGTCATTGTGAGGGTGAGTAAAGAATTAGAGGATTCTTAGGATGTCCCATAGGATATTTAGGATGTCCATTAATCAAGGTGGATCTAATGGAAACTTGTGCATTCATAACCTCAGTGGTTTCAGTTTGATTTCATTCTAATGAATGTGAATCTAGTGTTATCTTTTCACCATCATCGAAGGAAGCCAAAATTTTGTCATTTTTTCTTCCACCATGATATCTTCCCTAGTAGGAAAGTTTTTAGGAGAACTACAAAATATATGTTCATGACATTCAAAGGTTGGTTCTTCTAAAATGGCTTCATCGCAAGTAGGGGATTGATCAATGGTTGGATTTTCATGTTCAATAAGTTGTTTCCATAGAGGAAGAGGGGAAACTAATATTCTCATGACTTTCATCAAATAGTTTTTTTAACATCAAAGTAACTTCTTCACAACTAGGAGAGATACTAGGATAAGAACACATGTGCTTGTCAAGATTACTTATGATTTCATCCTCTTTCACTAAAACATTCTCACAAGAAAGGGATGAATGGAGACTAAGTAAAGTGATGTTTAGAAATGTGTATATGATTTCATTCTCTTGTGCCATAAAATTTTTCCAATGGAGAAGAGCTAGTGTCCCTCTGTTTTGGCCATCTTTGGATTCAACTAAGTTTGTTTAATGGTGTACTTAATAGTTTTTTAAAAATAGTTAATTAAATTGAGATAAATATAAGTAGGTAACTGAAGATTTAGATGAAGTAAATGAATTGACATTTTGTAAATGTTGATTACATAGTATTCTCTTACAGCTGAGTTATAAATTAGAATAGTCAATATATTAAACACTCGACTATGATTTTGGTTCTCATTTAATTATGTAATCGTTTTACGGAATTAAGATAGAATAGAAAAACATATGTCATTCTTTTAAAATGATTTCACTAAGAATAAATAAATAAAATGTAACTGAGGAATTTAAAATATTCTTTCAAATTTTATTACTTGAATGAGCTAGTGAGCTCAATGGCTCTGTGAGTCAAGGAATAGGAATCGATAAAAGAAAAGAACATTTGAATTTTAATTCCCATAAAATATAAATAAAGAAATATAATTCGAACTTATAGTATTTATATATGTACAAGAAAACTACCGCCAAGATTCTAATAATGAGCACATTTAGGTTTAATATTACTACATTCTATATATATTTATGTGTAAATATATAGCTCATGAATAACAATAGAGAGAAAATTGGTATTCAGTTAGATAAATTACTTTTACTAAAATAAATATATATATCAATTTACTTTATTTTATCTTTTAAAACAAATTTTAGATAAAATAAGATATAATTTACAATATGTTTATTAAATACAATACTATTTATTAATAAATATTAAATTTATTTCAATATATATATATATAACAAAAATCCTCCACTTGCCTTGTAGATTCTCTCACATCTTGCATGAGATTTCAACGTGGGAGAAGTAGGTTAAAGACTGTGAAGTCTTGTTTTACACCCATCAATTGCTTGAAATTTTTCTGGAGTCTTCTCATTAAATCCATGCTTTTTACGCATTAGGGGTGGGGAAGTTATCTTATCTGAATCAGAGGAAAATACAGATATGGGAGACATTGGGAAAACTTGGTCTGCAAGAAATCTCTAGAAAATAATTGTTTTGGGTGGATTTTGTTTTTGAAAAGTAATTAGAGGTATCAAGTAAATTGGGGGAAACGTATTTTCGACGTCTTGCATCCTAATGTGGATGAGTTCGCCACTCCATAAATACTGTAAGTTGTGTTTTATTATAACAATGCTTGGATTACGATGTTTATATCTTTATACCTGTAGTTGGGATT
Source organism: Sequoia sempervirens (assembly GCA_007258455.2). Taxonomy (NCBI): domain Eukaryota; kingdom Viridiplantae; phylum Streptophyta; class Pinopsida; order Cupressales; family Cupressaceae; genus Sequoia; species Sequoia sempervirens. The sequence continues at coordinate 91,734,998 of VDFB02168118.1, forward strand.
CGATGGATATGGCTGGCTATTCGCTTAGGCATATATATGTATATATATAAATTGATTTCTAACCAAAGCCGTTCATTTCTTTTGTTTCAAACCACTTGATTTCTGTTGCAAACCATTCGCTTCTTACTGCAAATTATCCGATATCATCCATTCATTTTGTCTCTAATAATTTAGCTTTTGGCCTTAAATCGGCTGAAATTGGAGTACTGGATTGATTAATGTATGGTCTGTCATTAACCTACTTTGAATCGTGTAGTGGCATCGCTGCCTATGATAGTTCTCTCCACCATGTCTCAGCTTACCTTGTTTTGCATCTTATTTTATGACTAATGATACAAGCATACATAGATGCGTGGTGATCTTAATACCGGAGTTTTTAGTTTGCTTTTGCATGCAACCTTTAGTCATTTCTTGATGTTTAAGTCTGCTTATACATTTATATCCTCTTTTGCTCTGAAAACTTGTGTCATCCACAAATCCTTCTTCGAATAAATATATTCTGGAACCTTTCTTTCGATGAATATAGTTTGATGATAGCCATTGACTTTTGATGTTTCGTTCCTCCTCCATGGTTTCATTTATTTCCTTTTTTGAATCCGATATTCTTATCATGCCTCAATTTATTTAATGAACACTGTATTACATCCATATCGAATGTGCATAGTGTGATCCCATTGCCTATGTGATATTTCAAAACTGATTATTTTAGCACTGTATAAGTCGTCTCGTCCTCTAAATGAACACAATTCCATGCGCCCAGAACACTACGAAAGCTTGCAATGTTAAGACGTGTTCTAGAGTGCTTCATTAGCTCAAATATTTTGAGAGCCTTATGGTGAAATCTGTTTGTGCATATTTGCATATACCGCACCTTTTGACATGACATCTAATTGTACCCATGTTTGCAGTCGTCTGAAGGTTTCTAAGCTATTTTGATTAAATGATTGTCGCGTCCTCCTCTCTTTTGTGGTTTTATTCCTTTGCGGCATATGCTGGTTTGATGGGAACTATGCCTGTTCATTTTCCTTAACTTGAGACATAGTACGCGAGTATCATTGAATTTTTATTTTGCGGAAGGGAAATTTTTATTGTATATGAACCCTAATATAAGATGGAGTTGGGAATAAAGTGCCTTAATATCCACTCCATGAAAAGGCACTATAATATTTTAAAGGTATCCCATTAATTATAATACTTCTTAAGATAAAGAGAGGGGAATATATTCCCATAACCCTAGAAATATTTCTATTGCATTAATTTTAAAAGAGAAGGGTATAGATAATGTAATATTAGGGGTTCTTAGAAAAGATATATTCTGTATTCATATTTCCTCCTCAAGGAATTAAAATATATACATATGTAGAGGATTTAAAATGTATTTATTTTTGTAAGTTTATTCTTTTTTATAAAAAAAAAGGTGTAAATTTTTTATTGAAACTCAGAAAGAAGAATTACATCAAAGCCAAGGGCAAAAGCCTGAACAAACCACATAAAGCTAAAGACAAAATCCATCAGCACCTGCTCTGTCATCAACAAGAACCCTCTCCAAGTCGAAACATAGCTCCTTGGGAATCTGATCCTGATCGTCAATCTTCCAACCATCTAAAGGCTCTAAAGCCCATTTCACCAAACAATCAGCTCTCTTGTTCCACTCCCTAGAAATATCGAAAAATGACACCATCTCCATCAAAGTGCCAATCTGCAAAATCTGTTGTACCATCACCGCCAACTGCCAGCTAACATCAGACACCTTCTACTTACTAAGCAAGTTCACCAAAACTTGAGAATCTGACTCACAAATAACCCGATGCCATCCCAACTCATAGGCCTGTTCCAAGGCATAAAGGATTGCAAAACCTTCCATAAGGTCAATAGTCTACAAACCCTTATGAATTGAAAAAAGGAAAACCACCTTCCAACCCCACCAACTCCAGCAAGTCCCGGATTTCCCCTAGAAGAGCCATTAGTATTGACCTTCAACATGCCAATCGAAGGGGGCTTCCAGTTCCCAAATCTTTGGACTTGTTGCCTCACCTACCTACCTCACTTACAATAGGTTGAGGTCAAGGATAACCTGTGGATGCCTAGCCCGGCCACCATCTCTGCATCCGTTTTCTCCAAAGGCAACACCACATCTCCTTTAGCTTTGATCATCTCATAAATCATACCAAGGATTCTAAACCACACTTGTATATGTAAGATCTCCCCTCTGAAAATACTCCTATTCCTCTCCAACCAAACCTACCACAATTAAAAAAATTGGCCCGGCTTGCCACACGTCTTGGAAAAAGGGGGCCAATGAGGGAGGTCTTCCCAAGCTATTCTAGAAATCCACCAAGGAAGAGGCATGAACACAGGGACTATTCCAAACTCCCCACCATGAAGGTTAGAGCTGCATAGTAAAAGGACACCGAAAAAAAAAGTGAGAAGAATCCTCCTCTCCTTTCCCACAAAAAACACACCTAGAGGGGCCCTAAAAACCGCATTTTTGGATATTCTTCCAAGTCAAAAATTTGTTCCAAGCCAATGTTTAGACGAAGCAGTTACACTTTTTCCAAGAAAATTTATTCGAAACATTCTTCCACTAAGGAATCTCTACCCCCTCAATCCTTTGAGAGATTAACCTCTGGTAACCAGAAGCAATAGTATAATGACCTTTTGGGTTGGGAGACCATGCAAGAACATCCTTATCCATGAGGGAACTGCATTCTTTGTTAGAAATAATATTATGAAGTACCTCACACTCCTCTTCCATTCCCACCACCGACCATTCATTAGGAGTCTTCCACCTAGCACTCACAAGCTGCCCATGAAAAGAAAGCACCTTAAAGTCACTCACCCTCGACCAGCCAGCATCACCGAACCTCTGACTTAGGGTCACCAAATTAGTAAACTGAGAAATAATGGGGGGGGTAGCCATCCCAAGAGTCATACCAAAACTAAACCTCCATCCCACATTTACAAATCCAAAATAAGCCCTCCTTGACAAGCACAACTCTCTTCTTGAGAGTAGCACAAATTGTTGATCCCTTTCCCACCAAAGGGAAGCAAGGGATATCTTCTCGAGGAATATCCTAAAAATACTTATGGGAAAGAATCTTGGCCCATATTTGATCCTGCTTAGTGCACCACCACTAGGAAAGTTTAGCAGCCAATATTGTACCTGCTAGCAAGGATCGCCTCAACCCCAAACCACAATACTACTTAGGACAACAAATGATATCCCACTTAACAAGACTCCATTTGGAAGAAGACAAATTGGTAGCCCATAGGAACTGTCTAGCTAACGAGTCCAGCTCCCTAGCAAAGCCCATCAGGGCCACCTATAGCATACACCGATAAATGGGAAGAGCCTGAACCATTGACTTAAGCAACTAAACACGACCTGCAAAAGACAGCTAGCAGTTGGTCCAATGAGTAGCTTTTGCATGAATTTACCTAGGATAGGCTACCACGATTCCCTAGATGCCCTACCCATAGCAATAGGAATCCCAAGATAAGACAAAGGAAGGGCCCCAATCTGAAACCAAAGAATCTAAGAAATTCTCCTCTGAATAGAATCTAGAGTGTTGAAGAAAAAAATGGAAGACTTTTCTTCATTAATTAACTAACCCAAAGCCTCAAGATAAATATCCAAAACCTTGCAAAGATTCACCGCTTCATGAATAGTGGCCACACCCATCAAAATAGTGTCATCCACAAACTACAAATGGGACTAAGATGGAAGGTCATCTCTCCATTTCCACCCCTAGATAAGGCCCAGCTCCACATGTCTTCTCAGAAGGGATTCCAAACCTTCAACCAACAAAAGAAACAAGTAATAAGAAAGATGGTCACCTTGCCTCAACCCCTTAGAATCGCCGAAAAGATCAAAGTGCTCCCCATTAATTAAAACAAAGAAAAAAATTGATGTGACACAACTCATGACCCATTGAATCCTCTTATCTCCAAAGCCAAAAGCAACCTGAATCTTCTGGAGGAAAGACCATCAGACTCTATCATACGCCTTCACCATATCAAGCTTGATAAACATCACCTTTTCCTTGGAGTTGGCCATAGAGTGAATGGAATTAGCGATGATAACAATACCATCCAGAACCTGTCTACCTTCCATAAAGCCACTCTACTCCTTAGAAATGAGCACCTACAGCCACCTTTTTAGCCTATTTCTAATTAGCTTGGAAATAATCTTATAAACCACATTATAAAGAGCTATGGGGTGAAAATGACTTAAACTATCTGCTCCTTCATACTTTGGAATGAGTGCAAGGAATGTGGAATTGAGAGACTTTAGCATCTGCTTATTTCTTTGAGATTCTTGGACCACTGCCAATAATATCCCAAAATTATTGAAAGAATTCAATCGAGAAGCCATCCGAGCTAGGGGCCTTCCCCTTCTTCATCTAAAACGCAATCCCCTCCAACTCCTCTAGAGTGATCTCTCCCATGAGTTGATCCCTCATTTCCATAGTCACCAAGGGAGGAGTACAAGAAAGGACATAGGCTTCCTCCACTAAGCTACCCTGCCAATCATCTCTGAATAGGGAAGTAAAAAATTAGACAGCTTCCTTCGAAGTATCTTGAAAAGAATATAGAGTATCTCCCCTATCATTAACCAGCACAAGAATAGAATTACCATGATGCCTAGCCCTAACCAAATTAAGGAAGAAAGCAAAATTTCTATCCCCCTTCTACAGCCACTCAACTCGGGCTTTCTATTTCCAAAAGATCTCTTCCCATAGCTCTTATTCCTCCAAGGTTTTCAAGGCCCTTGATTCCTCCCCCAATAGTTTATTAGTCACCCCATTCTCCCTAATTATCCTGGTAATGTCATCTAGCTTCGATTGAGCAACAGACTTGGCACTGAAAATGTTTCCAAAGCATTGTCGGTTCTAATACTTAAGCTGATACTTAACAAACTAAAGAAGTTTAGCAAAGACATACATTGCAGTACCATAGGAAAGTCTCCCATCCCACCACCATTGAGAAACATAGCCAGGAAGGTTAGGATCACGCAAGCACATAAGCTAAAACTTGAAGCAGGAAGTCTGAGGTTGATGAGTAGAGAGGACAGAGAGCTTTATAGGCCAATGGTCTGAACCCCTCCAATCCAAAATCTTAGAGCTAGATGACCACATACTACCAACCCAGAAATAGGAAACCATTAAATGATCCAATCATTCTACACTACAATTGTCACCAATGCCCTAATTATTCCAAGTAAACTGACCATTGACGGGCTTGATATCAACAAGATTCAATGCAGAGATATTGTCTTGGAACAACAAAACCGAAGCCTCTAGTTTCATAGTACCACCCCACTTCTCAGCAAGCTCCGTAATGGCATTGAAATCACCTCCTATAATCCAAGGATGATAAGGAACTATACTATGGAAAGATTGAATACTGGACGACAAGAGTTGTTTTCCTTGCAGCTCCACAGGTGCATACACATTGAAAAAAAAAATAGATTCCCCCATCTCAAAACTAGAAGCCACCATGGAGAGAGAGGACTTACAGGAAACCAACCACTGGGGACTAATCTTCTAAGGGTTCCATAAGCAAGCCACCCCCAAAAGATCCCTGAGCACTAATAGACTAGCATTCACTATTCCTCCATAACTTAGGCACTAGGCTTGTCATCCATTCAATAGAAAGATTGGTCTCTTGTAGAAAAAGGATGTCAGACAAATGACATCTAACTAAATCCTAAAAAACTTTCTGTCTAGGGCCACTGTTCAAGCCCCTAACATTCCATGATAGAAAAATCATTTTAGGGGGCTTCAGAAATGAGAATCCAGAGTCTTGACTAACCCAGAATCTACCAAAGTCTCCCCTATCATTTTAATCTTCTCCAAGTCTTTCTTCTTGCCAAACTTAGAAACTCTCTCTTTCCCCCCTTTCTTAAGATCTTTCAGCAAAATACCCAATTGAGGAGCTGACTTGCCATTCTTACCCAACTCCACGGCCCATCTCTACGAGGGAAGAAACAAAGCCTCCCCTCCCTTCACATCTTTACCAGCATGACCCGAATCCTCCTGAGCCACCATTTGCATATCTATTTCCAAATTCATAGTCTCGTCCACCAACAGAGTAAGAGGTACCCCTAAACTGAGCCCCTCTTGCCTAGATTCTCCCCCATCCTGCACTAAACATGGTATGCCAAAACTCCCCTCCTATTGGCTAATCTGCACAGCCTCAAAAGGAGGCTCAAACTGATCAGTACCCAAATTCCCCTGATCCAAATTTAACAAACCCGAATTCGCTTCTTGTTGGCTAATATCATCCAACACCTCGAATCTATTAAAAGTAGCATCATCTTGCCTATCTTTCAGAGTCCTTTTTTTCACCTTATTTTTGTTCAAAGCTCTAGTTGAAGTAAATCCATTATCCTCGACACCTCCACCCAGAATAGGAAGCTTTCCCTTATCCACCCTAGGCAGATTATAAGGAGGTTGATAAGACTAAGCCCCCAAAGGCTTTTCCTTTGGGCATCTATGCTGCAAATGTCTGTACTCATGGCAAAGCTGACATCAAAAGGGTAAGGTCTCATAGTCTAGCTGTTGCACCCATGAATAGGATCCTACACACACCTTTATAGAATCTGGCAATGATTTACTTAGATCAATTTCCACACAAAACTAGGCATATATCATTACCTTTTTGAACTAATTCTGTTGTGAAGAACCAATAGGTTTCCCAAGCATCGAAGCTAGTAAATGAAAAACATCTTCACGCTATCATTCCACCAGAACCCTTGGTAGTCTGACCCAAACTGGAACCCTATTTGTAAGTTCCTCAGCTAGATTGAAGCTTGCATGCCAAGGTTTCATAAATAGGCCCACCTGGTTGTAAAAGTAAGGGCCCCCTTCAAATACCTTGATCCTATCCACCATGTAGTCAAAAGTAACCATAAAGTAGTTATTTTCTAGGAGTCGAATCTCCATCTCTCCCTCTGGCAAGCGAGTCCTCTGAATCCAGGCTTCCAAAAATTGCAGTGATATTTTCAATCCTAAGAACTTGCAATACAAATAATGTCTTGACTCGTAGTAGTCAATATCCTTTACTAGCATCTCCATCGGAATCACTACATTCGGCCTCTCTTTGCACCTCTCTAGGCAACCATTGATTTTCTGGATCCATGACCCCCTAGATGTACCCATCACCATCTTCTCTGGATCTGAGGAAAATAGATTGTTCTCATAAATCTTCTCAACCTGAGACATAGGTCTCAAGCCAAACCCAGCTCAAAAATCCATCTTTCGGCTAGCCCTAGATAATTCCCCAAGTTCCATTAAAGTAGATGAAAGCCCTAGATGGGCATGCAAGCCCTTAGGCCATTGCCACTGAACACGTGAGATTTGAGCCCTATAGAAAACCCACAACCACCAAACACCGAATCACACCTCCAAGCTAAGCCCCACACAAATGAAAAAGACCACGGGCACCGCCTCACAATACTTGCACAACATTGGATCCAAAAGCAAAGGTCCACATCAACCAGCCCAACCTGTAGCCACTACTCCCAAAACTGGCTCACAATAGAGAAATGGGCTAAAATGCCATCCAAAGTAACCACCAGATAGGAAAAAGGCGAGGACCAGAGAGAAAGAACAAAAACGCCTCAACCTCTGAGATAACCCACACACTGGGGAAGGGAGCAATAAAAGAGAAACATTGACCCCCGGACACAAATAAACCCCACCCACCACTGAATCGACGTGCATAGAAAAAATTGTAAGTTTATTCTTTAATTTTAATAATTAAATTAATAAAGAGGGGGAAATTTTATTTAGATAGATTGAATATTTTAAGGTGATAAGATAGTTTTTATATCAAGATAAAATGTCATATACTCAATTGAAAATAGACTCCTTGGTTCAGTTATTGGCAAATGTTTTAGAAAAGACAATCTTGCCTTGAGATTAGTTGATTTTCTTTAGATAGGTGAATTAAAAGTAATTTCAAATGAAAAGGAATTGTTTTAGTTATAAATAGATAAATGAAAAAATTTAGTTAAAAGTTTGTATTTGGAAATCTTTTAAAAGATTAATTTTTGTAGCATTCTTTGGTACTATAATTATACATTAGTTTTAATTGATATCTTCGGCCTTGGTAAAAATTATATTATATTGTAAGTTTTATTTGAGTTTTTTTGTAGAATTAAAAGGATTTATACTTAATTATAGGAATAATTGTATAGATAAATAATCCCTTGGTTTAAATAGGGAGGAAATGGGAATTAAAAGATTGTTCTAGTTTTTCTTTAGGTTAATTTGTAGATTTAAAAGTAGAGTTCTATTTCTAGAAAATTTGAATAAACGTAATGGATATTTCAACCATTTTAGATAAGGGGTTTGAGTATGTATTTAAGTGTATTGAATTAGTTGAGTAATTGATTAAGAATGTAGGATATGTTGAATTAGTTAATCACAAAGTAATTTCTCACCTATAGTTAGATAAATTAAGTGGATTTAGTAGATAAAAGAGTAATTGAATTAGAAGCTAATAGCATGGTAGATTACTTTGCAAATGAGGGGGTTAAGTGGGGAGGTTCGAACACGTGGCAGAATTTCAGGGACTTGGGAGCTAAAGTCAGGGACTTATTAGACTATGATGTTATGCATGGGAAAGAAGCCAATATCTTTAATTATGATAGGGAAAAGGGCTAAGTACATCAAAATCAAGAGATTTGATGGGGCTATGTCAAATAACTTAGCTGCTAAGAATTAGTGCCATGCTTTGTGGGTTCATTGGAAGGGCCACATAAATTTGCAACAAGTTTTCAGCACTGGTAGAGATTGTAGTGAGGTGCATGCAAGAATGGGGGGGAATAGGAAAATAATCAAGCCAAATAGCTACAAAATACACATGAGGAATGCTAAGGTCTAGAAACAGGCTGAGTGAGGTGGTTTGTTTCAATTCCTGGAAAAACTTCATGGGCTTGATCCTAAGGCAATTGACAACTTTGAGAAGAACTGGAATAATGGAGAAATTATTCTCTTTGGGAGAAGGGTGAAACTAGATGAGAAAAACATAGGAGAGGTGACTAGAATGTCCATCAAGGGCATGAAATTTTATCATGGCAGAAGGTGTTTAGATGAGGCGGTAATCAATTTCCCAAAGAAAGAAAAGGAGAAACTAAAACTGGTCAAAGTTTCCAATAGCTATTTAGAAATTGTCTCCATCAAGGCACTTTGGAGAAAGGTGCTCCATGCCATTATGGAGTATATTACCTTGGATAGGAGATTCACCAGAGTTTATGGTTATCATGTTGCTCTCCTTAACCACTTCTACCATAAGGTACAAATTTCTTTGCCTCATTACTTGTTCTATTTGTTAAGCAATAGCCTTGAGGACAACAAGAAAAATCCCAAGAGATACCCTATTCTTCATCCTGGGATTATTAGGTTGACCTATGAACATTTTCAAAGCCTGTCAGCTTTATCCAATTTGGTTGCCTCCACGGCATCTAAGGATTATGATACGAATAGTGGTGGCTTAGAGAATTATTCTAAGCCTAACCCAGAGAGAATTTTTGAAGCTCATTCATCCCCCATCCTTTTTGGAAAGAAAACCAAGCTTTGTAAACCCCAGCACATGAAAGTTAACCTTGAGAATTACCCCAGCCTCCTGGCCCCTTTTTAGAAACCCGCTCTCAAGGGTTCCCTTTCCAATAAGTTGGTTTCCTACTCTATAGACTCTCTGGAGGACAAAACTGAGAACTCTGAAGCTAGTAGAGATTTTGTTTCTACCCTTCTTGCCTCTTTCAAAGATCTTGGAACCATATTTCCCAGCTCACCCAACCTAGATGATTTCAACCTCATTTTAGATAGGGATCAGTCTAGAGATATCCTTGCCTCTATTAGAAGTGGTGTTGGTGATATTTTTAGGGTTATGAAATGGGCCTATCAAGAAATTAATGATCTTAATCTCAGAAATAGGGTTCTAAATAGCAAGTTGGAGGAACTGGAACTGAAGTTGTTAGGTCTAAACAATGAAGAAGGAAAACAAAAAAAGAACAATACAGGGATGGGAGATGATGACATTGAGGACAAGTATAAGACTCTAGAAGCTGAAATTGTTATAATAAAAAACAATATGAAAATTGTTGTGGAACAAAACCATATCTAGAATAGAGAGGCACAATGCCATTATCATTAATGCAATGTCTGAAAAGTTAGAAAAGTCACAACAAGGCTCGCTGGTTGTTGACCTCGAAGAGGACAAGGAATATAAAAGAGGAACTATGCCAACCTTAAGAGGAAAGTGCCTCCTACTTACCAGATAGTCCAGATCTTAAAGAGGAGGGTTCAGGAGATGAACGACATGGAAGCTAAGACAATGGAAATTTTAAAGTTCCAAGCTTAGTTGCTACTAGTGTTTTGGGCTGGTCTTTTTGGGGTCTTTTTTGTGGCCTTTGCTGGCCTTTTTTTCATGGCTATTTCTTTGTTATTATAATTTTCTCTCTACAGCCTCTCTATTTCTGGGTTTTTTGACGATTTATCTATTTTTATTGTAAAATTTCTAGTTTCAGGTCCCTGTAAAACCCATTTTTTCCTCTTTCAAAAACAATATAGTAAGTGAATTGGAAATTATTAGAAATGGAAGAATATGTTTTCTTTAATTATTTTATATAATATCATAATGAGTGTAGAGATAAAGTGCTAATGAATATTTATTAAATATATATATATATATAGAAGTTTACATGTGTTTGTATAGGGATAAAGTGCTAATAATGATTATATATATATATAAGTTTACATTTGTTTGTATGATAGTGATAGAAGTAAATTAGTTTACCCTTTTATGATTCTTTGGTTATTAATATATTGGAAGTTAAACAAAGAAATATTGATTTAGATATAATTAAACAAATAAAAAGGATTTGATTTAGTATGTTGCGATTAAATTTCCTTGCTTGTATTAAGGAATGTTATTCCTTTCTGTTTTGTTTTATAAGATCATTAAGAGGTAGTTAATGAACATCTCAAGAGATAAATTTCATTATAGAGAAAGCTTTAATTATGTTATAGAAAAAAAAGGTATTTTGATGGTGGGACATTAGTTTGTTGTGAGTTGCATTAATATTACTTAGTAAGGATTATGTGAGTATTCGGTATGAATGTTTAGGTCATTCTAAAAGATGATTGGTTGTATTGTCAATTTTTCACTGTTGGATTGATGTGTTGGATTAGTGGAACTTGGGTATTGGTTATTGTTCAAATGGAAGTATTGTTTTTTCCTTGGACTATTCATGGTTGTACTGTAATCATTGCTTGAATTGAATTCCATGTTGTTTATTGGAAATTGGGGAGAATTTTGATAATTGTTAGAAAGTGGATGTTATTGTTTGTAGCGCCCCTCTGAATTGGTCTTTCTGGATTGTTGGCATAAGTGTTATTTGTGATTATGTTGATAATTATGCCTTGTTCAATTGGCTAGTTAAATTAAATTATTGTGTCGAGAGGAATCTAACATTTTATCGATGTTTAGAGCACAAAAAATTATATGGGCTTTTTTACATAGAAATGGATTATATGTGCCTTAGAACATAGTTATATAACCTTACATAGATTTATATTCGATAATGGTTTATGTTGTGCTCACAATCTAATTAAAATGCATAGCTTGGGATGTAAGAATTTATTTCGATAGTTTGCACTTTTGTTTAAATTTTGAAATATACGTCTTACATATATATTAATTTTAGGTGCATGGGTTAAATAAAACCTAAATGAAGGATGTCAGAAATTCTCCAAGGATTTGGTTATTTGAAAACTTTTTAGGTATTGTCATGTAGTTCATTGTTCATAATGTTAACATGGATTTAATTAAATTATTAATTTGTTTCAAGGGGTAATGATTTAATAGAATATATTATTTCTTTAGCTAACACAAAATTGAAAACTACAATTACAAACAATGAGTATTTTTAATTTAAATATGGATTAATAATCCACTTATTATTGAAGCTTATTTATAAATTTACAATATTTCATGAATATGAAAATAAAATTATACAATTACAATTACAAATAATAATAATCTCAAATTTGACAAAATGGATTAGTCATCCATTTATGAATGTAGTTAATTATGTATTCCAAAAAATTTGGTTAAAGAAATAAAGAATAAATATATTTTGCCTTTTTATTAATAAACAAATAAATATTATACTATTAATAAATAATATTGTCTTTTATAAAGATATTGCAAATTATTTTACTTTATTCAAAGATTTTATATATTATTAGAAAATAAACAAAGAAATAAATAAATTAATAAAGTAAAATGAATAATAAATATATATATACATTTATATAGAGCCTGAGGTATTAATGAAAGAGAATGATAGAGTAAAGAAAGTTTCTAAATTTCTTTCTTATTATTTTACATCTGTCAGTTTACATTTTGAACACATGTCTTCTAGCGTGAAAATCTGCTTACACCCGTCAATTACATTTGCTTGAAGTTTCTAAGGCCTTTTTACTTTTCTGAAATCTAGAAAAAGGAGGTCACGGGAAGAAAGAAAAATATATTCGAAGATGTTTAGAGGAGGGGAAGAGACCTCATCGGAAAGAAGAATTTTGCATCACATTTTAGCCTGTTCTCTCTCTATCCAGTAAAAGAGAAACAAAATATTGAGGTAAGTTAGTTACATGCTTCCTTATTTTCCTTTTCACTATGGCCATTTGCATTGTGACATGTCCTTCTATTCTATCCTTATCAGTTCATGTGTTGCATCTTTACTTCCTTAAATTCCTTTCATTCACCTTGCATACACTTCCATAATGTGCTATTTCAATAAAATTCTTTTGTGTATGTCTACTAAATCTTCTCTTCCCTAGAACCCATTTTGTGCCCATGTTTCTATCCTTGTGTTTCATTCCATAACTTGACATCTCTTTGAGAAAATCTGGGAAACAGTTCGGACGCCTATGTTTGGGTGATTGAAATCAAATAATCTCCTTGAAACCATTGACAAACTATCTCTGCTGCAACATTTAGACTTTGGAGGATGTAGAAGTTCTAAATAATGTCTCTATTACCGTTTGGAACCCCTCACAACAGGAACACTTGAACATAGAAGTCTGAAGAGGGGCAGATAGCCTTCCTACGTCCATTTGCAATGGGTCACAGTAACAACACTAAAACATAGAAGACTGTAGAGGTATAAATAGCCATCCTGTTCTGTTGGGAACCTATAACATCTGCATTAGAATTTTGTAGAGTTTTAAATAATCTCTCTGATTCCATTTTCTGCGTGTCTCAGTTGAGGCACTTGAATGCAATAGGAAATTTAAAAGTTTCAAATAACCTCCTTGAATCTACTTACAATCTATTGCAGTTGCAAGACTTGAGCATAATAGGATGTGAAATTTAGATAACCTGCTTGATTTTGTTGGTGTCAACAACATTCGCTTGAAAGTTTTCTTAAGCATTCTTAACAAATTTGTTTGTGTGGCTTGTCCTTGCAGACATTTTGCACGCATGCTTACCTAGGCAATTGCAAAAGGGCTATAGATGTGTGAAGTATGTGTAGCCCTCATCCATGAACCTGCTTAATTGCATACACCTAGAACGCAAGCACAACTTACATGGTTAGGATGTATTTTAGAGTGCTTCATTGATTCAGAGATTTTTGAGAGATTCCTTACAAAACTTACTTTTTTCACACATTCTGTAATCACTGCATTTCATTCCATGAGATGACTTTTCTTTGAGGCATTTTGTCAAACAATTCACATTCCTTATCTTATTTCTATTAAGTTTCATTTTCTTGTCATAAATCTAATATTTATCTTTTGTATTTAAACTTGGGCTACATTGTATTTAAGTGCATTTTGGCATGTTGATTAAATCACCAATTTATCATTATGGTAGCTATAAATGATTCTTTGGGTTTTCCTCATCTCTCCCACAACTCTAAGTAAAATCCTTGAATCTGGAAATAACTTGTCTCTTCCAATAGCTAAGCCAATTTCTCCATCTTGTATGCCTCTTTTGTGTCTGTGAAGGCAACTAATTCCAATACTTTAAAACAGGCACCATTTTATGGCTTTCAATTCAACTACATCAAGTTATTTATTTTAACTCCTCTATCTTTCATCTTTCTCTTTACTAATTGAACCTCGCCACCCCTGGTTGCCCTCCACCTTCTTTTGTTTTCTGTTGGAATCTACATTTTGATCTTTACCTTTATTGAAAGGGAAATCTCCTTCTTAGAAGCTCTCAAGACATTCCCTTGAAACAATATTCTGATATCGTTTATTAGCCTTATCTTTATTGCTATGTTTGTACGCTCCCTAAATAATTCTATATGTTGCAATCTAATCTATAGTCGCTATATACATTTATCGCTGCCATCTAAATTTTATTTAAATGCATCATACGTACATTGTCACGTGAGGCTTAAGATTTCATAAAATAACACATAAACTGATTTCACCTTTTTGAGTGATGCGTAGGAGTATGAGAGGTAAACTATTATATTGTAGAATGAGGTTTCATAAAATATTAAGGGTGGAGAATATACTTATATGCATTTCAAAATATTAGGAAATCCTATTCTAAACCCCTCCATATTCCTTTTAGCAAGATAAGAATTTACTCCTATACTTACATGTCTTTTAATATTAGATATTATTAGGGAACCTTTTTAAGGGGAGACTTTTCTTTATTAGATTTATTTTATTCTTCCACCAAAGTAAGGAGAGAGTATATATGATTTATTACTTTTAAATTATAATGGTGAATTTAATATGAGTAAAATATGATTTATTAATTTTTTAATATATTTTTAAATATTAATTAAATATGAGTAAATAAATATATATAAATATATATTTAATTATAATGGTAAAGTATGAAGGGATATAGCAAGTTCTATTTGTTTTATTTTATAAAATTAAAAAAATTGCATAAATGAGATATATTGTTTTGAGACTTTGCTCTAAATTATTTTATAAAATTGGCTAGATTGTAAGTATTGATGATTAAAGGATTTAATTAAGTTGAGCGAATTAAAAGTTATAGATTAGAATTTTAAATTTATAAGTAAGCTTTAATCATTTTATTATGAAAGAAAGGTATTTCGTAGATTAAAAATAAAGAGTTATGTTTTAGAAAATATTAATAAATGTAGTCTTTTATATAAAATTAAATATTGAAGTAAAGGAAATTCATATAAAAAAAATTGTATGCAAGAATTTTTGTTTTATTAATGTTCAAGTGATTGTTGAATATTTACAAGTTAATGATATAAATAGGTATGTGTTGAGGTTGGAAAATAATAATGGTCATGATAAGTCTCACATGGGTATATGAAAATATTTAAGTATCCTTTAAGTAAATGGGCCTAATGGCTAGCTTAATGTAAACGATATTTTGAGGGGATAGGTGAAATTGAAATTGTACTAATTGAATATTTTATTTCTCTAATTGTGTCCTAATCCTTAAAGAGATTAATGTCTAAGATAGAGTTGAGATAGTATTATCATTTCCTTTTAATTGAATATCTATCTTTGATTGGGGCAACCTTAATTAGTTAGTGGAATTATCATTGCAAAGTAATTAGAGTGTTGCCATTTGTAGCATTAGGGTACACCATATATAATCCTTGTAAACTTTACTAATGTACAACCTTCATAGTAATATTTTTTAGTGAAGCATTAACCCTATGGTTTTGGAATGGTTGTTCTTGGATAATAGATTTTTCTTGAAGTATCGGTATATAATCTTTTATGTTGATCAAGTAAATAGCTTATTTTAATGTCAAACTCATTGTAACTTTTAGATTGAGATCATGGATAAAATTTCCATTACTTATTTGAATGTTTTCATGTCTCTTTCTCTTGGATCAACTATCAATAGACTTAGCTATTGGTTCTTGTGATCGATCTTAGTTGATGATGATAATTTTGTAAAAGGATTGGCATTTAATTTTATTATGATATTTTCCTCTTTACTCTACACTAGTTGATTTATGAGTATGAAACTTATATTTGTGGACCCATGATGTAAATATTACTTTTATGTTTGATTGAGGAGATTTTATGCAGTGACCTTGTAGTCATATTTTATGTTGGTTGGAAATACGATATGCTTGAATTACCCTCTAGGGAAGTTTGTGGATTTTTGGTATTTTAGACTTCTAGAGGCATTGGAGAAAACTTGAATTATATTTTTTTTCCATGGTTGGACCTTTGTGATTCATTGATACTATCTCTAATTATGATTTTTGTGGGGGTTACCTACCTTGTTCTTGATTCAGTGATATGGAATGGGTTTGTGAGATGGTTCTTGCCTCAAATGTTGTGAGTGATGCACACTTGATTTTTATGTGAGCTAAGGTACACCCCTTGCTTGTATTTAGTTTTTGGTGTCCTAGGGAGAGTGGCTCTTCATGGGGGCCAGCACACAAAGGGGTTGTTAGGGTAACCCATGGAAGAGTTTCTTAATCAGGTGATAATGTAATTAATTAACTAGTAGGTTGGGTAGATAAACACTAGGGTGTGTGCAAGAAGTTGAGTCCACTTTTTGGTCAAAAAGTGGAAGTGTTTTCCCTGATTTTCAGTATTTGACACATTTGACCTTAAAATTTGAAGCACTTACAGATGAAATCTTTAAAAAAGTTACTAATCATAAAATGTAGTGCTCGGAGTCTAGTTTCCAAATATGTAATTTATTTCAATACCCAGATTGGACAAATTGAGTTTCAATAGGCATTTCGAAAAACCACTGTTTAAAAGTCATTTTTTTTTACCATACCATGCACGTGTACGACATCCATATTTTGACTTAAATTATCGTATTTTTCTAAATCCTTTTGGAAAAGTTTTATGACTCAACTGAACCTTGCTCTTGATATTTTTTTGTAATTTTTTATTGAATATTTTTTTTTTTGTTAATTTTTTATTAGGCAGATTTGTTGTTTTGAAAAATCGTCATGTACGACATGCATAAGATGACCTAAACTTATCATTTTTTTGATTTTTTTTTTTTCAAATTGAAAAGAATTGTCTGAAGTTTTCTCTCGTGCAATCCATTTGTCAAAATGTTATGTTGATCAAAAGTTATTAAAATAGTAAAAAACTCTGATATTTAAAGTTTATGGACCAATTTTATTAGAAATTAATTGAAAAATAGAAAAAATAATTCAATTGCAAAAATTAGTAAGCGGGATCCCGTTATAGAGTGGGATCCCGTTTATTAGTAAACGGGATCCCGTTTGGTAACCGAGATCTGTTTAATTATAAGTGGGATCTCGTTTATAGACATGATCCAGTTTATATTATTTAAAAATATTGTTCACAATTACTATCAAGTCTAACTTTGCAACTTCACATGTACGGAGAGCACTAAAAATCAATTATTTTTCATAAGTTATTGTATTTACAGGTGGTCAATTTGATTTTTTGTTGATTTTATCAAAGGGAGCATCATCTACACCATTTTTGAAGTGAAATTTGCAATATGGATTGAATTTTTCAAAGGAAGCATGAAGAAAACAATTTTTAAAGTGGAATTGTGGTAGTTTTCTATTTGTTTTGAGGAACACAAGAGGAAGAATTTTTCCGTAATAGGTATTCAACTTCCAATTTGGATTCAATATTTTGAAGTATTTCACTATTAACATTCATTTGTGCTTGAGAATTTTATAATTATGGGAGATAAATTTTGTAATAAGAGAAGAAAGACATTGACTCCTCAAGAAGTTGAAGCAAATAAGAAAAAGAGAGACAAAGACAAAGAGAAAGAAAGAAGAATGAGAATAAAATCAATGAGCGATGGTGGAGCAACCAATTCAACAACTATTGAAGATGAAAACATTGAAGATACCATAGTTGTAGATGAAGCTAATTTGCAAGGAGTCAATTTGGAGAAGAATATGATTATACAAACAAGTCCTACTATGTCTTCAAATCCCTCTTTGAATGCTATGGAGAATGTTTCAATATACACAAATCCAGGTACGTCTTCAAATCCACATATTAGTGAAATGGTAAATTTGTTTGTAGAAGATTTACAAGATGCTGGATATAATGATGTTGACATTGACTATATTCAAAGAGATGAAACTTTTATAGAATTTGTTGAAAACAAAAAAGAAAAATCTTTTATTGCAAATGAAAATCAAAATGATCATTTTCTTGAAAATGAAAACAAAATATTTTTATGAAAATGAAAACCGTTTATTGATGAAAATGAAATGAGATCGTTTTTGTTAATGAAAATGAAGATGAAAATGAAAATGAAAACATTTTTGATGAAAATGAAAACATTTGTTGATAAAAAAATGAAATGTTTAATGTTGATGTTGAAATGAAAATGAAGATGAAAATTTGTTAATGAAAATGAAGATGAAAATCTAGAATGTGATGTTGAATTTAGTAGAAATACTTTTTAGAATTGGAAGTGGTGTTTATAGATAATCTTCACGATCAAATTTCTTGGAGGCAAATAAGAACACATGCAAATAGAATATACACCCAAATTCTTTATGTTAAAAATTGCATTTCAATGTCAACTAATGATGCAATTGATGAGAATGCAAAAATGAGGAAAGTAATGAAAAGGTTAGGCTTTTATGTTAAACCAAAAAGAAAAGATCAATCATTAAAACATGCTATGTCTGCTATTGCTAGTGCCATTCAATCTATTGGAAAAAATAGTCGATCTAAAGATAAAAATGCAGCAAGAAGAGCTATAACTACTACTATAGTCAATAAAACAACTTTGAATAAAAGAATGGTAAGCAATATTAGTGAAGTTTTAAAAATGCGTCCTAAAACATTACTAAGAGCAGAAAAAAGAAGAGAAAGTATAGAAAATGATCCTATCAATCAGTATTTGGGTTTAGAATTGGATGACCACTTGGGGTCGATATAAAATTGAGTGTTGAAATTAAATCTTTGATCAAAAATTTTTGGCATGATAATACTAGGGTTTCATCTAATGCTAGAGATGTTTTAAAATTAAGGGTGGGGTCCAAAGTCCGCGATCCTCACCCAAAACACCTATTAGATACAACACAAAATGTTTTTGATATATAATGCTGTACCTTGCATTCTAACATGATTATACAGATTGTGGTATTGATATGCCACCGAATCAATAAGAGAGTTTATTTTAGGTTTGTTTCTTTGTGAAAAATCT
The DNA here is from genome assembly GCA_007258455.2 of Sequoia sempervirens. Classification (NCBI taxonomy): domain Eukaryota; kingdom Viridiplantae; phylum Streptophyta; class Pinopsida; order Cupressales; family Cupressaceae; genus Sequoia; species Sequoia sempervirens. The sequence continues at coordinate 91,754,162 of VDFB02168118.1, forward strand.
AATGATAGATTATTTTATTTAAGTTCTTGTATTTCTGACAATGCATTAATCGTATGAAATCTTTCATTTTTAAGAAAATTGTTTGCATGAAAGTGTTGATCATGATTTTGGACAACAATTAGTAGACGCCAAAAGATTTAGGAATGTTCACTATTCTTTAAAAGATGGAAAAATAGGAAAGCGTTGTGATTTAGTTACAGAAAAAGTTAGTGTGCATGCATTTATGAGTGAATTTAATAATAAAATTGTACCAAAATATGTTATGCACTTTGAACATGCTCGATGGCTTGATGGCCAATTTCGCGCATGTAGAAACACATTTCCAATTGGTACTATAATTTCAGTGGTTGATTTTGCGGAGAATTATACTCTCGCTCCGCAAGAGGAAATTCAATCTCAATATTATAATTCTGTGCAAGTAGCTATGTTTGTCCATATTGTTTATAGACATGTAGATGATAGCACCGAGGATGATAGAAAAGTTTTGAGGGAGTATCATTTTTATTTGAGTGACAATCGGTTACATTCATCAAAGTTTGTTCAATATTGTTT